>CM046727.1:31093252-31544406 GCA_025584915.1 Monochamus saltuarius
TGACATATGACTTTTATACCAATTAAGTCTATTGATGAGACAATTTCGAGGCCTACAGAATTCAAGTTTAGTTGAGACGAGGTAAATTGCTTATCGATGGCCAGTAAAACACCTCCACCCCTGGTCATATTCGTAGCTGCAAAATTTCGATCCGCTTTAAAGACATTATAGTCCGAACCAAACAGTTCACAATCCTTTATAGATGGATCAAGCCATGTTCCAGAAAGTGCAAACACTGAAAAATTAGATTGCAAAGACATATTAAAAACTTCATTAGTTTTTGATCTAAGTCCGCGGATATTTTGATAAAACACCGTAAAACGTGATAGTGGCGAAAGCACTGACGAAACAGTATGGTCCGACAGCGTGTTAGTAAGAGAGCACATGGACGAGTCTCAGCTGTAAAAATTCAATTATTGCTATTGAGAGGCTGCCGCTAAAATATCATTCCGCAATTTGTCGCATGCACGAGTATAAGCAACACACTTTTCTTTGTCCCACACCGCATGTTTTGTGTCCACATCAACATTATGTGTATTTTTTAAATTAAAACAGTGCAGTGATACGTTTTAGACTTACATTGCTTCACCTCATGGTTTTCTCCACAAAGAGGACATGACACAGGTCTACTGCAGTTTCTGGAAGAATGCTTATACTGGTTACATTTCAAACATCAATAAACCTCAACCGCATCATAAACCGTACAATTGTCAAAACCTATGAACAAATTGCCAGCCTTAATGATTCTATCATAGGAACATTTATCAAACTGCAAAATACATTGAAATATTTTATTATTTTTCTTTATCGGTGAAATTTTAATTAGTTCGCAGAATGCATTGGATAATAAATCTGGATTGCATTTAATTAATAAGTCAGCTATTTGGTTCTCGGAATATTTTTCAGACATACCCACCAAGCGAGTTCTGGGATGGATACTATGAACTTCCCTGGCTTCATATGATTCCGGCAGCTTATCCTGAGCCATATTTTTTAATTTAGCATTGTACTTCTCGTTTTTGCACCCAATTAGAATACCTCCATTTTTTTAAATTCTTGACTTTAGACAGTTAATTAATCACTATCCAAATCGCTCTGAATTTCCAATTAATATCGCCAAAATATCCCAATTGAAAACTCTCCATCGCTCGGTCCTTATATAGGCAAAACGAATATTCTATTTCTAGTAGCTCTAGATCCATACTCGAGAGGCTCGCGAATATTTCTGATGCGCTTCGCGAATCTTTCTGACGGGCCTCGATCGACGGCATCATTGTTTATCAGCACATCAGCGCGGGCGATCGGATCAAATCTAGCGTGTCGTGAATCCAACAGCCACTAAATTAGATGCGATCGGGGCATATCCTGTTACATTGCTCCCTTTTTAAGATCGATCGTCCCTATTGGAAACAGGTGTAGGGACCCTCCCAGCGGTTCTGTAGTTTAAGCGATCTTCCTTTCTTCGCGTGGGGTTGTACAGCCACACGAGGTGACCTAATTGGAATCCGACTGAATTAACCCGGACGTCGCGTCATATCGAGTCTTCATGCGATCGCTCTCTAGTCGCAACCAGGATCTGACTTGGTCGTGTATGGCTGCTATTCTTCGTACTAGCTCTTGGACATAAGTATCTGGCTCTATGGACTATTCGGCAGGACGACTAAATACCAAATCTGCTCGCTCGAAACTCTCTCCCAAAGATGATCCGTACGGGAGTTTTCCCAGTCGTTTCATGGATAGCTGAGCGGTAAGCTAATAGGACGAGAGGAATAATAATCTTGTCCTAGTCTGTCTGGTTTTCGTTCACAAACACCTCAGATTGGTTTCTAACGTGGCGTTGAAACTTTTGATCATACCATCTGACTGGAGATTCAGTGGTGTAGTCCTGGTTTTCCGGATTCCCATAAGCTCGCAGACTTTATTGAACACACCTGCCCTGATCAGAATGTAGTTCTATATATTTTCGGCCATTTGCTGAAGTAGTCCATGGCTATTAGTATATATCGATTTCCATCCTGGATTTTCGGAAAGGCCAACGATATCAGTGACAATCCTCTTGAACGGTGCTCCTACGATGTACTGGCGCATTTTGCCTCTGGAACGGGTCTTCGGTCCCTTGCTGACTGTACATTTTCTGCACCAATTTTATACATCCGTTCTACAGTTCAATCAGTAAAAACGCTACCTAATCTGCTGTTGAGTTCTATTGACACCTAAATGGTCACCACCAGTACCTCCATGTACTTCCTGCAGCACTTCCTTGATCCGGGACCTCGGGAGTAGTTCTTGTTTCTTAACATCCGTTCCGTCATTGTTTTCCCACGCTCTTTTTAGGACTCCATATTCCATTGGGCCCAGTAGCTCTTTAATGTTGGGCTTTTAGTACTTCAGCCCAAAAGGGTCGGTTGTTGACTTCTTTCCAGTCTAGTAAGAGCTTGATGTCACAGTCAGCTTGCTGGTCTTTCCGTATAGCGGCTCAACTCCATCTGTCTTCAGGTTGAGCTGCCCGCACCGTGCAAGTAACAAGTGATCTGTCCTCTTTTCTTTCAGCCTACTACAGCGTTTGCAATTGGCCGGGCATAGTCTTCTATAAGGAGCATTCGCGTTTCCATGTTTTCTGCCTGCACGACGACAAAGTGGTATTCTTGCAGTCGCTCCAGCCGTCTGGCCATCTGTTCTTCTGGGTTCTTAGGAGGAATGCTTGGCCGTACAGGTATTTATGAACGTGTTCTAGGTTTTTAACGATGGCAAGCAACTCTTTCCGAGTCACGCAGTAGTTTTTTTCCGCTTTCGATAAAACTTTGCTAAAGTAGCCAACTACTCGCTCTTCGCCATCCTGTACTTGCGAAAGAACTATACCAATCCCAATGTTGCTTGTGTCCATGTCCATTATAAATGGTTGTCCAAGTATTGGGTAGGTTAATATCGATGTAGAGCAGAGAGCTCTTCTCCGTACAGTGTTATTCTCAGTGGTGTTTGTAAGCACTACTTCCTGACCCATTATCAGTAGTGTACCAGCATTCAAATCTAAGTTTTCCCCCTTTGCCCGAAGTAAGTCGAATCCAAGTATGACATTGTCCGATATATCTGCTACCAGGGGTGTTTGAACTTGACGTCTCCCAATTCTATTTCAAGCTCGCATTCCAACTTGACTGGCAGTTGTTGTCCATCGGCTGTTGTAAGGCCATAACGTTTGGCAGGATTCTTAATACGCCAAGCACCAATAATATCCGGCCGTACAATAGTTCTTGTCGCTCCAGTGTTGATTACCATAGGGAATAATGCGTTCTACTAGCAAAGAGTCAGAGTCATAGAGACGTGATAACATAACTTCTTCTCGTGGGGGCATGGTAAACGGATGCAGCCAGCTTTCACCCCGTCAAGCTGGCCGAACTCAGTTTTCCTGTGTGGTTGGCGCCTGGGAGTCGTGCCTTTACTGATTTGCAACTGGGACTCCACACTGTCTCTTCAAATGTCCGATCTGCCTACAGTTCCAACATTGAAGTGGGCGATCTCTTCGGCTATCAGATTGTTCTCTCTTTGGTCTGGTAGTTGGGCTGAGTTTATCAATGACCTCCTTCAGTATTTTGATTATGTGTCCATTTCCCATATTATCGCTATTATCACTGATGGTCCACACTTTAACATGTCCTCTGGATGCCATTTTTGCTGCCTCGAACTCCAGTGCTTGCGAGAGGGCGTCATTCAAAATTTTAGGTCTAGCGAGTCGCAGTGCCTGTTCTTCAATTTCTTTTTTAATTTCTCTTGCATCGCTTGGGACTGATCTTCAATTGTATGCCCTTGTTCTTCAAATTCTTCTTGCATTGTCTTCGTTTGGTATTCCATTATATCCCTTGTTCTTCCAATTTCTCTTGCATTGTTTGTCCCTGATCTTTCTTTTCTAACTTTTCTTGCATCGTTTGCATAATTTGTAACAGTTTCACCAGTTGTGCATCCATATTGACTTGACTGACACAGACTTTATTTTCTTTGGAAAGTTCTAGAATGTCCACGAATGTATGTAACTATTACCGTCGACTTCCTCACAATGAAACGAGTGTAGTGATATGTCACACTTAGGTCTTTTCCTCACTCCCGGATAAAGTTCTAGAATGTTCGAGACTGTTCTTCGTAAATAACACCGTTCACTTCCTTAAGTCACGACGAGTGCGGTGATATGTCACACTTAAGTCTTTGTCCCACTCGTGTATAAAGTTCTAGAATGTTCGAGATTGTTTTTCGCAAATAACACCGTTCACTTCCTTAAGTCACGACGAGTGCGGTGATATGTCACACTTGGGTCTTTGTCTCACTCCCGTATAAAGTTCGAGAATGTTCGAGACTGTTCTTCGCAAATAACACCGTTCACTTCCTTAAGTCACGACGAGTGCGGTGATATGTCACAGTTGGGTCTTTGTCACACTCCCGTATAAAGTTCTAAAATATTCGAGATTGTCCTACGCAAATAACATCGTTCACTTCCTTAAGTCACGACGAGTGCGGTGATATGTCACACTTGGGTCTTTGTCTCACTCCCGTATAAAGTTCTAGAATGTTCGAGATTGTCCTACGCAAATAACACCGTTCACTTTCTTACGTCACGACGAGTGCGGTGATATCACACTTGGGTCTTTGTCTCACTCCCGTATAAAGTTCTAGAATGTTTGAAATTGTTCTTCGCAAATAGCACAGAGTTTGGTTGTCCTGCTATCTTCGCGTTCGACGCCATGATGTGTCACGAAATACTCAACAATATCGTTTTACGCTAGTTATATGGCCTAATAATTCATACTCCCTCATGATATTTATCTATTGTTCACGTAGTTTATTGTTTTTTGCTCATTTTTGCTCGGTATTGTAAAACAGTTTTTGCTCTTAACTGCCAAATACTAAAGCAATTGGTTGAATGGCATGGAGACCACAAACCTACCTTCTAATGTACAATACGTTGTTTCACGGGAATTTTCTTCTTTCGACATATCGTGGTGAATCGAGCTTCCCTACCTCCCAAAATTTTACTAGGAGTTTGTGCACATGAAGTGAGGTAGTAGTAAGAAATACTTCACATGGTTTTCAGGAGCCAGCCAAACTTATTTTCCTGAAATATCGATGTGTTGCTACTGGTAGAAATTTTTTCCGAACAAAATAGATCCCAAAATAAATTTGCGCCTATGAGAATGTCAATTTTGGCCGCTTTTAGATTTCAGGATAGGCTAATCAAATTCCTTTTGATATTTCAGTTTTAGAAATATTGGCATTATAACCAATATAAGAAGCGTACTCGTAATTTCAGACAACACGAAACACGTTAATGTAAATTGATAATTATTATCTGAGGATTTTATAGTTACTTGACATTTAGCTTGCAGTTGAAATAAGTTATTAGATATGCCAAATGCAGATAGATTTGCACTTTTTTATCCCAATTTTTTGCATGCACTTGCGGTTATAAAAGATGATTGTGAGCCACAATCCAACAAGCAACGAACCATGCAGACTTTATTGTCGTAAACTATAATATTCACGCAAACCGTTGATAGAACCACGTAATTCATTCGTTCATCTGTATGCAAAACCTGAGAATTAAGCGCATTTGCAGTACTTATATTATCAACTGACGCAGCTTCGTTTCCTTTCCTTGCATTCCTTAGGCAAGGCGCGCACTGAAGTGGTCAGCAAGTGGCGTGGCAGTGACGTGGTGACCAAGTGGCAGGTGGAGTCATTAGGCAAGGCGCGCACTGAAGTGGTGTGCAAGTGACGTGGTAGTGGCGTGGTGACCAAGTGGCAGGTGGAACCATTAAAACCTATGTAAACATATTAGTCCAGGGAAGTTAGGAAAAATAGCGGAAATTTTTAGGCACGGCAGATATCGAGATGCGGCTTTCTGCATTGTGTTCAGGAAGGTCCCAGAAAAAAAGTCTATATCGTCTGGTTTAGCCATTTTTTGAAAAATGCCTTATGGGCCGGAAAATGCATTCACCATTATAGGAACGACTGGAAACTCGGAAAAATCGTTCGGAAATTGTTACTCGGGGGTTTTCGGGGCTGCCGAACTCGATTCTGGCATTAGAATTACTTGGGGATGCACGGGGGTGGCTCTGTGTGGGTGCGCGGGGGGAGAAATGGCAGCGTGCATGAAAATCGCTCCAAACTCGTTACTCGGGGGTTTTCGGAGATGCCAAATTCAATTCCGGCATTGGAATTATCCGGGGGTCATTCTGGGGGGGAAATTGCATAGTCCATGGGAAGCGCTCCAAACTCGTTACTTGGGGGTTTTCGGGGATGACGAATTCAATTCTGGCATTAGACTTCCCCGGGGGCGCTCGGGGGTGGCTCTGTGGGAAATGGTAAAGGAGAAAGTGAAAAATCACAAATTATGAAAATAATACTTTATTCAAATAACAAATATTCATTTCCCCCCAATCACCCCCAGACAACCCCACAGAGCCACCCCCGAGCGCCCCCGGGAAAATCTAATGCTAGAATTGAATTCGGCATCCCCGAAAACCCCCGAGTAACGAGTTTGGAGCGCTTCCATGGATTATGCAATTTCCAGAATGACCCCGGATACCCCGCAAAGCCGCCCCCGCGCGCCCCGGGTAATTCCCATGCCCGAATTGAACTCGGTATCCCCGAAAAGCCCCCACTAACAAGATTGGAGCGATTTTTATGGACGCTGCCATTTCCCCCCAATTTACCCCCCGCGCACCCCCACAGAGCCACCCCCGTGCATCCCCGGGTAATTCTAATACCAGAATCGAGTTCGGCAGCCCCAAAAACCTCCGTGTAACGATTTCCGAGCGATTTTTTCGAGTTTTCAGTTGTTCCTATAACGGTGTAATGCATTTTCCGGCCCAGAAGGCATTTTTCAAAAAATGGCTAAACCAGACGATATAGACTTTTTTCCTGTGACCTTCATGAACACAATGCAGAAAACCGCATCTCGATATCTGCTGTGCCTAGAAATTGCTAAAAATCAGGAGAATAATAAAAAAACCCTATTGGGTTCATCTTCTCAGGAAAAAAAATAAATTTTTTTAAAGAAAGTGACATTTTGCAGGTTACTGACAAAACTACGACCTATGCTTCAAAAAAGGATACAAACTTCAGGAATTTATGGTAAATTCGTGGCCGTCTCGCATGTTTTTAGTTTTAAAATTCACAAGAAATATGCAGTTGCAATGCACAATGCCACGTCGTCACCGGCCGCTTGCCACTCGAAAATTAAACTTGTTCGAGATTAGTGGCACCAGACTGGCATCACACCACCTGCAAAATACCACGCCACCACTACTCCGTTCTGATACTCGCGTCTTCATATGTTTACATAGACTTTAATAGGCTTGTTTTTGCAGCAGTTCAAAACGGTTTGGAAACTGTGAGAAATATTCGACCAGTTAAGTTGAGAATGCGTTACCATTGAATTTGACGCAATAAATAGTTGGACGGACATTTCTGATAGTGCTGCTGCTAAAACAAACCTAATGATTCCACCTGCCACTTGGTCACCACGTCACTGCCACGCCACTTGCTGACCACTTCAGTGCGCGCCTTGCCTTAGGTTTGTTTTAGCAGCAGCACTATCAGAAATGTCCGTCCAACTATTTATTGCGTCAAATTCAATGGTAACGCATTCTCAACTTAACTGCTCGAATATTTCTCACAATTTCCAAACCGTTTTGAACTGCTGCAAAAACAAGCCTATTAAAGTCTATGTAAACATATGAAGACGCGAGTATCAGAACGGAGTAGTGGTGGCGTGGTATTTTGCAGGTGGTGTGATGCCAGTCTGGTGCCACTAATCTCGAACAAGTTTAATTTTCGAGTGGCAAGCGGCCGGTGACGACGTGGCATTGTGCATTGCAACTGCATATTTCTTGTGAATTTTAAAACTAAAAACATGCGAGACGGCCACGAATTTACCATAAATTCCTGAAGTTTGTATCCTTTTTTGAAGCATAGGTCGTAGTTTTGTCAGTAACCTGCAAAATGTCACTTTCTTCATTTGATAGAAAAGTTTAAATTTTTGGTCATCCAAGTTCAAATCCTTTTTATAAACGTTCAAAATTTAAAAATTTATATTTTTTTTCCTGAGAAGATGAACCCAATAGTGTTTTTTATTATTCTCCTGATTTTTAGCAATTGTGCCTACAGCAGATATCGAGATGCGGTTTTCTGCATTGTGTTCAGGAAGGTCCCAGGAAAAAAGTCTATATCGTCTGGTTTAGCCATTTTTTGAAAAATGCCTTCTGGGCCGGAAAATGCATTACACCGTTATAGGAACGACTGGAAACTCGGAAAAATCGCTCGGAAATCGTTACTCGGAGATTTTCGTGGCTGCCGAACTCGATTCTGGCATTAGAATTACCCGGGGATGCACGGGGGTGGCTCTGTGGGGGTGCGCGGAGGGTGAATTGGGGGGAAATGGAAGCGTGCATAAAAATCGCTCCAAACTTGTTACTGGGGAATTTTCACGGATGCCGAATTCAATTCTAGCATTGGGGGTGGCTCTGAGGGGTTGTCTGGGGGTGATTGGGGGGAAATGAATATTTGTTATTTGAATAAAGTATTATTTTCATAATTTGTGATTTTTCACTTTCTCCTTTACCATTTCCCACAGAGCCACCCCCGAGCGCCCCCGGGGAAGTCTAATGCCAGAATTGAATTCGGCATCCCCGAAAACTCCCGAGTAACGAGTTTGGAGCGCTTCCCATGGACTATGCATTTTCCCCCCCAGAATGACCCCCGGATACCCCCGCAGAGCCGCCCCCGAGCCCCCACGGATAATTCCAATGCCAGAATTGAATTTGGCATCCCCGAAAACCCCCAAGTAACGAGTGTGGAGCGATTTTCATGCACGCTGCCATTTCTTCCCCCGCGCACCCCCACAGAGCCACCCCCGTGCATCCCCGGGTAATTCTAATGCCAGAATCGAGTTCGGCAGCCCCGAAAACCTCCGAGTAACGATCTCCGAGCGATTTTTCCGAGTTTCCAGTCGTTCCTATAATGGTGTAATGCATTTTCCGGCCCATAAGGCATTTTTCAAAAAATGGCTAAACTAGACGATATAGACTTTTTTCCTGGGATCTTCCTGAACACAATGCAGAAAACCGCATCTTGATATCTGCTGTGCCTAAAAATTTCCGCTATTTTTCCTAACTTCCCTGGACTAATATGTTTACATAGGTTTTAATGGTTCCACCTGCCACTTGGTTACCACGCCACTGCCACGTCGCTTGCACACCACTTCAGTGCGCGCCTTGCCTTACATATACAGTATGCGCCAAAAGTATGGAATAAATTCAATAAAAACGAAACAATTATTATTTGGGAAAAATCCTCGAACAGGTCGATTTTTTATTTAAAAAATACATATTTTATCGTAAAATGCGATTTTCAAATGTCATTTGTTTTCGAGTAATGGCAACACCATATTTTTTTTCCTTGATTTTGAAAGATCGTTTAATTCTCTATCAGACAGTACTAAAATTTTGCCCTCTTACATAGGAAAGTTTTCGAGTAAAAGACGATTGAATGTTAGAAAACGTAAATCAATTAAAATGAATCAAAAACGTTATCAAGTTTAGTTTTTCGAATTCCATAGTTCTTTTATGGATCACGTAGGTGAAAATCTTTGCAAAGTGTCATTGTCACACCGACTTTCTAATAAGTGTTTTAAGCGACATAGAAATTATTATTCAATTTAAAGTATTATGGCACATTTAACTGTTACTCAAAGAATTGAAATTTTAATTCTTATCGGATGCGGGAGTATGACTAGAACTCAGCAGGAAGTTTGCGATTTATTTAATGAAAAATATCCAGATCGCCCTATCAGCCAATCAACAGTCAGTAAGGTAGAGTCTAAATGATAAGTATGGTGGATAATCCTCATAATTCTTCACGATTGGTTGCATTAAACAATGACACTAGTCAGAGCACAGTGCTACGTATCTTGAGAAAGGAAAAATATCATCCCTACAAAATTCAACTTGTGCAGGAACTCAATGAAGATGATCCCGATCGCCTCTTACACTTTTGCGAAATTCTAATGGATTTATGTCAAGGAAATAGAAATTTACACCGACAAATACTTTTTTCAGATGAGGCCACATTTTGTCTGAATGGTACAGTAAACCGTCAAACTTGCAGATATTGGAGTCGGGAAAATCCTCATTGGATGGCAGAGGCACATACCCAACACCCTCAGAAATTAAATGTGTGGGCTGAAATAGTTGACGACAGAATAGTAGGGCTTTTCTTCTTTGAAGGAACCCTTACAGAACAAAGATATTTAGAGTTTCTAGAAAATGACCTTGTACCAGCCCTTGCAGTAATTTTTCCTAACGATAATGACCCTGACATTCCTGACGATACCATATGGTTTCAGCAAGACGGTGCACCTCCGCACTATGCGCGCCCTGTACGAGATTTTTTGGACAACTGTTTTCCTGGGAGGTGGATCGGCAGACGCGGACCGATAGAATGGCCTGCAAGATTGCCAGATCTTACACCTCTTGACTATTTTTTATGGGGATACTTGAAGTCAAATGTGTACATTAATAAACCACGTAATTTAGAAGAACTTCAAAATCGCATTCGGGACGAAATACGCAGAGTTACCCCAGAAATCATTCATAATGTGCAAGAAGAATTTCTTCACAGACTTGCGCATTGTCAAGAAGTTGGTGGATGGCAATTCGAACATTTAATTTAAGTATAAAATTTAATCAATTGTATTTTATTTTACATACCTCAGAATTGTTACTTTTTATGGATAAAATTTACGTTTTCTAACATTCAATCGTCATTTACTCGAAAACTTTCCTATGTAAAAGGGCAAAATTTTAGTACTGTCTGATAGAGAATTAAACGATCTTTCAGAATCAAGGAAAAAAATATGTAGTTGCCATTTAAAAAAAAATCGATGAGGTCATTATTCGAAAACAAATGACATTTGAAAATCCCATTTTACGCTAATATATATATTTTTTAAATTAAAAATCGACCTGTTCGAGGATTTTTCCCAAAAAATAATTGTTTCGTTTTTATTGAATTTATTCCATACTTTTAGCGCATACTGTATAATCGAGTTCGACTGACAATCGGTTCAATTTTGCCTTTTAATTCTAACTTTTCTAAATAGTCCCCTCTATTTTGCAACAATTCTTTGACAACGTTTAATGTAAAGTAAAGAATATCAAAGAATTATTGTTTTCAAGTGATTTTCCTGTAAATTATTCTGGTTACTAAAAAACCATAGAATAAAAAAATCGAGAGGTCTTGATTAGCACGTGGTCGACAAAGTTGCAGGTAATTAAAATGAATGAAAATAAATAATTGTGTATGTGATGTGGTGGCAACACGGCAGGAAGCGGAACCGGTACAAAACAGGCTTCCGGCTTCCGCAAGAGCATGACCGTCCAGCGCGAGGCATGGCCGTTCGGCCAGTCAGTCCAAGACACGTGTTTGTATCGAATGCATGCAAAATCGTCCTGTACATATTCGTAGTTGAATATACTGATAATAAATGATAGTAGTTTTAATTCATTCTCGACCCTAAACATCACAACTTGGCGACGAGGATTAAAGATATTTTGTGATTAAAAACTTAAAAAGTGAAAAGAACGGCAACGGAAACACGTGGAAAATGGCGACCAGTGTAAGAGTGCAAGTACCAGAGTTCAATCATGGTGGTGAATGGACAGTATACCGTGAACGCCTTGAACAATACTTTATCGCCAATGGTATCATATCTGAACCATTGAAAGTGGCAAATCTGTTAAGTGTAGTGGGATCGACCACATACTTATTATATATGGTATGCGCGTGTGTGCAGCTTGGCAGTAAATTGTGAGTTCAACAACACGTTGATGGACATTGTAAAAGATAAATTTATAACGGGTTTAAGAAGAGGCGAAATTTTCGACCGATTGTGCGAAGAGAAGGCAAATGAAGCACTGGACAAGTTAAAAAACCTAGCCATCCAACGTGAGAATATGAAAATTCAACGAGGTGATAAGGAAATTGGCAGCAGTGGTGAAGGAGACTTAAATTTTATCGGAGGAAAGGCGAATCAAGGTCAAAAGAAAGGTCCATCCATGAGAGGGCAGCAGCAGCAGCATCGACACCAAGGCGACATTTCCCGTCGAGCGGAACACGCCCATCACAATGGACGGCAGATGTCAAGGCCGGGAAGAGGAAATAGCAACAGTCGCAAGGTGACAGGAGAGGTTAGAAGATATTGTCGAGTGTGCGGAGTCTCTCATGCAGGAAGGTGCAACTACAGGGAGTATATCTGCAGGACATGTGGGGTTAAGGGCCATTTGTCCAAGGTCTGTCGAAAGAATAGCAACTTAAATTACATGGAAGAAAGCAGGTATGTAAATAACATAAGTCCTGGGAAAACCGAGCAAATAGAAATGACTTTATTTAACAACAGTTCAAACCAAAAGATTTTAGACAATCCATTGATGTTAACTATTGTTATTGACGGTAAGGAATATAGTGCAATGTTTGACTGGTAGCTCCGTGTCATGTATTAATGCTAGTATGTACGAAAGAGATTTTAGTGGTTATAGGCTCGAAAAGGACAATATGATTTTAAAGACTTATAATGGTACTAGTTTTATCAGTTACGGTATTTTAATGTAAATGTTTGTTATAACGGCATGTGTAACTATGTAAGATTTTATGTAATAGCCAATGGTTGTCCACATATACTAGGTCGTGATTTCATGAATAAATTCAAATTACGGTTACGAATGATAAATAATTTAAGCAGCGATCGGGTAGGTGCTGATGTTACATCAATAATAAATAAGTACCCACGAGTTTTCTCTGACAAACTAGGTACTTTTAAATTTGCTAAAATTTCACTAAAGTTAAAACTTGATGCTAAACCTGTCTTTCTGAAACCCAGGTCGATTCCCCTAGCTTATAAGAAGGAGATGGAGGATGAGCTCGACAAGATGGTGCGACAAGGTATATTGACGCCCGCTCAACATAGCGACTATGCCACGCCATTGGTGCCGATCATAAAGAAGGATGGACGCATATCTGTGGTGACTATAAGTCGACCGTAAACCGATACTTGATGGAGGAGACTTATCCCTTACCACTCATCGACGAATTGTTCGCTAAGCTGCACGGAGGCGAAAAATTCACCAAGCTGGATCTTTGCTCAGCATACATGCAGTTTCTTTTGGACGACGAAGTACGGAAGCTGCTCACGTGGAGCACGCACAAGGGTCTGTTTCATATCAATAGGATGCCGTATGGCATCGCCCCAGCTAGTGACAGATCCGACCATGGCATTGCGGCGATACTGTCACACCGGATGCCGGATGGAGAACGTCCCATAGCCTGCTACTCAAGGACATTGCAGCCCGCAGAAGCAAAATACAGTACGATCCATAAAGAAGTTTTGGCGCTGTATTGGGGAACAGTGAAGTGCTCGCAATTCCTCATGGGACGACGTTAGTAGATAGGCTACCTGCGTACTGCGCCAAAATCCCATGCTTTTTCTTATGAAGGTTCAGATTGCAAATTTTTCACCGATTTTACCCCCTTCACTTTCCTTTACGGTCCCGCACCCGCGTCCGTTGCCCCGCAGCCCGCCCCTCCACTTTCCTACAGGTCCCGCGCCCGATGCCCCGCAGCCCACCCCGTGCAGTTCCCGCGTAGGTCTCCGGAGCGCCTGTGTGTAAATAGCCCGAGGTCTGGAGCCCTAGGTCTTTGATCCTACACGCGCCGTGTATATAGCTATAGATTTTTATGGATCTTAATAAATTGGTATTAATTATTGCAAACAACGAAATTCCTATATGGAGAAGCCTCCGTCAGGGTCTCCCATGTAGGACTCCACTCCCCAGGGCCCCTATGTAGGCCTCTGGGACCCCCATTCAGCACCCACACGTATATAACATTTTTATGATTCTTAATAAGTTGATATTAATTACATTAGAACGTATTGCGCAACATTTGAGCTATGTACCAGCGAGACGGAGTATATCGTGGTAGCCGTTAGTTGTTAACGCCGCCGAGCGCTTATCAGCAGATGGCGTTGCAAGTGGAGCGCGCTACTCCGTTAGAGTGATATAATAGTTATTTATGTATCAAGGGAATTATAAGGGCCTTAATTACCGATGGCAAAGTTTGCGTCCCGAGGGCCTCCGGCCCGAGGGACAGCGATTGCCTGAGGTTATTAAGGCTCATTAATTCGCGTGGTACATAGATAATTTTATTTCTGACCGATTTCAATAAAATATTGTTTATTTTTAAAACGGAAAAATTCCGAGTTTTGTTGTTGCTAGGTTGTTGCTATGTTACGTATATGTATATTAAGGTAGAGGGAATTATAGAATCTATAATGTCCCAAGGGAGTTATGACTCTCTTTATTGATAGCGTAACTATGACGATAAAAGCTTATAATATCCCGGTCAGAAATAATAATTATTTATTTTAATGTAAAATTCAATCTCATACTGTACTTAGTTTTATATACAAACAAGATTTAGTAAAATCTGAATATATACTTATGCATTAGCAATTTATTGTGAAAACACCATGTATAATATTTTGCCGACAACAACATAACTGTTTGGTGTACTCTCGATAACTTATTTTAATGAAAAAGTTCAATCTCATACTGTATGTACTTAGTTCTTATAGAATGTATATTTGTTTATTAAATCTTTGCTTGGTGCGAGCTGGGATTATATTACAGACGCTGCTGATTTTTCAAAATAGCTGAAACGAATGAGGGGTGATGAGCTACAAAAATCTGCCTTCCCAGACTTATCCTGGTGAGAAAGAACTCTGACTACATATCCAGGTCCGTGGCAGATGGCTCAGACGGCTGTTGCATCGAAACCTGTGGAGAGGCACTGAATGAGAATAAAAATCTCAGTATGTGTACGCTATTAATAATCAGTGTATGTATAAAGTTCAATGATATAGTGAAAATTCAGGCGTATAGAGTCCCAAATTAAAAAGTTATCAAAAACGTGGTACAGGAGCGGTCATAAGAAAAGAAACGGCTTTTTCCTTGTGTTTACTAATTTCTTTCCTCATCTCTAGAAGGTTTTAAATCTTCAGTCTATCTCTTGTTCCATCCGGTTTAGCTTTACGTCCGGCTCTTTAACAGACCAAGTGACCAAGACCACACCGTTGCTGCTGTTATCCTTTACAGACCAGTTGACCAAGACCACGTCGCTGCTGCTGTTATCCTATAGAGACCTCCACGTCGCTGCTGTTGTTGTTGCTGTTATTTAAACCTGAAAATCAAATATAATTAGGAGAATATTTAAGGTGAAAACGGTCTTGAACCCTAAACGTTCGCAGTTTGTAAAGCGCAGGCGACAGGTAGCACACACAGCTGTTGATGTAGCCGAATATGTTTATTGAATTCGGCAATAGTAAACACGTAGGGCAGTATGGACACACTTTAACGTTTTCAACGTGTGTTACTTGTAACAAATTCATTTTTTCACTGCGAGGCATATTTTATTTGTAGACTACAACGCCCACGGCTCAATTGTGAATAGATAAATGTCTAGGAGATGGCATCCGGAAGAGTATCGCGACATAAACATGACATAAATGTGACAGAAATGTGACAGAAATGTGACATCGTGACATAAACGTGACATAAATGTGACATAAACGTGACATCGTGACATAAATGCGACATAAACGTGACATAAATCTGACATCGTGACATAAATGTGACATAAACGTGACATAAGTGTGACATAAACGACACTTAAATGTGACATAAACGTGACAAAAACGTGACATAAATGTGACATAAATGTGACATCGTGACATAAACGTGACATCGTGACATAAATGTGACATAAACGAGACATAAACGTGACATAAATGTGACATTGTGACAGAAATGTGACATCGTGACATAAACGTGACATAAATGTGACATCGTGACATAAACGCGACATACATGTGACATAAACGTGACATAAATGTGACAAAAACGTGACATAAATGTGACATAAACGTGACATCGTGACATAAACGTGATGTGTATGGAAAAAAAATAAAAGACAATACTCTTAACATTTTCGTAGTAATACTGTTCAAATTATGCATACCTACATTTCAGAATTATACATATTTTTCTACATACAGCTTATAGATTTATCGTGACACTTTTCTATAAGTTTTTATCATTCCATCTTCTCTTACATAATTCTTACAGCACTAGTTAGGACTATACTCAACCAAACTGTCATGAAGTCTAAGACAATAGAAGGAGTACAGGGAGGTTGAAATTTTGCATACCTACATTTCAGAATGAAGATACCTAACTATACATATTTTTCTACATACAGCTTTTAGATTTATCGTGGCACTTATCTTTCTATATTTGTTAAAAATAATTTTCTTTGGATAACAGAGAATAATACAAAGGTTGTTTAAATATTTAATTAAACCGATTGACAGTGCACATTATCTATGTTCAATCTTAATATTTAAATTTTACATTCACCAATAATAATATGTGGCTAAGACACAATTTGCTCTAATGCAATATCAATGATTGAGAATTTATTTTGAGCGCTCAATATTCCTTAATATCTCATCACCTATCCTAACAGAGGTAGGTTTAATTTGAAATTGTAAGTTATGAGGTAAATCGACTATTTTATTTTTTGATTTGTTGTTTTAATCATGACATTGATTCTCCATTAAAGGTTAAGATCAAGTTTGAGAAAAATGCTGATACAATATTTAAAATGGTTTGCAATATTCAAGATAAAGGTTGTTCACAGAATTATTACCCAAATAACTGAACAATTTATTTAAATAATTTAAACCCGCAGTATATGTATATAAATTAAATCCTGAGAAATGTACGTAAATCTGCTAGAAACGAAGTCGCAAATCTAGGTCACAGACAGAGATATTTTACCGGATGATAATTAAATAGGATATTATAAACTAATCTCCAGTTTCACGCACTGCTGATGAAGTAAAAAACGATTTGTCGCAAAAATAACATCATGACTAAATAAACTGACCAGGTAATACATATATTTTTTTGTGGACATCAGAATGTCAAATTCATTTGATATGCTCAAACGATCATTAATTTCTCTAAATTTTACAGTAATCTGGAGGTATAATATGACAAAACTAAGAGTTTTTCTTTAGTTTTTTTGGGTTTTTGCCACACTTCTGAAAAAATAATAGAGATTAATTAAATAAGCCCTTTGCCAAAGGGAACAGTCAAGGGTTATTTTTGAAACTATGTTTGCCTAACCAAAAAATCTCACACTGAAAAAACAGATAAGTAAAAAATAACAAAAATCACATCACTATCGCGCACTTCCGTATTATTGACGTTTCGAAGACCTCTCTGTTTTCGTTCTCAAAATCGTATTAAAAATGTTAAACGTATGTCAAGTTTGAATTTTAAACTGTCTAACATGACATACGTTTAACATTTTTAATACGATTTTGAGAACGAAAACAGAGAGGTTTTCGAAACGTCAATAATACGGAAGTGCGCGATAGTGATGTGATTTTTGTTATTTTTTACTTATCTGTTTTTTCAGTGTGAGATTTTTTGGTTAGGCAAACATAGTTTCAAAAATAACCCTTGACTGTTCCGTTTGGCGCAAGGGCTTATTTAATTAATCTCTATTATTTTTTCAGAAGTGTGGCAAAAACCCAAAAAAACTAAAGAAAAACTAAAACTATGCCACAAATAAATAGCTTCAGACAAAACTAAGAGTATTTCTGAACTGTTTATAGATATAAGAATTAAAGTATATTACTCAAGCACAAAATAATCAATATGTTAAGCACTTTTTAAATAACGAAGGGGTAAAATTGGAGTTTGTAGAAATTGTAATTAATTCAGGACAGCTTTTGAGGAAAATTCGGTCAACAGTCAAACCCGAAAACTGTTATAAACCCTTGTGAACTGTTTAGTATGTTTAACACACTGATTGTTAGAAACCATATAAGTGAATTTATTGGAGATATGATCGATGAATCAGAGTCATTCATGCTCGGACAGTTATATCGGATAATTTGTAGGTAGTGAGCTTAAAAAAATACTATAAAGTAAAGTAAAAGACATTTGTTTGAACTATGAGGCTTCACAATTGGTAAAGCTTGATAGTATTAAAGACATGATTCTTAATGGGACTCCGGTATATGTCGTATACAAAAATATCTGCAGAACAAAACAAACACGAGGTGGTGACGAGAATTGTGAATAAAAAAGATTAAGTTTTAGATATTATGTGTGTCTTTGTTTAATGATAATTTATCGATTGTAGATGTAGTCAGTTTAAAAATAAAACCGTATTTATTATTGCGTATCAAGACCTGAGGACTTCGATGTATCCACAAGAGTAAAGTTGTATGTATATCAGTAAAACAATAAGATGGATAATTTGGTGACAATTTATTAGCATCAAGTTACAGATTGCGAGCAAATACTACACTGCCCTGTAAGTGAAACGTCCTTAGTTTAAATAGTATTAATATTCACAGTCAGCGCATTCCTGTGATATAAAAAAAGATGATATTACAGGAATGCTGATATTACATTATATGTTATATTAATAATCCATACAAGGTGGAAAAATAAAATAAATGATCAAAAAGAGGTTTATACTACAATTCCCTCCCTAAGTGGAATTCCTGCAGTTGCAGAAGGAGCTGAGGGATTCTTTCTGTGACAGATATGTATTTTCTTATGAAGGCATCTGTAGTATAATAATAAGGTGCAAAATACAGTTATAACAAATAGAAAAGTATACAGGATAACATTTCTTGATTTCATATTTTCAAATTCACTAAGATGCACAGGTTTTAAACTCTTCGTTAGACGTTGTAGCTGCTGAAAGTCTTGAAGGTCCATTTCATGAAGATGAATGGTGGGGCCACTGGAGGGTTCCAAATTAATCGTTGGTAAATGGACTTGGGTTTGTTGGACATAGTCGCTTTGAGGAGAGAAACGAATGTCTCTGATAATTACATCACATGAGTCTATGGTCACTAGAGATGGTTGATTTACAGAGTAAGTTTGTTTTACACGACATTGTTCGTGAACTAGTTCTTCATGATATGGGATAATCAGTATCTGATTGTCCTTAAGTTGTTCTAATAGTGTAGTTTGTAGTTTAACGTTTGTCGAAAGGCATTGATGTGGTTTGTTTTGAATTAAAGAAAGGAAACATTGATCATGTTGAAGTTCAAAAGTTCCTTTACATAGATTGTATTCTTCGATATATGGACATGGTTGAGCTGTCCATAGGTGCTGTTGAGTATTCAGATTTGCATGTAGGTAAGGTTGGAAAGGAATAATAGTTTGGTCATTAATAGGGATAGATAACAGATGGTAAGTGTTATAATGCTCGGGAAAGAAAAGTGGTACTGACAATTTCACTATAATTTTATATTCAAGAATAGTTACTGAGATTAAAAATAGATTATAGTAAGAGTGTAGGTTAGCTAATTCGATTATTTCCTTGCGATCATAAATGGCATATAACTGATTTAGTATAGGTTTAATATTTTTTAATGGTAAAAGAGATTGTGTATAATGTCATGTTGAGCGAGATTTGTCGCCGTTTCCAAATTTAAAAGTAAGTCTTCCACTTCTGTGAAGATCTCTTGTAAATTTAATTGAATTTTGACACACTCAACATCGTTTTTTAGTTTATCAATTACACGTGAAAGGATGTTGAAATTCTTATCAATTCTAAGAAATGAATCATTAAGTTTTTTTATTTAAATTAATCAATATAGAACTTTGTAGGTCTAACTGTGTTTTTATTTCGTGTTCATTTTGTAGAAGGGTGTTAAATTTTGAATTAATAATTTCTAAATCGTCGTTATCTAATGTTCCAAATAAATACTTATGTAATGAACCAACGATGTTAATTAGTCCTCGTTTCTGTCTGGTCTTTGGGTTTTCAAAATTTTCAAGTTTAGTTTGTATATAAAATAAAGATTGTTTAATTTTTGATAAATTGCAATGAGAAGCACCCAATTCAGATAATAGTTGGGTAGTTTGATTTTTGATTTTAGTTAAGTCAATGACCTGGATGAAGTCGTGGCAATGGGAGAAAACACGAGTTCCCTTACTTAATTGACTCATTAGAAGGGGGTTTTTGATAGTTTCGATTTTTAAAAAGTTGGCTAAGGGGAATGTTATCGTCAGGAGAATCAGGATCGTCAGTTGGGAGGCCATGTCCTGAAACGGAAAGAGGATTATCAATTTTCAGTTTTCTTGGTTTAGGTTTGCGTTTTATAAAAGCTTTGTGATATTTGTCACCTTGATGTCCGGATCGTTTGAATATCTCTACAGTGAGTCCTAAATCTTTAGATGTTAATTCTTTTGTATATCGGGGAGACAATTTATTTCGATTTGAATTTTTAATATAGACATTTTCGTCAGCTTCAAAAGTATCGGGTTCTCTACTAGATTCATTTAGCTATAATTTTGTCTTTTTTTGTTTCGATATTTTGTTTAATTTGGTTATACATGGTTTTCATGATGTTTCTATGTTTTTCAATATAGTCAGATGTAATAATCTGTTCATTTATATCAAAAGCGTCGGGCCTACTGTCGCCGCGAGTAATATTTATAGGGGACTCCTTGGTTGTCGTATGTATCGTATGGTTATAAGAAATTACTGCCAAAGATATTAGGTAATCAATTGGTGCATTTGGTTGCTCAGTTTTTATGCATCTTACTAAGTCAAGTAAGGTGGAATGAAACCTTTCAATATTTCCGTTTGTAGTATGTCCCTGTATGGAAGTGAATTGGAGAGATATTTTGTGTAGGTTACAAAAATTTTTAATCATAATGTTATTAAACTCTACGCCAGAATCTACCAAGATTTTATACGGGTAACCATGACTTTCGATAAATTTTAAAAGACTACGTTGAACGTTAACTCCAGTTATTGCGTCAACAGGATAAGCATGTGCATATTTAGAAAAAACATCAATGATAGTAATAATTTTCTGATTATTAATCGAAAGTGTATCTATATTTAGGAGTTCAAACGGAGAAGGAGTGTATGTATGTTGAAATTTCGGGTTTGGTGGATGACGATCGGTTTTCATGGTAATACATGTTTGACATTTAGAAATATATTCTCGGATATGCTCAAACATATGAGGCCAGTAATATTTCCGTAAAAGAGCTTGATGAGTTGCCGTTACTCCACGATGGTATGTTTTTGCCTCATGGTTATATTTAATTTTTTGTTGTTGCTCTTGTTCCGTAAGGACATCTTCAACTTGTTTTTTACAGATAACAAATTTATATCCAGAAGGGAGATTATTTTGTAGTGTTCTAATAATTTTTTGTTTGAGTTCAATAGAGTCAAAGAAAAGGGCGTGCTTAGTGGAGTTAGCTTTTATGAATGTTCTGAGGAATTTAAAAATTTCATCGTCTGATTGTCTATTAACTAATTTTATAACATGTTTTGTTTTACCGGGAAAAGTTTTTTCGGAATAATGAGTATTTAATTTGTTTGATTCATTTTCTGAAATTATAAATTGATGATTGAAGAGGTTTAAAACATTATCTGTATATTTGATTTCTAGGATAGGATTAGAACGAGACGTATGGATAGTTTGTGCATCACTTTCAGGATGGCTTTCAGGCAATTGTTCAAAATCTTTTAACAAGGATTCATATGTTTCACGATTACAGTCATTAAGAATATCTTCAAGAGGAATTTCGAAAAGTTTGTCTAAGTCCAAGTCTGATTCGTCTACTTGAGCTATCATCGAACTTGTATCATTTTGTATTGAACTTGTTTCAATAGGATTAATATTTATACGAGAAAGAGGATCGGCTTGGTTGATTTTGCCCTTTTTATATTTAATGACATAGTCATACTCTTCTAATTTGAGTCTCCAACGGACAAGTCTGGAGTTAGGGTCTTTTAAATTAAATAACCACTGTAGGGGTTGGTGATCTGTTTCAATTATGAATTTTGTACCGAAGAGATATGGTCTAAAATATTTTACGGAGTTTACAATCGATAAAAGTTCTTTTTCGATCGTCGAATAATTACATTCGGCGGGATTGAGAGTTCTAGAGTAATATGAGATTGGATGACCGTCCTGGCTTAGAATACTTCCGATTGCGAAATTAGACGCGTCACAAGTGAGGGTAAAAGTTTTGTGAAAATCGGGATAGGCTAATACAGGTTCGTTACAAAGTAAATTTTTGCAAGTTTCGAAACAATCTAAATAATCTTGAGAAAAGTCGATTTTGGAATCCCTTTTTAGCCTTTGTGTTAGAGGTTTTGTTAGTTTAGCAAAATTGGGAATAAATTTACGATAAAACCTAAAAGTCCCAAAAATGGTTTTATCTCTTTTGTCGTTTTCGGCAAGGGAAAATTCTTTATGGATTCTATTTTCTTAGGGTTCGGCCTAATACCTTCCGGTGTGATAATATGTCCTAAAAATTCTACCTGTTTACATAGAAATTCCGATTTATCTAGCTGTATTTTCAGATTAGCTTCTGCTAGAGTTTTAAATACAAGTTCCAAATTTTGTATATGTTCCTGAAGGGAAGTACTAAAAATGATAATATCGTCCATGTAGACAAAACAGATTTTATGTTGCAAATCTTTAAGTACGTTATCCATAACACGTTGAAACGTCGCAGGAGCGTTTTTAACCCGAAGGGCATCCGGACATACTCATAATGTCCATTTTCAGTATTGAATGCCGTTTTTTCTATAGAGTTTTCGTGCATTTCTATCTGGTGGAATCCGCTTGCTAAGTCTAGGGTTGTAAAATATTGACATCGTCCAAGTTTGTCAAATATGTCAGAAATATTGGGTAAAGGGTACCTGTCAGTTTTTGTATTGTCATTAATTTTCCGGTAATCTACCACTAGGCGCCATTTTTGTTTACCTGTGGCGTCAATTTTCTTTGGTACAATCCAGATTGGTGAACTATAGGAGATTTAGAGGGACGGATGATATTATTTTGCAGCATTTCGTCAATTTGTCGTTTTACTTCCTGCTGATGCACACGAGGATATCGATAAGTTTTAGTATGAATGGGTATTTCATTATGGGTCTTGATTTCATGTTTAACCTGGTTTGTAAAGGTTAACGTATCATTAGGGAAGTGAAAACAAGTTTCATATTTTTACAAAGTTCAAAAGATGGAATTTTTCCTCGGAATTCAAATGTTCGGTTCTAAGCAAGGTTGTAATATCTTTTGAATTTTGATTGATATGGTTTAACATAGTTCCTTCTTTAGTTTTAATCTGTAGTGTTTGAGTAAAGTATTCGTCAAGTAGTGTTGCAGGTAAACTTTGGTCAGGGCAATGGACTGGGTTTCTGAAGTAGTATTATATATTTCAATTTGTGCTAATCCGTTTTCAGCACGTGTTACGCATGCAGGAATATAAAAACTTGGAGATCGTTGAGTTTCTATAAAAATTTCTCCAGATAAGATATTAACAGGGAATTTTAAAATTCTGACAGAGTTAGCCTCAATATTTATGGGTTCATTGTGTCTTTGTATCTGCAATTATACAATTTGTATTTGACAGTGTTAAGTTTTTGGGATCAATAATTAGTCCCAATTGTTGAAGAGTTTCAAAACCTATCAGTCCGTCAAAATCTTTACTGAAGTCAAATATAATTGCTTCCATCGTATAATTTGAATTAAATTCGTTAAAAATTGGAATATGCGCCGAGAAATAAGATTTTTGAGAACCAGTGCAGGTTGTGATGATGTTTGTTTCAGGATGAGTACATTTTGGGTAGAACTGTGAAATTACAGAGAGGGTTAATGATATTTTTTCCACATCCAGTATCTAAGAGAAGTCGAATAGGAGGGTTTTGAATTTGAATGAAGGGAAGTTTATTATTTTCAACATTGTTCAAAACTATATCGGGTCCTGGGGAGTATGAGTTTCTTGAAAATTTATTTCTTGGGATTTATCTTCCGAAAATTCCTGGTAAGAATCATAAGAATAATTGTTTGGACTTTCTTGTTCAAGAGAATAGGCTTGGTCGAATCCTGATTCATATTCAGACGGATTATATTCAAAACTATTTTGTTCAGGGTTGTTTTGCTCATAGATTTCAGTATTAAATAGTTCTTGTACTGCAGGTAGGGAAGCTTTATTGTCAGGGAAGGTTTTCCTTTGAAATTGTGTGCGTTGGGGACTATAACTAACACCAGATGTTTGAGGGTGAGTGTAGCTAATACCTGACATAGGTGTAGGTTTTGGTTGAATTTGTTGTTGAGAGGGTTTGATAACATTTTGAGGTTTTCCAAAAACATTTCGATTTGTTGAAGGTTGCGGTAAATATCTTTGCTGGTTATTAGGTGATTGATATAAATTTATAGGTTGCGATGGAAATCTTGATGGGTTATTAGGTGATTGGTAGAAATTAGCGGGTTGAGACGGGGGTCTCGGTTGATTATTCTGATAAAAATTTTGTTGTGGTTGCGGTTTAGGACGCTGTGGTCTCATTTGCTGATTTTGTTGTTGAGGTTTCCTAGCTTGTCTGTTTTGAAAAGTAAGTCGCTTATTATTGTCGTATTTAATTTCATCTTCTATGAAACTAACAGCCTGTTCTATGGTGTGAACTTCTTGTCTAGCGCGAATAAATTGTTCATAGTGGTATGGTAGATTTAATTTGAAAATGTTAAAAGCTTGAGTTGAAAAGAATGAAATACGGCCAGTTTGTTCAGTAGCCGAAAGAAAAGTTTGCTGTATTTTGTTTATAATTCTAGCCTTAAGGGCTATCAGTTTTTGACCAAAGGATTGAATATCCTCTCCAGGAATTAAAGTCGTATATTGCAGTTCTAGTTCTAGAGTTTCTAGAGATTTATTATCTGAGAAATTTTGTTTAAAGAAAACTTTGATTTCGTCCCACGTTTTAATATCGGGTCTACCTAATAATGATTCGCGTACATTACCTTGTATCTTGGTTTTAATTGACGCTAGTATAATGGTTTGCTGTCGAGGGTCATTAGTGCTAAGGAAATGAATCAAATTTTCAGAATTCTGAAGGAAATCCGGAAGTTCTATATCTCTGCCAGTAAAAACAGGGATAAGCTTAGTCAATTTATCTAAAGTATCTAAGTTAAGAGGACTTGCCGATGTTGGCTGTGTCATTTTGTTTTGTTTCCTTTTTATTGATTTAAAAATAAAAAAAATAAAAAGTATTTTTCGGACTATCTGTCTTGCTCACGCCCTATACAGGAGAGTCAAGATAGTATGAAAAACTTATACTAAATTTCGCTCTAATCGCCCTGCTAAATAAATAGCATTTGCAAGATTAAATTGAAATTTCTAACCTAATTCTCACTTTCAAAAGCCGGTTTAATAATTAAACGTTGCAACTTGAAATGTGAAAAATTTCCAAAATTATACACTGTCTTGGATAATCAAAACTTGTCAGTATACTTAAGGAATAAGGGAGTGAAGAATTTGCAAATCTGGTACTTACAGTGTTGAGCCTAGTTAACCAACCACTAGTAGTTCCGTTCCAATAAATTTCTTCAACGATGCCAAGTGGGTGTCCTTGTTCACGATTCGTTTCGCAGTTGAACTGTTGAAACAGAGACCTCTTGGACCAGGAAATTTGATGCTCCAAATTTGATCCAAAAAGGCACTACGAATCCTACCGACTGCGCCAGTAAAGTTGTATGTATATCAGTAAAACAATAAGATGGCTAATTCGGTGACAATTTATTAGCATCAAGTTACAGATTGCGAGCAAATACTACACTGCCCTGTAAGTGAAACGTCCTTAGTTTAAATAGTATTAATATTCACAGTCAGCGCATTCCTGTGATATAAAAAAAGATGATATTACAGGAATGCTGATATTACATTATATGTTATATTAATAATCCATACAAGGTGGAAAAATAAAATAAATGATCAAAAAAAGAGGTTTATACTACACAAGTGAATTTATTGTAGATATGATTAATGAATCAGAATCATTCAGTCTCGAATAGTTATATCGCATAATATGTAGGTAGTGGATCTAAAAATACACTTATAAAGTAAAGTAAAAGACATTTTCTTGAACTATGAGACTTCACAATTGGTAAATGTTTACAGTGTAATAGATATGGTTCTTAATGGACTCCGGCATACGAGTATGTCGTATACAAAAATAATTGCAGAACAAAAGAATACAAAGTGGTGACGAGAGTAGTGAATAAAAAGATTAAATGTGTGTACCTTTGTATTACTTTCAAATTATGTAGATATAGAGAATTTAATACAAAAAATATACCATTCCTACATACTCTTTCACCTCTTCTCCTTTAATGTCTCACATTTTTAAAACTATTAAACGTGTAGTGCAGGTGTTTTATCAAAATCATTTAAACACATTATATATATATATATGTGTGTGTGTGATGAACAGCTTTTTGAGTTGTTTTAAGATAACTGTTTTACTCTTCGAAACTGTTTTTTTACTATTTCTATATAACGCCTTGGAGCTGGATGTCATATCATCAGCCTCTGTATATAATAATTATTGTATTATTGTCAAGAATATCATAAAACATATAATCATAACATATATGGGATACCTGTCTTTGTTATCAACAATCCTGTGTATACCCAGGCAGTGGACAGTTACTTACTGTTTTGACTGGTATTATTAATAAAAGGTTTTAATTAAGTTGATTTAATTTATTTCAAACATTTAGTATGTAACACTGTATTAAAGACTGAACATATTTTTTTTATGGAAAGGTTTTTGAAAAAAACAATTAAGTATTTATTTAAAAAATTTATTATGCTATATAATTATGTAAATATGTATAATATAATATGTAAAAATGTATAAAAATATGTAAAAAATGTATAAAAATACGATTATATGTATAATATAAACTAACTTAATGAAATTGATCACTAACGAAGTTATTGATCAATTTCATTAAGTTGAGTCAAATCGCTCTCTGTTTTTAGCAACTCAGCAAATGCCGCCTCCCTCTCCTGACCAAGGATTTCCTACTGTCTTTGTAGGGCTTCCTCTTGTCTCTGAAGTACAGCGATCCTTGTTCTTGAATTTTTTACAATTTTCTCAAGTCGCTTCTTTCTTCTACCCGCCTGTTTTCTCCACTCCATCCTTCGCTCTCTTTTCAGGCGCACGATGACTTCTATCGAGTCTTCGTTAGTTATGGTCGCATCGTCTTCTTGCGAAGAGGCGATTAATGGAGTTGGTGAGGGGTTCCTTATGCTGGCTTTCAGCATGGTTAAGTTTTTTCCCCTGTAACAAAAAAAAATAATAAAACTACTTTTTCAAATCATATTAATTTCCTATTCTGTAACAAAAAAAATAAAATAGTGAATTATTGAAAGTTAAATTTATTCATTTAAGATTCAGTAACAAAAAATGATTTTATAATACTTAATGCAGAAGCAAGTTAAATTTGTAAAAAAAATAATATTGTATGTATTTACCCTCTTCGAAGCATGGCAGTCTCCAATGACCTTTTACGCAGGTTAAACAAAGAGATGCTAGGAAGATCCTCTTTCGGCGCAGGGCGAGGTGTACTAGAGAAAAATAATCATTAATTAGACAATGCTATTTTTTATAGAGATGTACACACTATGTTTTTTTTAAATAAAAAAAGTTACCTTTCGTCCTCAGAACATGAGGAAATGGCGATGATTTCTGCCTCTTCTCTGGCCTGGTTGGGAGGCACAACTTGCACATTTTGATGTATAATCAAATGCTCCCTCAGCTCTTGTTCCACCTGTTCACTTAACTTGTTAGAGCAACTCATTTTTACACAGGTTGAACAAAAGATAAAATTAGTTGTTAGCTGCAGGTAATTAAGTTGACAACTAATGTATAAACTTGGAAATTTTATATTTATATGTTTCAATGTATGTAATAATACCCTGTTTCCGTTAGTGCATTAAACTAACAGGTCATTGAAGTTAGACATTGCATTGACACCTATTTCCCCCAAATTCGTTGAGTCAGTAATAGTTGTAATTTGACACCTTATTACAAGATTACAGACAAAGGTATTTTACTAGATGATACTTAAATACGATATTATAAGAAATATTCAGTTTGACGCACTGCTGATGAAGTAAAAAAGAATTGTCGCATTTACTAACTATTGGCAAAAAATAACATCATGACTAATTAAACTGGCCAGGTAATACATATTTTTTGTGAACATCAGAATGTTAATTTCATTTGACATACTGAAACATATCGTAGAAAATATTATCTTTCAGTGTTTCATGTGTTGTGTTTAAATTATTTTTAAGATAATGAATTCATTTGAGTTCTTAATTTGTAATGTCAGGGAGAAGTTGAAAGAAAGTGCATAGATACACCAAAAATATTAAGCTAGTGCTTCTCCAACCAAACAAAAAATGGGAAAAAGAATATTATTGCAATTTTGTTGGGTACAAAGCATGATAGATAACTTTTTACAAACCAATAATGTATTTAGCTGAGTTGACAAAATTGATAATTTAAAAGTTTATTTTCTCCAAATCTAGTAAAATACATTTGTCTGTAATCTTGTAATAAGGTGTCAAATTACAATTATTACTGACTCAGCGAATTTGGGGGAAATTGGTGTCAATGCAATGTCTAACTTCAATGACCTGTTAGTTTAATGCACTAACGGAAACAGGGTATTATTACATACATTGAAACATATAAATATAAAATTTACAAGTTTATACATTAGTTGTCAATTTAATTACCTGCAGCTAACAATTTTATCTTTTGTTCAACCTGTGTAAAAATGAGTTGATCTAACAAGTTAAGTGAACCAGGCCAGAGAAGAGGCAGAAATCATCGCCATTTCCTCATGTACGGAGGACGAAAGGTAACTTTTTTTATTTAAAAAAGCATAGTGTGTACATCTCTATAAAAAATAGCATTGTCTAATTAATGATTATTTTTCTCTAGTACACCTCGCCCTGCGCCGGAGGAGGATCTTCCTAGCACCTCTTTGTTTAACCTGCGTAAAAGGTCATTGGAGACTGCCATGCTTCGAAGAGGGTAAATACATACAATATTGTAACCTCTAAATTAGGTTATCGTTGAAACACGTCACGTAGACAAACAACTTTATTGTCACTCTTGATTATACAAGAAATCTGCTTCAACAAATTCACAACTGTCAAATACTTTACTTTGACGTTTCAGTCATTCGCGTTCGACTGCTCAATATCAACTAACTGCAGCGGCCGAAAATGGTCTACTTATATAGGTTTTTAGAGTTCTCGAAGTTTCTGAGATCTCGAGAACGTGTCGAGAAACAAATAGAATATAGCCTGGAATATTCCGGAAAACGTCAAAATAAAGGCATCACAAAAATTATAAATTCTAACGAAAACAGGAACATAATTAACCAACTAAAAAGGTAGGTGAGCTCTCGTAACATTGCCCCCCTCTTAGAACTGATCGTCCCGATCAGGTTACTCCATTGTCCGCATGGCCTTCTTGATAAGGTGTCAAATGATCGATGTGGACAATCTTCATCTTGGCTTGGGGATTCCTCTGGATCCTGTAAACTACGTCATTCAATCGTGACACGACGGTATAAGGGCCTCCCCACGATTTCTGCAGCTTCGGAGATTTACCTTTGCTTCTTTTTGGGTTATACAGCCACACTTTCTCAAGCTCTTGAAACCCGCTGCTGTTGGCACACAAGTCGTATCTGGTCTTCATTCTGTCGCTTTCCATTTTTAGCTTCTCTCGTACTTCTTCATGTACCATCTTTATTCGATCTTTCAGATGGCTGAGATAATCATCTAAGTTTTTCTCGTGTTGCGGTCGATTCATAATTAGATATATGGGTAGCCGCAACTCTGTGCCAAAAATCACGTTGGCTGGTGTTTTACCCGTGGTCTCATAAATTGCTGCTCGGTAAGCCAGTAAAAACGGAGGAATGCAGGTATCCCAGTTGGTCTGTTTCTCGTTGACGGCCGTTCTCAGGAAGTTTTCAATGGTGCGATTGAATCTTTCCACCATTCCATCTGATTGCTGGTGAAGAGGTGTAGTTCTGGTTTTGTGAATGCCTAACAGCTCACAAACGTTCTGAAACACTTCCGACTCGAAATTTCGTCCTTGGTCGAAATGGATCTCTCTGGGCACCCCATAACGACATATCCAATTTTCGAATAAAGCTTCGGCTACGGTAACAGCTTCTTGATTAGGTAAGGGATATATTTCAGGCCATTTACTGAAGTAATCCATCACTACCAAAATATAACGATTTCCACTGCTGCTACGAGGAAATGGTCCAGCTATGTCAATAGCTATTCTCTCGAATGAAGCTCCAACATTGTACTGCTTCATCTGTCCTCGGCTTCGAGTCCTGGGTCCCTTACTAGAGGCGCAGGTATCACAACGTCGGCACCATTCTTCCACATCGGATCGACTGCCAAGCCAGTAGAATCGTTCTCTAACTTTATTCAGTGTTTTGTTTATTCCAAAGTGCCCACCACCGACTCCACTGTGTAGTGCTTGAAGAACTTCTGGAATTCTTTTCTGGGGCAGCACTGTTTGATAAATCTTTTCTTTGCCGTCGGGACTCTCCCAGACTCTTTTTAATAGGCCGTTCTCGATGGCTAAAGAATTCCATAGCGCCCAGTAGCTCTAGTAGGGTCTGTCCATGTTTTTTATCTTCCACTGGAAAATTGGTCCAAAATCCGGGTCTTCACTTTGTTCTTTAGCGATGACTTTATTATCCCAATCATCTGAGCCCTGGATGTTAATTCTTCGGCAAAGAAACTCATCTTCTTCTCTAATTTCTTGTCGCAGGCAGTGATTACAGTTTGGAGGGCATGGTCTTCTGGATAGGGCATCAGCATTCCGATGGTTAGACCCTTTCCGGTGTTCAATTTTGAAGTCGTACTCCTGCAACCGTTGAAGCCATCTTGCCACTTGGCCTTCCGGATTCTTGAACTGCAGTAGCCACTTCAAAGAAGCATGATCGGTCCTCAAGACGAACGGCTGACCATAAAGATACTTATGAAAATGCTCCACAGTTTTAACTATGGCAAGCAACTCTCTTCTGGTTACGCAGTAGTTCATTTTTTGCTTAGAGAGGACCTTGCTAAAGTAGGAAATCACTTTTTCGAGCCCGTCTTCAATTTGTGATAATATCCCTCCAATTCCAGTGTTACTAGCGTCTGTGCCCACGATGAATGTCTTTCCCGGCTTGGGATATGACAGAATCGGAGAAGACCACAAAGCTTCTTTTAAACTCTGAAAAGCGTGTTGACATTGTTCCGCCCAGATAAATAGCTGATTGTTTTCTGTGAGCCGATGTAGGGGTTTCGCAATCTCGGCGAAGTTTCTCACAAACTTGCGATAGTAAGTGCAAAATCCCAGAAAACTCCTTAGTTCATGTTTGTCTTTTGGTACTGGCCATTTCCAGATGGTTTCAGTTTTCTCTGAGTCAGTCTTCACTCCCTCAGAGGAAATAATGTGTCCTAAATACTTGACTTCTTTTTGAAACAGCATGCACTTCTTAGGGCTTAACTTGAGTCGGGCCTCTCTCAATTTTTGGAAAACTTCTTGAACATTCTTTAAATGATCTTCAAAATCTTTGCCAAGTATTATTATGTCATCAAGATAAACGAGACAAGTTTTCCAGGTCAATCCTCGCAGAATTGTTTCCATAAGTCTTTCAAAAGTGGCTGGTGCATTGCAGAGGCCAAAGGGCATGACGTTGAGGTGCCATAACCCTGTTCCAATGGAAAACGCTGTCTTCTCTTTATTATCTGGGTGAAGTTTCACTTGCCAATAGCCACTTTTCAGGTCTAATGTGGAAAACCATTGGGATCCAGACAGGGTATCCAGGGTATCGTCAATTCTTGACAACGGATAACTGTCCTTCTTAGTGATATCGTTTAGTCTTCTATAATCCACACAAAATCTAGTAGAGCCGTCCTTCTTCTTTACCAGAACAACCGGCGAAGTCCATGGACTCTGGGATGGTTCAATGACTCCCTGTTGCTGCATGTCTCTAAATATCGTCGATACCTCTTCTTGCTTCGCTAAAGGGATACGTCGTGGAACTTGTTTAATTGGAGTGGTATTGCCGGTATTTATGCGGTGCTGCACAAGATTAGTCCTTCCGACGTCATCCTCTGTTAAAGAGAATACATCCTGGTAGCGCCTTAACAAATCTTCCAATTTTTGGACTTCATCGGCTCGTAATGGGGACTTATATCGGTTAACAAGGCACTGCAGAACTTCGGGTAGTTTTTTAATATTTTGAGGTGCTGTTGATGACTCCACAATTCCAATACTGAATGGGTCTTCTCCTGCTATATACAGTGGAATTAGTACGGTCTTGTTCTTGCTGGAAGTTATTCATTAAATCTTGCAAACTCTTCATAAATCCTTCCATGTTATTTTCACTTGATCGTTGTTTGCTAGTTTGAAACCTAACTTGCCTTATTCTGCCTTGACTGTTTCTGGAAGCCTGTCGGGCGGCTTCAATTTCCAGTGCCTGGGCCAGAGCTTCAGATATGTTTTTATGTCTGGCTAACCTTAACGCTTGGCTGATCTCGGAGTCTCGCAGGCCATCAATGAAGCTACTTATTGCTAATTGTTCTTGGAATTCGGTCGGTGCGGTGGGGTAGGCTAGCTTCACCATACGTGATATATTCCTCAAATTGCTGCAAATTTTTTTCGAAGCGTTGTCTTCGGCCTTTTAGTTGTGCCTGGTAAACGTGTTGTAGATGAGCCTCGCCATACCTCATTTCTAAAGCACCCTTCAGCGTTTGATAGTCCTTTTGTTTATCGTCAGCTAGTGTTCTTAATATTTCCATAGCTTCACCTCGTAGGGCAACTATAAGTGATGTGGCCTTTTCTTCTTCTGACCAGTTGTTTGCCAAAGCAGCTGCTTCAAATTGTTTAAGGTAAGTACTCCATGACACCTTTCCATCAAATGTTGGTGCCTTCACTCTTGACGACGGAAAAACGCTGCTCTCAGTCTTAATGGGCTCTTTTGCAGACAACTGAGATTTCAAATTTGAGACTTCACTTTGTAACTTAGTCATATTGTCTTCTACGACCTGGACCTTATCTTGATTAATTTCCTCTTTCACAGTTTCCTCAAATTCATTAAGTTTGTAACTTAGTCATATTGTCTTCTACGACCTGGACCTTATCTTGATTAATTTCCTCTTTCACAGTTTCCTCAAATTCATTAAGTTTAACTTTAATTGCTTCTTCTAACTTCTTATTGTTTTCTTGTAGACTGGTTTTTATTTCGTTTCTTAACTCTTCCTGATTATTTTTCATCTCTTTCTTTAAGTCTTCCTTCATTTCCTTCATCATTTCGTCTTGGTTAGTCTTCATTTCATCCTGGCTGTTTTTTATTTCCTTTTTTAAATTTTCTCCCATTTCGTCTTGACTCTTCTTTATTTCTTCCTTCATGTCTCTCATCATTCCCATTAACTGTTTCAATGTTTCCTCCATTTCAGTCGCTCTTGATCTCGTTACTGGCATTCACTTGTCTACTGCAAACGTCTTCTTTGCGGAACGTCACACTTCTGACACCAATGTAACCTCTAAATTAGGTTATCGTTGAAACACGTCTCGTAGACAAACAACTTTGTTGTCACTCTTGATTATACAAGAAATCTGCTTCAACAAATTCACAACTGTCAAATACTTTACTTTGACGTTCCAGTCATTCGCGTTCGACTGCTCAATATCAACTAACTGCAGCGGCCGAAAATGGTCTACTTATATAGGTTTTTAGAGTTCTCGAAGTTTCTGAGATCTCGAGAACGTGTCGAGAAACAAATAGAATATAGCCTGGAATATTCCAGAAAACGCCAAAATAAAGGCATCGCAAAAATTATAAATTCTAACGAAAACAGGAACATAATTAACCAATTAAAAAGGTAGGTGAGCTCTCGTAACAATATTATTTTTTTTTACAAATTTAACTTGCTTCTGCATTAAGTATTATAAAATCATTTTTTGTTACTGAATCTTAAATTAATAAATTTAACTTTCAATAATTCACTATTTTATTTTTTTTTGTTACAGAATAGGAAATTAATATGATTTGAAAAAGTAGTTTTATTATATTTTTTTTGTTACAGGGGAAAAAACTTAACCATGCTGAAAGCCAGCATAAGGAACCCCTCACCAACTCCATTAATCGCCTCTTCGCAAGAAGACGATGCGACCATAACTAACGAAGACTCGATAGAAGTCATCGTGCGCCTGAAAAGAGAGCGAAGGATGGAGTGGAGAAAACAGGCGGGTAGAAGAAAGAAACGACTTGAGAAAATTGTAAAAAATTCAAGAACAAGGATCGCTGTACTTCAGAGACAAGAGGAAGCCCTACAAAGACAGTTGGAAATCCTTGGGCAGGAGAGGGAGGCGGCGTTTGCTGAGCTGCTAAAAACAGAGAGCGATTTGACTCAACTTAATGAAATTGATCAATAACTTCGTTAGTGATCAATTTCATTAAGTTAGTTTATATTATACATATAATCGTATTTTTATACATTTTTTACATATTTTTATACATTTTTACATATTATATTATACTTATTTACATAATTATATAGCATAATATATTTTTTAAATAAATACTTAATTGTTTTTTTCAAAAACCTTTCCATAAAATAAAATATGTTTAGTCTTTAATACAGTGTTACATACTAAATGTTTGAAATAAATTAAATCAACTTAATTAAAACCTTTTATTAATAATACCAGTCAAAACAGTAAGTAACTGTCCACTGCCTGGGTATACACAGGATTGTTGATAACAAGGACAGGTATCATCCCATATATGTTATGATTATATGTTTTATCATATTCTTGACAATAATACAATAGTTATTATATACAGAGGCTGATGATATGACATCCAGCTCCAAGGCATTATATAGAAATAGTAAAAAAACAGTTTCGAAGAGTAAAACAGTTATCTTAAAACAACTCAAAAAGCTGTTCATATATATATATATATATTGTCACGGAATTTGCCCCACTCACTCCCAAACCGACGACTGTGGCACCGCGAATTGCCTAAGATTGCCCCGATCGCCCCTACGCCATTCTGGTAAACAAACAACATTCCGTGAATCGAGGCGTTACTAGAAAATTATGGAAACGACGAGAAGCGTTCCAGTCGTTCGAGAAAATGGGTCTACAAATGCTGGAATATACCTGGAATATTCGTTGGGTCTATAAAAGAAGAACAAACGGCCGAGTTAGTTAGTCTTCTTCTATGAGTCTTGTATTACAGTCTGAAGTGAAGTGTTTAGTTAGAGAGATCAAAGCGATTTAGATAGCGATTAATTAAATAAGTGTTTAGTTCAGCTGTAATTAGTAGTGTTCAGTAGTTAATAAAGAAGTGATTAATTAACGGATTGTTTTTCTGGGAATAAGAAAAAGACGGATTGGGAAATCCGTGACAATATATATATAATGTGTTTAAATGATTTTGATAAAACACCTGCACTACACGTTTAATAGTTTTAAAAATGTGAGACATTAAAGGAGAAGAGGTGAAAGAATATGTAGGAATGGTATATTTTTTGTATTAAATTCTCTATACCTACATAATTTGAAAGTAATACAAAGGTACACACATTTAATCTTTTATTCACTACTCTCGTCACCACGACATACTCGTATACCGGAGTCCATTAAGAACCATATCTATTACACTGTAAACATTTACCAATTGTGAAGTCTCATAGTTCAAGAAAATGTCTTTTACTTTACTTTATAAGTGTATTTTTAGATCCACTACCTACATATTATGCGATATAACTATTCGAGTTTGAATGATTCTGATTCATTAATCATATCTACAATAAATTCACTTGTGGATACATCGAAGTCCTCAGGTCTTGATACGACGCTCTTTCGCATGCACTGGAATTCGAGGCAGCAAAGATGGCATCTGGTAGACATGTTAAAGTTCGGGCCATCAATGATAACAGCGATAGTATTGCAAATGGAGACATAATAAAGACGCTGAAGGAGATTATTGATAAGTTCAGCCCAACTACTAGGACAAAGAAAGAACAATCTGATAGTCGAAGGGATCACCTTGTTCAATGCTGGAACTGTGGACAGATGGGACATCTGAAGAGACAGTGTAGGGCCCCAGTCGCAGATCAGCAAAGGCGCGACTCCCAAGCGGCAGCCTCCAGGAAACATGTTAAAGTGCGGACTATCAGTGATAACAGCGATAGTATGGGAAATGGAGAGATAATCAAAACACTGAAGGAGGCCATTGATAAACTCAGCCTAACTACCAGACCAAAGAGAGGAGAAGCTGATAGCCGAAGAGATCGCCCACTTCAATGTTGGAACTGTGGGCGGACGGGTCATCTAAAAGGACAGTGTAGGGCTCCAGTGGCAGTTCGGCAATGGCGCGACTCCCAGGCAGGCAGGAAACATGGAAACGCAGAAGCCCTTTCTAGACCTTGTCCTACCAACAACAACAAACACTGTAGTAGTCTCGAAAGAAAAGAGGACATATCATTTGTTCCTTGCAAGATAGTAGTAGCCCAACCTAAAGACAGATGGAGTTCAGCGGCGATTCGGGAAGACCAGCAAGCTGACTGTGACATCAAGCCGTTATTAGACTGGAAAGAAGCCAACAACCGACCCTCTTGGGCTGAAGTCAGTAGTAAAAGCCCAACATTAAAGAGCTATTGGGCTCAATGGAATTCCTTGGTGTTGGAAGACGGTGTCCTAAAAAGAGCATGGGAGAACAATGACGGAACGGGGGTCAAGAAACAAGTACTACTCCCGAGGTCCCGGGTCAAGGAAGTGCTGCAGGAAGTACATGGAGGTACTGGGGTGGACATTTCGGTATCAATAGGACTCTACAGAAGATTAGGAGCGTTTCTACTGGTTGAGCTGTAGGACGGATGTAGAAGATTGGTGCCGAAAATGTGACGTATGTGCAGCCAGCAAGGGACCGAAGACCCGTTCCAGAGGCAAAATGCGCCAGTACATCGTAGGAGCACCGTTCGAGAGGATTGCCATTGATATCGCTGGCCCATTTCCGAAAACCCAAAGTGGCAACCGATATCTGCTAGTAGCCATGGACTACTTCAGCAAATGGCCGGAAGTATACTCCCTTCCCAATCAAGAGACCACAACCGTAGCAGAAGCGCTAGTCAACAACCTGTTCTGCAGATTTGGTGTGCACATGGAACTACATTCAGATCAGGGCAGAAATTTCGAATCAGGTGTGTTCCGAAAGGTCTGCGAGCTTATGGGAATCCGAAAAACCAGGACCACCCCACTGCATCCCCAGTCAGATGGTATGGTGGAACGCTTCAATGCCACACTAGAAACCAATTTGAGGATGTTTGTGAACGAAAACCAGACAGACTGGGACAAGCTCATTCCACTCTTCCTGTTAGCTTACCGCTCAGCTGTCCATGAAACGACTGGGAAGACTCCCGCAAGGATCATCTTTGGAAGAGAGCTTGGCCTTCCCGCAGATTTGGTATTTGGTCGTCCTGCGGAACAGCCCACAGAGCCAGACACTTATACCCATGACCTAGAACGAAGACTAGCAGCCGTACACGATCAAGTCAGATCTCGAATGCGACTAGAGAGCGATCGCATGAAGACTCGATACGACGTCCGGGCCAATACAGTCGGATTCCAACAAGGTGACCTGGTGTGGCTGTACAACCCCACGCGGAAGAAAGGAAGATCGCCTAAACTACAGAACCGTTGGGAGGGCCCCTATACCGTCATTAAAAGAATCAATGATGTCGTCTACCGGATACAGAGGACTCCCAGGAGTAAGATGAATGTCGTCCATCTGGAGCGTCTGTCCCCATGTAGAGGTGTATCCGATCGGGACGATCGGTCCTAAGGAGGGGGCAGTGTCACGGAATTTGCCCCACTCACTCCCAAACCGACGACTGTGGCACCGCGAATTGCCTAAGATTGCCCCGATCGCCCCTACGCCATTCTGGTAAACAAACAACATTCCGTGAATCGAGGCGTTACTAGAAAATTGTGGAAACGACGAGAAGCGTTCCAGTCGTTCGAGAAAATGGGTCTAGAAATGCTGGAATATACCTGGAATATTCGTTGGGTCTATAAAAGAAGAACAAACGGCCGAGTTAGTTAGTCTTCTTCTATGAGTCTTGTATGACAGTCTGAAGTGAAGTGTTTAGTTAGAGAGATCAAAGCGATTTAGATAGCGATTAATTAAATAAGTGTTTATTTTAGCTGTAATTAGTAGTGTTCAGTAGTTAATAAAGAAGTGATTAATTAACGGATTGTTTCTCTGGGAATAAGAAAAAGACGGATTGGGAAATCCGTGACAATATATATATAATGTGTTTAAATGATTTTGATAAAACACCTGCACTACACGTTTCATAGTTTTAAAAATGTGAGACATTAAAGGAGAAGAGGTGAAAGAATATGTAGGAATGGTATATTTTTTGTATTAAATTCTCTATACCTACATAATTTGAAAGTAATACAAAGGTACACACATTTAATCTTTTTATTCACTACTCTCGTCACCACTTTGTATTCTTTTGTTCTGCAATTATTTTTGTATACGACATACTCGTATACCGGAGTCCATTAAGAACCATATCTATTACACTGTAAACATTTACCAATTGTGAAGTCTCATAGTTCAAGAAAATGTCTTTTACTTTACTTTATAAGTGTATTTTTGGATCCACTACCTACATATTATGCGATATAACTATTCGAGTTTGAATGATTCTGATTCATTAATCATATCTACAATAAATTCACTTGTGGATACATCGAAGTCCTCAGGTCTTGATACGCAATAATTAATACCATTTTATTTTTAAACTGACTACATCTACAATCGGTAAATTCTCATTAAACAAAGACACACATAATATCTAAAACTTAATCTTTTTTTCTCGTCACCACCTCGTGTTTGTTTTGTTCTGCAGATATTTTTGAATACGACATATACCGAAGTCCCATTAAGAATCATGTCTTTAATACTATCAAGCTTTACCAATTCTGAAGCTTCATAGTTCAAACAAATGCCTTTTACTTTACTTTATATTATTTTTTTAGGCTCACTACCTACATATTATCCGATATAACTGTCCGAGCATGAATCACTCTGATTCATCGATCATATCTCCAATAAATTCACTTATATGGTTTCTAACAATCAGTGTGTTAAACATACTAAACAGTTCACAAGGGTTTATAACAGTTTTCGGGTTTGACTGTTGACCGAATTTTCCTCAAAAGCTGTCCTGAATTAATTACAATTTCTACAAACTCCAATTTTACCCCTTCGTTATTTAAAAAGTGCTTAACATATTGATCATTTTGTGCTTGAGTAATATATTTTAATTCTTATATCTATAAACAGTTCAGAAATACTCTTAGTTTTGTCATACCGCTGAATATTATACCTCCAAATTACTGTAAAATTTAGAGAAATTAATGATCGTTTGAGCATATCAAATGAATTTGACATTCTGATGTCCACAAAAAAAAATATATGTATTACCTGGTCAGTTTATTTAGTCATGATGTTATTTTTGCGACAAATCGTTTTTTACTTCATCAGCAGTGCGTGAAACTGGAGATTTGTTTATAATATCCTATTTAAGTATCATCTGGTAAAATATCTCTGTCTGTGACCTAGATTTGCGACTTCGTTTCTAGCAGATTTACGTACATTTCTCAGGATTTAATTTATATACATATACTGCGGGTTTAAATTATTTAAATTAATTGTTCAGTTATTTGGGTAATAATTCTGAGAACAACCTTTATCTTGAATATTGCAAACCATTTTAAATATTGTATCAGCATTTTTCTCAAACTTGATGTTAACCTTTGATGGAAAATCAATGTCGTGATTAAAACAACAAATCAAAAAATAAAATAGTCGATTTACCTCATACTTACTTACAATTACAAATTAAACCTACCTCTGTTAGGATAGGTGATGCGATATTAAGGAACATCGAGCGCTCAAAATAAATTTTCAATCATTGATATTGCATTAGAGCAAATTTTGTCTTAGCCACATATTATTATTGGTGAATGTAAAATTTAAATATTAAGATTAAACATAGATAATGTGCACTGTCAATCGGTTTAATGAAATATTTAAACAACCTTTGTATTATTCTCTGTTATTCAAAGAAAATTGCCACGATAAATCTAAAAGCTGTATGTAGAAAAATATGTATAGTTAGGTATCTTCATTCTGAAATGTAGGTATGCAAAATTTCAACAATACTTCCTCCCTGTACCCCTTCTATTGTCTTAGACTTCAAGACAGTTTGGTTGAGTATAGTCCTAACTAGTGCTGTAAGAATTATGTAAGACAAGATGGAATGATAAAAACTTATAGAAAAGTGTCACGATAAATCTATAAGCTGTATGTAGAAAAATATGTATAATTCTGAAATGTAGGTATGCATAATTTCAACAGTATTACTACGAAAATGTTAAGAGTATTGATATTCTGGGTTGTTATGCCGTGACCTCGGTAACTCATCGCTCATCTTCAGTGGTCACCACTGAAGATGGCGACAGTGAAGAGCGGCGAAGCGTTTGGAAGCATGGGATGCGACCAGTTACAGCGGCGGCTACGGAACGCCTCGGAGGACCACCAGTATCCGAGAAAAGGTTCCGACCGTAGCTGTCGTAATACCAACAGTAGGAACCGAAATCAATATATGGACAAGCCCAGAGACACCGATAGCGGGTCTGTCCCCACAGAGCCTAGCCCGAGAACAACCAGGGCAGGTAAAAGTATCCCAGCTAATGCTAGAGATGTGCATTTTAACTCTGTTTCTGGCAGCTACCAGTTACCGAGGTCACGGCATAACAGCCCGGAAAATCACCATGTATCAAATTACAGCACTGGCCGTGAAAGCCTAAAAACCGTTAAGAGTATTGTCTTTTTTTTCCGTACACATCACATTTATGTCACGATGTCACGTTTATGTCACGTTTTTGTCTCATTTATGTCACATTTATGTCACATGTATGTCGCGTTTATGTCACGATGTCACATTTATGTCACGTTTATGTCACGATGTCACATTTCTGTCACATTTATGTCACGATGTCACATTTCTGTCACATTTATGTCACATTTATGTCACGATGTCACGTTTATATCACGATGTCACATTTATGTCACGTTTATGTCACGATGTCACATTTATGTATAGTTAGGTATCTTCATTCTGAAATGTAGGTATGCAAAATTTCAACAATACTGCCTCCCTGTACCCCTTCTATTGTCTTAGACTTCATGACAGTTTGGTTGAGTATGGTCCTAACTAGTGCTGTAAGAATTATGTAAGAGAAGATGGAATAATAAAAACTTATAGAAAAGTGTCACGATAAATCTATAAGCTGTATGTAGAAAAATATGTATAATTCTGAAATGTAGGTATGCATAATTTCAACAGTATTACTACGAAAAAGTTAAGAGTATTGTCTTTTATTTTTTTTCCGTACACATCACATTTGTGTCACGATTTCACGTTTATGTCACGTTTTTGTCACATTTATGTCAGGTTTATGTCACATGTATGTCGCGTTTATGTCACGATGTCACATTTATGTCACGTTTATGTCACGATGTCACATTTCTGTCCCATTTATGTCACATTTATGTCACGATGTCACATTTATGTCACGTTTATGTCACATTTATGTCACGATGTCACGTTTATATCACGATGTCACATTTATGTCACGTTATGTCACATTTATGTCTCGTTTATGTCACATTTATGTCACGATGTCACATTTATGTCACGATGTCACATTTATGTCACGTTTATGTCACATTTATGTCACAATGTCACGTTTATGTCACGATGTCACATTTATGTCACGTTTATGTCACGATGCCACATTTATGTCACGTTTATGTCACGATGTCACATTTATGTCACGTTTATGTCACGATGCCACATTTATGTCTCATTTATGTCACGTTTATGTCTCGTTTATGTCCCGATGTCACTTTTATGTCACATTTATGTCACGTTTATGTCACGATGTCACATTTCTGTGACATTTATGTCATGTTTATGTCGCGATACTCTTCCGGATGCCATCTCGACATTTATCTATTCGCAATTGAGCCGTGGGCGTTATAGTCTACAAATAAAATATGCCTCGCAGTGAAAAAATGAATTTGTTACAAGTAACACACGTTGAAAACGTTAAAAGTGTGTCCATACTGCCCCACGTGTTTACTATTGTCGAATTCAATAAACATATTCGGCTACATCAACAGCTGTGTGTGCTACCTGTCGCCTGCGCTTTACAAACTGCGAACGTTTAGGGTTCAAGACCGTTTTCACCTTAAATATTCTCCTAATTATATTTGATTTTCAGGTTTAAATAACAGCAACAACAACAGCAGCGACGTGGAGGTCTCTATAGGATAACAGCAGCAGCGACGTGGTCTTGGTCACCTGGTCTGTATAGGATAACAGCAGCAACGGTGTGGTCTTGGTCACCTGGTCTGTTAAAGAGCCGGACGTAAAGCTAAACCGGATGGAACAAGAGATAGACTGAAGATTTAAAACCTTCTAGAGATGAGGAAAGAAATTAGTAGACACAAGGAAAAAGCCGTTTCTTTTCTTATGACCGCTCCTGCACCACGTTTTTGATAACTTTTTAATTTGGGACTCTATACGCCTAAATTTTTACTATATCATTGAACTTTATACATACGAGTACACTGATTATTAATAGCGTACACATACTGAGATTTTTATTCTCATTCAGTGCCTCTCCACAGGTTTCGATGCAACAGCCGTCTGAGCCATCTGCCACGGACCTGGATATGTAGTCAGGGTTCTTTCTCACCAGGATAAGTCTGGGAAGGCAGGTTTTTGTAGCTCATTACCCCTCATTCGTTTCAGCTATTTTGAAAAATCAGCAGCGTCTGTAATATAATCCCAGCTCGCACCAAGCAAAGATTTAATAAACAAATATACATTCTATAAGAACTAAGTACATACAGTATGAGATTGAACTTTTTCATTAAAATAAGTTATCGAGAGTACACCAAACAGTTATGTTGTTGTCGGCAAAATATTATACATGGTGTTTTCACAATAAATTGCTAATGCATAAGTAAATATTCAGATTTTACTAAATCTTGTTTGTATATAAAACTAAGTACAGTATGAGATTGAATTTTACATTAAAATAAATTATTATTATATCACTCTAACGGAGTAGCGCGCTCCACTTGCAACGCCATCTGCTGATAAGCGCTCGGCGGCGTTAACAACTAACGGCTACCACGATATACTCCGTCTCGCTGGTACATAGCTCAAATGTTGCGCAATACGTTCTAATGTAATTAATATCAACTTATTAAGATTCATAAAAATGTTATATACGTGTGGGTGCTGAATGGGGGTCCCAGAGGCCTACATAGGGGCCCTGGGGAGTGGAGTCCTACATGGGGGACCCTGACGGAGGCTTCTCCATATAGAAATTTCGTTGTTTGCACTAATTAATACCAATTTATTAAGATCCATAAAAATCTATAGCTATATACACGGCGCGTGTGGGGTCAAAGACCTAGGGCTCCAGACCTCGGGCTATTTACACACAGGCGCTCCGGAAACCTACGCGGGAACTGCACGGGGTGGGCTGCGGGGCATCGGGCGCGGGACCTGTAGGAAAGTGGAGGGGCGGGCTGCGGGACCGAAAAGGAAAGTGGAGGGGGTAAAATCGGTAAAAAATTTGCAATCTGAACCTTCATAAGAAAAAGCATGGGATTTTGGCGCAGTACGCAGGTAGCCTATCTACTGACGTTTTATATTACGGACAGACCACAAACCGCTTATAACACTGTTTGGTGAACACAAAGGTAATCCAAAGATGTATGAAAATAGACTGCAACGCTGGGCAGCATACTTGTCGGGATTCAATTATACCATAGAACACATAAAGGGCAAAAGCAACATGATAGCTGACTATTTTTCGAGGGTGCCTTTGAAGTGTACGGAGGAAAATGAGGATGAACAAGTAAGTTCGTAAATTATACTACTAACAAGAGTGATTGGCCAATAAATAACGAGTTAATCAGGAAAACAACAAAGCATGATGCCAGCTTGCAAACAGTGATAGAATGCTTGGTTAACAACAGATGGAATCAAAATGGGGATGAATTAATGAAACACTTTTTTTATAGACGAGAAGAACTATTTGTCGACAGAGGTATACTCATGTGGGGTCTCAGAATGGTCATCCCAGAAGTGCTGAGACAACAATTATTGCAATAATTGCATTGTAAAAATGAAGAACAAGGCAAGATCATATATGTGGTGGCCAAACATTGACAAGGATATAGAAAACATGGCTAAGTCATGCATACCATGTTTAAGTAACAAAGCAGCACCCCCAAAAGCTCAGTTAACACCATGGCCGTTAGAAACAAAAGCATGGAATAGGATCCACATCGACTTCTGTGGGCCAATAAGAAACAAAATGTTTCTAATCATAATTGACGCATATTCCAAGTGGTTGGAGTGCATAAAAATGAAAACGATGACGACAGAAGAGACGATTGAGTGAGTGAGTGACAAGTTCGAAGCATTTCTAAGAAGTCATGGAATACAACATATAACATCTCCGCCCGGAAACAGCCAAAGTAATGGTCTAACAGAAAATGCGGTAAAAACATTCAAGAATAAAATAAAGACCTTGCTTGCAGAAGAAAAGAACGACAGGGTATCTCTATCAACCCTGGTGTCAACATTTTTAATGGATTATAGAACTACGCCACACCAGACGACTGGAGTGACGCCAGCCTCACTACTGTTCGACAGGGAAATAAGAAACAAACTGACGATACTATCGGAAGATAGAGACAAAAATGAACAGTCACAAATAGTGGACAACATGCAAATAGCAGTAAGGCAACAAAGAAAGAGTTACGGAGGCAGACAGAGGAAATTTAACATAGGCGACAATGTTATGGTAAGAGATTATCGTAAAGTTAATATTAAGAGTTGGGCTAAGGCTGTTGTACATAAAAAAATTGGCAAGTCAGTATATTTGTGTCGTTTGGGTAATGGACAGACCTGGAAGAGACACGTGAACCAAATGCTGAAACGCCAAAACAACAAAGGAAAAGACTGGGGTGAGAGAGAGTCAGGTAGGGCAGAGGTCGGAAATGACGCAACCAATGCAGTCGGTAAAATTGCATCAAAGCCACAAGACCCGATATCGGCACCTACACCGAGCGCTGAGTTTAGAGTGGATACACCAACATTGGTGGATGTAAATAATAGTATAGTTGTAGATAACCGTGATTTGAATAATGCTGTTTGTAATATACCTATTGTATGTGATAATGTTTGTACACCATGCAATATAATTGTAAATACAAACGAGACAGTGTTAGTAGACGAGTGTGATAAAAACATGTCTCGCGTTGTAAAAGTTAGGTCAAATAATGATAATATTTGTCGTAGGAAACGAGAGGACAATGTGACCACAGGAGATGCTGAGAGAGCTGGTGACATGGGGAAGGAATTGAAATCAAGACCGCGACGCGACAAAAGATTGCCATTCAAATTGAGAGATTACCTTCTAGAGCTAGTTTGATTGAAATATGCATTACTACAAAGTCGGCATTTTCAGCTTTTATACAGTAACTAGTTAATGGCACAGGGTCTTACATAATTTCCCTGCTGCCCCCAGATCTCTAGGTTTTTTCTTTTGGCAGTAATCTCAGATTGTATAAAGTTTTGTTAAGATATAAAAGAGTAAATGTTTATTGCCTGACGATATTATTGTAACAGGTACACACCCCGTTAGATGATTAAAGTTTGCAGATACTCAAACAGCTAAGGAAGGAGGTGTGATGTGGTGGCAACACGACAGGAAGCGGAACCAGTACAAAACAGGCTTCCGGCTTCCGCAAGAGCATGACCGTCCAGCGCGAGGCCAGTCAGTCCAAGACACGTGTTTGTATCGAATGCATGCAAAATCGTCCTGTACATATTCGTAGTTGAATATACTGATAATAAATGATAGTAGTTTTAATCCATTCTCGACCCTAAACACCACAGTGTATAATAATTAATGACCTTCTAAGTTGGAATATCCCCTTTTCAATTGATTTTCTCAGTTAAGCGGTGTGCTTGTAATAAAATCAAAAATGGAGTTCTGAATACTATCAGAAACACAGTAGGAAAGGGCAGTTTGCTAATTCCCTTCTGGTTTAATTAGAATTTTCTCAACAAAAAATTAAAACAGTATGATTGGCTATTCAATCTGAAGTTGGTAATCATTTATGAAATTATGAAATGTTAATTTTAAGCAAGTATAAAGTATCAATGCTGCCACCTTGCAACAATGTCGACTGTGAAAACCAAACGTTTGACACTTGTCAAATTTGAATTAACCTCATTAGGTTTATAAAGAGAGAGAGAGAGGTATGCGATTAAGTATCTGCTGTAATGTATGCCGCTTCCTGCATGTCGAGCCGCTTAGGCCAAGCATGAAGCAGCAGACCACTTATATCTCACCTTCACTTAGCTTATATGTGACATACATATGAAAGAACAGCCAGTTCAATTGGTGGCGTACTGATGAGGGCTAACAAGCCTGAAGGATTCTTGGCTGCTCACACAGGTACTGCAGATGTAATTCAATGCCAGTCGGGACATTAGTCTGCGAGTAATTGTTACCTGCAGTATCATTTATAAATTTAATGGCGCGTCGCCCAGGGCGAAAGGTCTGCGTAATGTAGGTCGCTTCCTGCAAGTCAAGCCGCTTAGGCCGGGTAGGAAGTAGCAGACCACTTATATCTCACTTCATTATAGTAGGTAGGAGGTCACTTTAGACCAGCCCCTCCACTTTCCTTTTAGGCCCCGCCCCTAGCGTCTCTCGACCAATCAGATTACAGCATTATGGCGGGAAATTCAAACTAAGGTAAAAAGGATCTAACCTATCAGAAAAAACATGCGCAGTAGGGACCTAATCTAACAGAAAAACCATGCGCAGTAGCGACCTAACCTATCAGAAAAAACATGCGCAGTACGTCACACACACAATTTTTTGCTAATAACTAAAATTTGAAAACTGATTTGATTGGTTACTGTCACGTGACGTTGTTATTTAAATGAAAAAAACTTTACTCTGTGCGCGATTTGAATCCGGGACCTCTCGCATGCAAACCTGACGCGTTACCACAAGACCGCTATGGCTATTAACAAAAGGTTACAGTAACTGCGTAATATATGAATCAGAGAGCGCTTGAAGGCGTGCCACACCAAGCAGTCTGAGCTATAACAATGATATTAAATATAAATATTTAAGATTTTATAGGTGCTAATTACAGGTGATATTAACTATGTATGAAGAAAAAACTGGTAGCGCTGGGAATCGAACCACAGACCTTTGTGTCAGAAGTGGCGGCAAATTCAAACTGATTTAAAATTAGGCGGGAAATTCAAATTAACGAGAGTGGCGGGAAATTCAAACTGATTTGAAATTTGACAGTAGCGTTCAAACTGACGAGATATTTAAAATTAGGCGGGAAATTCAAACTGATTTTGAAATTTGACAGTAGTGACCTAACCTAAGTTAAAACTGGCGGGGATAGTATAGTAGAATAGCTATGCCAATCCTGCTCCACAATTCAAGATGGCGACTGGAGCAGGATCGGCATAGCTTTCAGCCGTCTACGACACAATGTTTGGGAGGGGTTACAAGTGTGTAGATAGATGACGCTAAGCTACTTTAATAATAATAATCGTATTATACTCATGCTGAGCGAAAGTGTTTAACACTTGAAGTTTATTGTTTAATCGATTTTCTTCTGATACAATGAGTGGCCGAAAGTGGGGTTGTGTTTAACTTAGACAATAAGGTACAATAAAACATTCACCTGAAATATAAGACTTGTAGACAAAGGTTTACTTCAAATGTATATCAATATAAGATATTAATATTCGTTTTATGATTTTTTCATACTTCGGTAATACACTGGAGCACAAGATATAGTATACAAGGATTTATTTATAGTATATGTACGAGGTAGAATAATAAAATTGCTCAATACAAATATTTTTATTTTATAACTAGGTATAATAACACATTGGTCTGAAATGTGACATAAACGTGACATAAACGTGACATCGTGACATAAACGTGACATAAATGTGACATAAACGTGACATAAATGTGATGTGTAGGGAAAAAATAAAAGACGATACCCTTATTACATTTTATTATATATATCGGACAAAACATTAGTTTTATAAAAGTAAAGATATTCACGTAAAGCATTACTTAATATACTGTCATTAGATACATCACAAAATTAATAATTTCTTCAAAATTGAAACTAATTTTATGGGAATTTATCGAATCACTTATAATAGCTAAGACATGATAATAGTAAGCACAAAATTCCTATGAATTTAACATACTTATTCTATGAGAAAGTACACAAGTATCAAGCTTTAGCAGTTCATCAACTTCGAATATGAAAAGTTCGATGTACATTTTATATTTGGTGATATGTAACCTTTTAGTATCTTCGTAGACCATTTGGGTAACTGTAGCGTAATCCCCACAGCGATGAGTCACAGGGTCATACTCATCTGGCCAACCTTGTATGGGTGCTTGGAAGAAATCTGTTTTCAAACGTTGCAGTAGGTCCAGGAGAGTGTGCCATTCATAGGTAGAAAACGATAATTTGAAACCAGTGACATAATTTCGCATAATTATTGCAGCGCTAAAAGATCTAGCCGGACTTAAACCACACTGGCCTTGAATATAGGCATTGAGAGGGAAAGCACTATTTAGTAAATAATTCTGTTCCCATCGTGCAGCCTCTTCATATTTTTCGATAATTTCATCCACAGCTTTCATATACTGTTTTTCGATCATTTCATCGGAGACCTTCATATCACTATTGCTGCTACTGCTGCTGCTGCTGTAAGCATCATCCACACTTACATAGGACATTTTTACTTAAAAAATGTCTCTTTTATTTTGAAGATGTACAACTTGCTCGCTCGACGACGAACTAGAACAGACTAAATGACGTTGGTGTTCGCGATCCAGCTATTATGTTTTTTATCAAGCCCCAGCCATTTAACGGAAATTTGCTCCCCCTTCTCCTTAATACCTTCTCGACGAGATAGATGTCGGGGTTAGAGGTTTTCTGCAGTTCCTCTGTATAGAAGGCGCCTCTTATAGGATGCCCCTGCATATCTTCCAAGAGGTATGTCGTCGGATTCGTAATTTTAACCGACGCAATTTTAAATAGTTCGGTCGACCAATTAGGTGTGTATCCCTTATCGAAGACGTGCTTATTCTTGCTGATGCGCACAACTTCACCCACTTTGAATATTTGCGGACCGCTTATCTTAATATGATTGTTTGCAGACTTTAAAATTCTCTTCTCATTGGACTTATTTACTTGAGACGGTTTGTATCCGGTGGTACGATGTCGGGTTTCGTTGTAGGAATTAGTAATTTCCTGTAAAACGTCTATCCACTTATATGTACCGCTTAGGCTAAAGTACTTGTACAGCTTTGATTTTGAAGTATTTATCACTCGTTCTGCAATGGCAGCCTTTTTCACGCTGTACGTATTATAATGATTAATATCGTGTTTCTTGAGGAGCTGTTGGAATTTTTGGTTGAAGAATTCGGTACCCTGATCAGATTGTAAATTTTTACACGTTCGTTTACTTGTTTCTAGAATGTCCTGGAACGCCTTTGTCACCTCATCGCCAGTCTTTCTTTGTACAGGTCTGGTCCATATGAATTTCGAGAAGCAGTCGATAACTACTAAAATATACTTAAAATTTCTATTTACTTTAGCGTAGTTCCCCATTTCGGCGAAGTCCATTTGCCAAAGGTCATCAAGACCCTTAATAATCGTACGTCTACGAGCATAGTTTTTTCTCATAGGTTTATGAAGCTCATTTACCAGTTGAATTTTTTCCTTGGAATGTTTGATTCGCATCGCAGAGATTTTGAACTGATATGTAACCACCAATTCCCGATGTAATATACTCTTAAATGGGATTTTTATTAATAGTTTTGAGTATGTGCTGCTGTAGTGTGTCAACCATTTTTTTAATATCTTCAACGTCCAACTCAGTTGGTTAATAGCATCTCCAAGCCGTTTGCCTTCTGCATTAAGTACATGGAGTATATCTGTAGTCATACTAAGTACGATATTTTTTTCCAAATCTTTGTGTAACTTAGAATTTTCCTCTGTAATTCTTTTGATATCAGTTTCATGACGTTTTTCCAAGTTTCTCATGGACTTGAGTAGGCTGCTGGAATCATTGTGTTGGAGCTGGTTTAAAGTATCATGTATTGTATCCACATATTCTTTATTGGTGGCATCAGTAGCTTGAATGGGGTGTTTCACGTAACATATCCTTAAATTACCAATATTAACGTTTCCTTCGGGAGTAAATGAAAATCCAATTGTATGAGGTATGTAAGGTTCGTTAAAATCTTGATGATGATGGCGATGAGAGCTACGTCCGAATTTATCGAGACTCATCGTGTAGAATGGAAATCGTTTGATACACAACTTTATAGTATTTGATCTAAGTAGGATATGTCTGACGTAAATAAGGGTAACTGTAACATAAATAAGGGTAACGGTGACATAAATAAGGGTAACGACGACGTAAATAAGGGTAAATGTGACATAAGTACGGGTAACGGTGACATAAATAAGGGTAACGACGAAGTAAATAAGGGTAAATGTGACATAAATAAGGGTAACGACGACGTAAATAAGGACAACGATGACGTAAATAAGGGTAACTGTGACAACCTAAGATATTATTTTAGCCTCTCTTAGCTCCTCGATAATTGCTACAATTTCGTTATCGTGAGATGTATTTCCAGCGTTCTGAGAGGCTATCAACAGTCTTAGACGATCGACAAGTTCGTTGGGATCATCCCAGTAAATATATTCCATCGGTTTTGTATTGTAAATTAACTTGTTAGATACTGAACCTCTGCCAGTAGTTTTACGCGGTCCTTTAATGAATAGCGGTCTAATAATTTCTCTATACTTGAACGAACTGGAGCTCTTTAAGCGTCCTGCTTAGTCTTTGTGTGCGTTAGTCATTTGAAGAATATTTTTATAAGATTCCTTATCCTCTTCATTGAAACACGGGTCATGATAGAAAATCAATTGGTACAATCCTGGTGTTCCTTTGAATTGCTCTCCATCGATTACTATATTACCAGTACGAATGTTCAAATTGATACGTTTGCTTCCGAGTAACCACGATGAGGTTGAGGAATCGTATACTGGTCCATAATTCTTATCAATTACATCGCTGTCAACCCAATGCTCTGTTACGTACTTTTGAGATATTGCGGGATATTGATCTAAATATTCTTCCAACGCTTCTTGAGTTATATCTGCCGGTTGAGTTTATGGTTCCTCTTCAAATGTCTGGTCGAATGTAGACGGTTTTTCTTCTACCTTCAATTCCTTCTCCTCCTCCTCTTTCTTAACGAAGGGAACGTTTTTAAACTTGTCAATTCTTTCATTTAACTTGAGTGATGTGCTGGCTATTTCCTTTAACGGTGTCACAATGGGTTTAAACACTTTCTGAAGTGCCTCATCTTCCTCGGTTTTACCTAGTTTTAGAGCCAAGTACTTTCGCTTAATTGACTTTGCGAGTTCGTTGATTTTTTTCTTTCGCGCTGTCTTGGTGATGATGTCTTCAGCCGTTGGATTCATTGTAATTAATGTCAGCGTTCACCATAGCTACATCTTTATATACTGATCAAAACCTTTTCGGTAGCGTCCTTTGTGAAAATCAAAGTCATTTACGATTACCATTGTACCATATTTATCGGCCCAACATTCTGAGCAGCAGTTTTTGAATTGATCGTATGTCATGTCGGGGGATACTTGTTCCTCGTTGACGTGTTTTAGATTTACCTCATCTTGCTTGAAAAGAACTATTAGATTGCAATTATCTCGAATAAGCTGCTCCGGTATCTTGGAATATGTCTGACATAGGTAGGCGGCATCGATATTCTTGTGTCTGCACATCGAATATTATTCACGTATCTTTTCCTGTTTATCACATGCCACATCGTCGAATATGAATATGGAATGATGTCGAGCATCTTTCGGACTAATAATTTCATCGCTAGCCCCATATGGGAAATATCCGATTTCTTTCTCTTTACTCAAGACGTCTCCCAACAGTTGATATTTAGGCTGGTATAAGGACTTTGAGTAAACATAAACATTTTCAAATTTAGCGCCATTCGGATGAAATAGAAGGGATAATATTACATTAGTCTTCCCGCAACCGTTGGGTTCGTATACGACACATCTGAATGAATTCGGTAGCAACGAACCATGTTTACCCACAATACCAGGATTTTCGCCGAAATCTAAGTTTTTCAATGGGTAGCGTCTGCTCTTGTTGAACTACCTTCATGGTTTGAAGACATCTATCAAATTACTTTCAATAAATACAGATACCACTATCGGTTTAAATCATTTCTAATGCCGCTGCGATACGGTGAAAGTGTGTTAAATTCGCTGATAGATAAACTACTATTTGAACTACACATTCCAGGCTACAGTTTTTGTGGACCCGGTACAAAACTGGAAAAAAGACTTGCCAGAGGTGATCAAGCAATCAATCCTTTGGATTCGGCTTGTCGGGAGCACGATATAGCGTACTCTCAAAATAAGTCCCTAGAAGATAGACATAAGGTCGATCTGGTGTTGGAGAATAGAGCTTGGAAACGCGTTAAATCTAAAGACGCGAAACTAGGAGAAAAAGCAGCCGCTTGGTTCGTAACTACAGCCATGAAGGCGAAACGTAATCTCGGAATGGGCTTGAAAAAGAGTGGAAAAGAACAACGACCACGATATGACGTCGCATCTTTCCGCAGAGATGCAGTAGCAAAAATTGCAAACAGTTTGAAAAAGCAGCAACCCAGTACTGCGTTGAGAAAAAACGCTTTTTTCGGCTTTAAAAGCAGCAAAGGTAGCAGTTAAAAAAGTCGGTGGTAAGAAAAACATTCGCATACCGAGAATCATCCCGCTCGCCGGAGAACACTCAGGAGGTTTCATACCTCTGCTAATGCCTATACTCGTTGCCCTCGGAGCTCTCGGTTCGCTAGCGGGAGATGCGGGGGCCGTCGCGAAGACCATAATCGATGCTAAGAATGCAACAAAAAAACTTGTGGAAGAGCATCGACACAACGAAGCCATGGAAGCTATAGGGGCTAAAGGATCCGGTCTATATTTGAGAAAGAATCGACACGGAGGTTACGCCTTATTCTTGAAAAAGCAAAAAAACTACCAATAAAGCTACCCGATAAGCCACTGTCTGACGCTGACCTGATGAGATACGCTAAACAACTACGAATTCCATATTTTCGAGGAGTTTTCATGCGAGACACGTTACCATCTTCCGGTCCGCGACGACGTGAGTGCCATTTTAAATTTAGACTTGAATAAGAATAGGGGCACTCACTGGGTAGCTTATAGGAAAAACGTCAACAACGTAGAGTACTTTGATAGTTTCGGACATTTGAAACCGCCCAAGGAACTGGCTAGATACTTGGGAGCCAACGATGTGAACATAACATGTAACGCAGATCGTTATCAAAAGTATAATCAAATAAATTGCGGTCACCTATGTCTGCAGTTTCTCTATAAAAGCAACGCCATCTAATGAACATCGTCAGTCATGTCTACATTGGTGACGCTAAAGAGTCATACACCTACTCTAACATTCAACTTTACCCCCGTCGTACGTTTGGATCCACAATTCAGTTACGGGTTGGCTCTTCTTAGTTTTCACTCATACAACAGCATACCAAACATTGAAGCATCTCAAAAGATTTATTTGTACGAGAACAACGACTCGAAGAAAGACACCGTTATAGAATTTGCCGAGGGCGCCTACGAGATTCAAGACATTGAAAATTATATTAGAAGGGGATTAAATATCGACAAGGACCCCAAAGCCGATCAGATATTTTCGCTAAAACCTAATAATAACACTCTAAGGTGTGAAATGTACAGCGACAAATACGCGGTGAACTTTGAAGAAGAAGATAGTATCGGTAGGACGTTGGGATTTTCGAAAAAGATACTAGCATCTAGGATCCTCCACAAATCAGATTTACCGGTAGATATTATAAAAGTACACACCATCCACCTGGACTGTAACATTACTTCGGGAGCCTTCTACAACGACAGGCCATCACATACAATATACGAGTTTCCCGTAAGCGTCGACCCTGGATTTGCCATCGACGAAGCCCCGAACCACCTCATCTACCTACCTATAAACAGAACTGAAATAAACACTCTGACAATCGACGTGTTGGACCAGAATTTTGAGCCAGTAAATTTCAGAGGCGAAGAAATCATCGTTCGCTTGGAGATTAAGAAACTTACATAATGTTAGTTTTCGATAACACACTGCAAAATTCTATTCATATAAGGGAACGGCTATTGAGGCATAAGTCAGTATTGCGAGAAATATCTCACGATAAGGTCACATTTGCTAAGCAACAGAAGTCTTTATCTCTAACGAACACATTGTTCCTAAAATCTCTGGGTTATAATGTTATCGCATCAAACGTTCGATCTTTTCCGTCGGCCCGCAATGGACGAATCCATACAAAAGGTGGAGTGGCGAACGTATAACCCCTACGTAAAATCCTTTCGAAACAACGACGCCATTGAAATTACCATCAATCAGGCTGATGATTTCGATGCCACCTACGACGGACACATATGTATCAGCGGAAAGATTATAAAGGCGGGTGGCAACGGAGACGTATCCTTTGTAAACAACGCAGCTGCATTTATGTTTTCATCGGCCGTATATGAAATAAACGCCAAGGAAGTGGAAAGTATACGCGAAGTTGGTCTAGTGAGCACCGTTCGCGGGTATTTGTGCTATTGCGCCGAGGATTCTAAACATTTATCCATAGCCGGATGGAACTATCCCAATGCGCCTTCCCTAAATGATGATGGAACTTTTAATTTTCTCATTCCGTTGAAGCATATTTTCAACATTTTCAACGACTACCGAGTGGTGACGTGCAGCAAGCAATGCATCAAATTAATAAGGAACAGTAACGATTCCAATTGTTTCCTCGTTAAGGAAAAGGTTGCTACTGACCACACAACAGTGACGCTGGACATTCAAAACATCGAGGTTAAAGTTAAACGGCTGTACCCTAGCGATGAAATAAAACTTAGCCTACTAAAAGCCATCAGAGCTGATACTCCTATACTGATACCATATAGACAATGGGATTTGCATATGTTACCCGCCCTCACCGCCGGCGCTACCAAAGAAATTTGGGCTGTTAAGACTATTTCTTCGATCGAAAGCCCCAGATACGTCATCGTAGGTTTCCAGAGAGCTAAACAAAACAACTTCACGGCAGATCCTACGCGCTTTGATAACATCAATATTACCAACATCAGATTAGCGCTAAATGGAGAGAGTTTTCCCAACGAGAGAATGCAACTAAATTTTGTTAAGAACAACTACGTCGAAGCTCACTACAAATACACAGAGTTTTATCCCAGTTACACGAATAGTCAGCAGAAGAAATCTTTGCTCGATTACGGCACCTTTAAGAATCACGCTCTTTTCATCATCGACTGCTCGAGGCGAGACGAAAGCATGAAATCGGCTACCGTGGACGTAAGATTGGACATTGAAGCAACCCAAGGTTTTCCTGCTAATACCAGTGCCTACTGCATAATCGTACACGACTGTATCATGGAACACCTCCTACTTAGAGAAATCGTTAAGAATCAAGAGACGAATTGAAACGACTGCCAAAATTCTTCAACCTTTTTTAGATGAACATCTTAAAAACGTTCAAAAATTAAAAAACAGATATAGCCCGATACGCTAACCAGTGTGCACTGACTAAACAGTTTCAGAAGATGACCATTAGAGATAAGTGGGACGATGTATTTACGTATCCACGTCGATTTTCCGCAACGAAGGATGTCCCTACAATAACTATAATACTAATCACTTTATAATATTATTGTATTTCTTTTAATATGCTTAATATACGTGCTTATTTATTTTTGTCTGTTTTATTTCCTCTCTCTCTTCATATAATATAAGACTTTGCAAACCAGTCTGTAGCTTATTTGTTCATAGTCGCCCAAGTAACAACGATGGCAGTTTTACGTTCCAATTTCATCATCTTGAGTACAATACTACAAAATATGTTGTACGTACATGACTTTCCACAACGTACACGAAATGTATGCGTGCTACAGAAATTCCAGCGACATAGACACGTGCCCGTATACGTTTACTCAGATGACTCATGCCATAGTTAATGACGGGAAGCTGAGAACCTTTGCTGCGGCGATTCCAGAACATTCTAAATTCTATAAGTTGAGAATAACCTTTCAAGATAAATCGATTGGAGATTTCGATACTTGGCGACCGTTACCTTTTTTAAACTGCTCTGATTATGAAGACGTATACGCAGATGCACTAGAACCGTCCGAGAATACGAAAACAGATATGCATACAATTTCTGGACTTATTTACTTTATAACAGTTGCTACAATTGCTTTGATACTTAAGAGTATAGCAAAAATCTTTCAAAAGTATTATGAATAAGATAAATTTAATCATTAGTTGTTATTCTTATTATTTAGTATATCGTAGTCAAGTGTAGCGATAGGTCCTGTGAACAAGCACAATGTCTGGCGTGAGACCAATCGAAGTAATGCCAAATTCAGTTCACGTATTTACTATGAAAGGTTTTGTTGCATGTCTATTACTATAAAATAAAGTTTTATTTTCATCACTCTGTATATTATTTTGTGGATACCTAACCTGTTTAGTGTAAGGGCTGTTATAAAAGTATGTGAGGCTCAGTTATTTCAATTATTATCAAATTAGAATCGTGCTGATCGGAAGTGTTATTAATTGCAATATGCCTGTTCCAGTAAAGTATAAGTGCATCAAATGTGGTGGAGATTGCGACCTGCCAAACAGAAAATGTTTCACATGTGAAACTAAGGATTATTTTGAGGGTGCTGATGGATCAAAACATGTTCCTAGTTCTTACTTTGATAAAAGTGATTCCAAGTAACTGGTACTGGTTGTGTCCAGTACAACTTATTAGCCTCTCTACTATAAAAAGTAGGAGGAGTAAATTATAATTCCAAATGTGAGATGGAGGGGGTACTAGAGAAATATGGGTGGGGTGGGTGAATAAGGTATATATATGCGTATATGAGACTTATTTGAACAGTCAGTCTACTATATTCATTTATATTCAACATGGATCTGCAAAAGTTGAACAAAGCAACTTCATATAAAGAAATTAAGAATGTGAGATTTAGAAATAAATCAAAAGTTTAAAATAGTGAATCTGAGGTTTAGTAAAACCAAATATGGTGACAGTGGTGTGGCTGAAACTGAAAATTTTTCCTGCTATTTACCAAGAAGATTTTACATGCATTTTGAGAAGGAAGGTATTGAAAACTTTAACGATTCTTTAAGAAGTCGACCTGTATATCTGATTAGTAAAGGAAAAATTGGTTTAACAACGGACATTACATTTATCCAAGACGATGCATGAAGAATTCATAAAACGTTTATTAATATGTATTTGTCTACAGGTCTTATATTCCAGATCAATGTGTTATTATACCTAGTTATAAAATAAAAATATTTGTATCGAATTAGCAATTTTATTATTCTACCTCGTACATATACTATAAATAAATCCTTGTATACTATATCTTCTGCTCCAGTGTATTACCGAAGTATGAAAAATTCATAAAACGAATATTAATATTTTATATTGATATACATTTGAAGTAAACCTTTGTCTACAAGTCTTTTATTTCAGGTGAATGTTTTATTAAAAATCGATTAAACAATAAACTTCAAGTGTTAAACACTTTCGCTCAGCATGAGTATAATACGATTATTATTATTACACTTGTAACCCCTCCCAAACATTGTGACGTAGCCGGCTGAAAGCTATGCCGATCCTGCTCCAGTCGCCTTGAATTGTGGAGCAGGATCGGCATAGCTATTCTACTACACTATCCCCGCCAGTTTTAACTTAAGTTAGGTCACTACTGTCAAATTTCAAAATCAGTTTGAATTTCCCGCCTAATTTTAAATATCTCGCCAGTTTGAACGCTACTGTCAAATTTCAAATCAGCTTGAATTTCCCGCCACTCTCGTTAATTTGAATTTCCCGCCTAATTTTAAATCAGTTTGAATTTGCCGCCACTTCTGACACAAAGGTCTGTGGTTCGATTCCCAGCGCTACCAGTTTTTTTTTCAAACATATTTAATATCGCCTGTAATTAGCACCTGTAAAATCTTAAATATTTCTATTTAATATCATTGTTATAGCTCAGACTGCTTGGTGTGGGACGCTTTCAAGCGCTCTCTGATTCATATATTACGCAGTTACTGTAACCTTTTGTTAATAGCCATAGCGGTTTCGTGGTAACGCGTCAGCTTTGCATGCGAGAGGTCCCGGGTTCAAATCGCGCACAGAGTAAAGTTTTAATTATTTAAATAACAACGTCACGTGACAGTAACCAATCAAACCAGTTTTCAAATTTTAGTTATTAGCAAAAATTGTGTGTGACGTACTGCGCATGTTTTTTCTGATAGGTTAGGTCGCTACTGCGCATGTTTTTTCTGTTAGATTAGGTCCCTACTACGCATGTTTTTTCTGATAGGTTAGATCCTTTTTACCTTAGTTTGAATTTCCCCGCCTAATTTTAAATATCCCGCCAATTCGAACTTAGGTTAGGTCGCTACTGTCAAATTTCAAATCAGTTTGAATTTCCCGCCATAATGCTGCAATCTGATTGGTCGAGAGGCGCTAGGGGCGGGGCCTAAAAGGAAAGTGGAGGGGCTGGTCTAAAGTGACCCCCTACCTACTCATTATGTTTGTTTATTTTTCACCTGGCAAAACTTTACAATAAATGGTAAAAAGCGAATAAAATTAACTAACATTTACACAGGCTATTTAAATAATCATGATGTTAGTTTCACACATATGCATATACAGTCATCATCACATATCAATAAATTATACAATGTGAACCATTTCAGAATATACAGGGTTATAAGTGAAATTCAGATTTATATAATAGATATTATGGTTTCATCTTAACCTATATTGACAACGGTGGATGAAAATTTCACTAGTTGTAGAGATCTATTGTTAAAGTATGGAAAAAAATTGGAATGTTCCTAAGTGCAAGTTAAGAATGTTACAGTGTCTATAAATTTTCTAAGGTTAGAGGCCGTTTCTTTTTGTCACTGTTATTATATCGTTTACATAAGATTTCCCAAGTGACATCATAACCCTCAGATGTGAATTCAATGCCTTTTATGATCTGAGACGCACTTCCCACAAGAGCAGCCTTTAAATAATGGAACTTTTGAATGTTTGAAACCACAAAACTTTATCCACCCTTTGTACTCACCTTTTATGCCTGAAGTAAGGCTAGTAACTGCTTCAGATCCAGAATGACTTTCAACACTTTTTTCGTCTAGTAACAAATTTCCAATGAACTTTTTTGAAATAGCAGTTATTGCATAAAACTCGTTTTCAAAACGTGCGTAGCGGATACTGTGCTCCTTTACTTTTGTGCTCTATTTAAGCTCTCTTGTATTTGTATAGTCTCTATTTCAGCTAAGCCTTGCTTTGATTGCATTTTTTTCAATAAAATTTTTGAAATTTGTAAGAGGTAATAGAAACACACTTGCTAATTAATTTCTTCAAATCGTCCAGATACGCCATTTTGTTATTGATACGTACTTGTTTCAATTTGGAAAATGCAGTCGTATTTTTATAGTGTAAGATAAATCTTAACCAATTAGAGCCTTTCATATTTATATAGAAATTAAATAATATGACAAGTAGTCTGATGCTGATGATACGTTGAAATACTTTTACATCAGAACTGTCATGTGGATCGATGTGCCATGTACAGTCACATAACACTTAAATATTGCAAAAAAAGATTTAATTTGACTCCTTTTTTAATAACACAACAGAAAACTTATTTAATTTACATCGCAACGCAGTAAAATTAAATACAATTTTTTATGTTACCTATGGTACAATTTTCACAAGTTTGTCCTTGTCCTGTTTAGTTTTCTATTGTCTGCTTCCTTTTCTTATGTATTTCTTCCCTCAATGTCCGTCCTTCTTGATTTTGGCTCCTTTTTGCTTGATATGTTGGAGTTTAACTTCTCCTACATGGACTACGACAATAAAAATTGTATTACTTACTGTACTGTAACTTTTTTAGTATTTTTAACTTCAGTTTCCTCTGTTTGATTTCTTTTCAGGTTCATGACAATTTTGTTTTATTTTCTGTTCTGCTATGTTGATATTTCTTCTGTCTTCTTCTTTTACTTAATATTGTAGTTTTAATTGCTTTGTTTCTTATAAGTTCTAATTTTCTTTATAAATTTCTTGAGTTGAGCTTATTTGCCTCTTGCTTCTTTTTTATCAACAACCAACCCTCTTTTTCCATGAGCACCACACTTGCATTGCACTCTTAAATCTAAATTTTACAAATCATTTCAATTTAATTTTGATTTCCATCAATGATACAAATTTTACAATTTGATATAGGTAATTTATACAGTGATATTTAATTCTTTATATATCTCTGTATATATTTTATACCAAATTCTCCATTCTATTTCCTGTGATAATATATGCACTCTGATTTAATATTGTATTTCGAAGTTTTATTCTTATTTGCCATCATTTCTCTAAATGTCATTATAATCTGACGTCTACCAACATATGCTAATAATAATAATAATGATAAAGACAATGACAATGACAATGACAATGACAATGATAATGATAATGGTAATGGTAATGGTAATGGTAATGGTAATGGTAATGGTAATGGTAATGGTAATGGTAATGGTAATGGTAATGGTAATGGTAATGGTAATGGTAATGGTAATGGTAATGGTAATGGTAATGGTAATGGTAATGGTAATGGTAATGGTAATGGTAATGGTAATGGTAATGGTAATGGTAATGGTAATGGTAATGGTATTGGTGATGGTGATGGTGATGGTGATGGTGATGGTGATGGTGATGGTGATGGTGATGGTGATGGTGATGGTGATGGTGATGGTGATGGTGATGGTGATGGTGATGGTGATGGTGATGGTGATGGTGATGGTGATGGTGATGGTGATGGTGATGGTGATGGTAATGACAATGAGAATGACAATGACAATGGTAATGACAATGACAATGACAATGACAATGACAATGACAATGACAATGACAATGACAATGACAATGACAATGACAATGACAATGACAATGACAATGACAATGACAATGACAATGACAATGACAATGACAATGACAATGACAATGACAATGACAATGACAAAATGACAATGACAATGACAATGACAATGACAATGACAATGACAATGACAATGACAATGACAATGACAATGACAATGACAATGACAATGACAATGACAATGACAATGACAATGACAATGACAATGACAATAACAATAACAATAACAATAACAATAACAATAACAATAACAATAACAATAACAATAACAATAACAATAACAATAACAATAACAATAACAATAACAATAACAATAACAATAACAATAACAATAACAATAACAATAACAATAACAATAACAATAACAATAACAATAACAATAACAATAACAATAACAATAACAATAACAATAACAATAACAATAACGAGGTTCCTGATACCAGCTGCAGGGCCTGCCGTCAAGCGCCGGAGACGCTTATGCATCTCCTGTCTGCCTGTCCGGTATATGCGGCCACAGCGTATATCCAAAGACACGATTCAGCCTTACGGGTGTTGTATTATCATTTACGACACTCGTATGAGATAGACGAGACGCCAGTGCATTCCCCACCCTCAGGCAAATTCAAGCCAATAAGCCTGATGTAGTCCTCCTCGACCACCAGCTTAGGACGATGTTTGTGATTGAGTTCTCGGCTCCCGCAGAGAACAACATCGTCCTAAATGAGGAGGAAAAACGGAGGAAGTATCGAGATCTTCTCTCCGAGTTCCGCAGGCTGTATCCAGACCACTCTGTCTAGATTGTGGTGCTAATTATAGGCGTCCTGGGTGGAATGATACATACGTTGCTTTCTGACTTAAAGATCATACCGGCTTGTCGAAATTCGGCAGAGATCTTAGCCGGCAGAATGCAGAAGGCAATCGTCCTTGGTTCGCTACGTCTGCTCAGAACACACGATTTACGGGCGCAATGATTACTGACTCCACGGAGTGGAGAGTGGTCATTGCTTGACTCTCCAGAACATCTCCGAATGTGTCGGAGCCTCGGCCTATAATAATAATAATAATAATAATAAGAATAATAATAATAATAATAATAATAATAATAATAATAATAATAATAATAATAATAATAATAATAATAATAATAATAATAATAATAATAATAATAATAATAATAATAATAATAATAATAATAATAATAATAATAATAATAATAATAATAATAATAATAATAATAATAATAATAATAATAATAATAATAATAATAATAATAATAATAATAATAATAATAATAATAATAATAATAATAATAATAATAATAATAATAATAATAATAATAATAATAATAATAATAATAATAATAATAATAATAATAATAATAATAATAATAATAATAATAATAATAATAATAATAATAATAATAATCCGTAGTGGGGAATGAGAAGTGCCGAATTTATTGGAACTATTCATTCCCCACCCTCAGGCAAATCCAAGCCAATAAGCCTGATGTAGTCCTCCTCGACCACCAGCTTAGGACGATGTTTGTGATTGAGTTCTCGGCTCCCGCAGAGAACAACATCGTCCTAAAAGAGGAGGAAAAACGGAGGAAATATCGAGATCTTCTCTCCGAGCTCCGCAGGCTGTATCCAGACCACTCTGTTAAGATTGTGGTGCTAATTATAGGCGTCCTGGGTGGAATGAGACATACGTTGCTTTCTGACTTAAAGATCATACCGGCTTGTCGAAATTCGGCAGAGATCTTAGCCGGCAGAATGCAGAAGGCAATCGTCCTTGGTTCGCTACGTCTGCTCAGAACACGATTTACGGGCGCAATGATTACTGACTCCACGGAGTGGAGAGTGGTCATTGCTTGACTCTCCAGAACATCTCCGAGTGTGTCGGAGCCTCGGAAGGTGTTTACTGGAAGAAAAAAAAAAAAAAAAAAAAAAAATAATAATAGAATAGAATAGAAGGAGTTTATTGACCAGTTATATACATGTTTTGTACATTTTTAGTCATAATTTAAAATATATAATTTTTAAAAATACACAGAATTATTAAAATACAGAAAATACTTAACTAACGCATGAAACAAAATCATCAACAGAAAAGAAACAATTGGACAGTAAAAAAGTTTTTGTGAAGTTGTGGAACTCTCTTTGGGACATCTGTTTTATAAACTTCTGTCTAAAATAGTTATCAAATTTGTTATAGAGGGTAACACATAACTTATTGTTTTTGGTTATGTTAATCCGAGAAAACGGAACCAAAAGATTTCCAGCATGTCTGGTGTTGTACAGATGTATATTAGAATGTGTTGGGAAATTTGACAGATTTCTGTGAATTAACAGTAGTGATTCCAACACATATATACACGGCAGTGGGAGAATTTTATGTTTTTTAAATAAATCTTTAGTGGAAGTTCGTCTTGAAACTGCAGCAATAAGGCGAATTGCGGCCTTCTGGAGCACAAATGCTTTAATAGCTTTGCTGGAATTACCCCAGAGTGCTACTACATAAGTCAAGCGGCTATGGATCAGAGCAAAGTACACAACTCTCATGACATTATCATCGATAGAAGGTCGCAACTGCCTCATCACAAATATTTGGGTGGAGAGCTTTGAACAAAGGTTGCTAATGTGATCAGCCCAATTCAAACTGGGATCAAGAGTGATTCCAAGTAATGTTACGGTATTCGTTTTGGTAAAGAATTTATCTGAAGTGAATGTTATGCTCTGCGTTTTGGAGATATTAAGTTTCAATTTATTTGCTGAAAACCATGATTCGGCCAGCTTAAAACTGTCTATGCTCAAATTTACAGATTTTGGAGTTAATAAAGTCGTATCATCAGCAAATAGTATGCAAGAACTATTAGGAATGTTTGTAGGCAAATCATTTATATAAACTAGAAAGAGTAGCGGTCCCAACACAGACCCTTGTGGCACCCCACTTAACGTGGGAAGCAAATCTGACTGGGAGCCATCAACAGTAACATACTGCTGTCTGCCAGTCAGATATGATTGAAAAAGCTGCAATTCTCTACCACGAATACCATAATATTCAAGTTTAAGTAGAAGGATGTCAACGTCAACACAGACGAATGCCTTTGTAAGGTCACACAATGTAGCATGTGTTGGTGAACAGTTATCTAGTCCCTCAACCACTTCACTCAGAATTGCCAATAGAGCCCTAGTAGTGGAAAACCCCTTCCTAAAGCCAAATTGATAAGGAGATAGTATGGATTTACTCTCAAGATATGAGAGTAATTTCTCTTTTATAAGATTTTCAAATATTTTAGATATAATGGGCACAATGGCTACAGGACGAAAGTTGTCAACTGCGTCAATGTCTCCTTTCTTGTGCAATGGCAAAATTTTTGTAATTTTTAAAGATACAGGCCAAATACCATCGCCTATGCACTTATTAAATAGTATAATAAGTGGACCAACAAGAAACTCCAAGGATGTTTTCATTATACGGCTGTTTAATCCATAATAATCGAGGCAACTAGAATTTTTTAAATGTAAGATGGATTGACGGACGTCTGTTTCTAATATTGCTGACATAAAAAAAGAGGAAGTCGGTTTAGTATGGTTACTTAAGAACGTAATAGGATTAACATTACATGAATCAACTGAACTAAGAATAGTGTTAGAAATTGTAGAGAAAAACTTATTAAAATCATCTGGGGATATAGCCGATTTAATCGAGCTATTTCTACCCGGTCGTTCCGAATTAATAATACTCCAAACAGTTTTGCACTTATTTTCAGAGTTACAAATTAGATCAGCATAGCTACGACGTTTCGCGTTCTTTATTGCCTTTCTGTACATTTTACGCATATGGCAGTAATGTAACCAGTCTTCCTCAGAGTTAGATTTATTAAATACTCTTTTACTACTATTAAGATTACGTCTCATTAGTTTAAGTTCCTTGTTAAACCACTTGACCCCTATTTCATCAGTAACAGTGGTTAAGGGAAAACTATTATCTACAATTTGCACAAATCTATGAACAAAAATATTAGTTACCTCATTAGAATTAGAGAAAGGTAGGAATATTTGTGACCAGTTTTCTAATTTCAAATTATCCAAAAATTTAACAATATTAGAAGTATTTATGTTACGTCTGGATACACCAGCGTTTAATTCCGATACACATTTATTGAAACAACTTTAACGCGTACGAAAACTCCCACAATAATAATAATAATAATAATAATAATAATAATAATAATAATAATAATAATAATAATAATAATAATAATAATAATAATAATAATAATAATAATAATAATAATAATAATAATAATAATAATAATAATAATAACGGAGGAAGTATCGAGATCTTCTCTCCGAGCTCCGCAGGCTGTATCCAGACCACTCTGTTAAGATTGTGGTGCTAATTATAGGCGTCCTGGGTGGAATGAGACATACGTTGCTTTCTGAGTTAAAGATCATACCGGCTTGTCGAAATTCGGCAGAGATCTTAGCCGGCAGAATGCAGAAGGCAATCGTCCTTGGTTCGCTACGTCTGCTCAGAACACACGATTTACGGGCGCAATGATTACTGACTCCACGGAGTGGAGAGTGGTCATTGCTTGACTCTCCAGAACATCTCCGAGTGTGTCGGAGCCTCGGAAGGTGTTTACTGGAAAAAAAAAAAAAAAAAAAAAATAATAATAATAATAATAATAATAATAATAATAATAATAATAATAATAATAATAATAATAATAATAATAATAATAATAATAATAATAATAATAATAATAATAATAATAATAATAATAATAATAATAATAATAATAATAATAATAATAATAATAATGCAGAATGCAGAAGGCAATCGTTCTTGGTTCGCTACGTCTGCTCAGAACACACGATTTACGGGCGCAATGATTACTGACTCTACGGAGTGGAGAGTGGTCATTGCTTGACTCTCCAGAACATCTCCGAATGTGTCGGAGCTTCGGAAGGTGTTTACTGGAAAAAAATAATAATAATAATAATAATAATAATAATAATAATAATAATAATAATAGATAGCTTTATTGACAATATATATCCAAGTACATTTATGTCACAGAATTAAAATCATTAAAAATATAATAAACATATAGAGTAAAAATATATGATGTAGCACCCGGCCAATAGTCACTTAGATTAAAAAAAAAGAAACACTTAACAACAGCACAACAAAAAATATATTTAGTTAAAATGTGCAAATTGTAATAGAAAAAAATACAGAGTTATCAAGATTACTAGAAATCTAATCTGCGAAAGTATAGAACTCATGTACACTGTAGAAGCATTGTTCAAGAAGAAAACGTTTTGCTAATTTGTGAAAACAGTTTACTGACAATGATTTGATATTAATATGGTTATGACAACTCATAAATTAATAATAATAATAATAATAATAATAATAATAATAATAATAATAATAATAATAATAATAAGTTTGTGTATAAGGCAGCGAGAAGAGCAGCCGATGAACTTGGTCTCGTCTTCGATACTGAGCGGGAAAATCCAGACTCTGTCACCGAGTCGGATCCTGCTCAGTTAAAAGCCCTAATTAAAGCTGCAGAAACGCGTCATCTTCTGCAGCTACATAAGGATAAGCCAATGCATGGTCTCTTCTACCGTCATCTAGAGGGGCTTGGCTTATCTGAAAGGCTGACCTTTGCTTTTTTGAGGTCAGCGGGGCTGAACTCTGAGACCGAGGGATTCATAATGGCTTGCCAAGATGGTGTAATTAACACACTCGTCTATCGTAGTCGTGTCTTGGGTATCGAGGTTCCTGATACCAGCTGCAGGGCCTGCCGCCAAGCGCCGGAGACGCTTATGCATCTCCTGTCTGCCTGTCCGGTATATGCGGCCACAGCGTATATCCAAAGACACGATTCAGCCTTACGGGTGTTGTATTATCATTTACGACACTCGTATGAGATAGACGAGACGCCAGTGCTGCCTTATGCTCCGGGGGATATAGAATCCGTAGTGGGAATGAGAAGTGCCGAATTTATTGGAACTATTCATTCCCCACCCTCAGGCAAATCCAAGCCAATAAGCCTGATGTAGTCCTCCTCGACCACCAGCTTAGGACGATGTTTGTGATTGAGTTCTCGGCTCCCGCAGAGAACAACATCGTCCTAAAAGAGGAGGAAAAACGGAGGAAGTATCGAGATCTTCTCTCCGAGCTCCGCAGGCTGTATCCAGACCACTCTGTTAAGATTGTGGTGCTAATTATAGGCGTCCTGGGTGGAATGAGACATACGTTGCTTTCTGAGTTAAAGATCATACCGGCTTGTCGAAATTCGGCAGAGATCTTAGCCGGCAGAATGCAGAAGGCAATCGTCCTTGGTTCACTACGTCTGCTCAGAACACACGATTTACGGGCGCAATGATTACTGACTCCACGGAGTGGAGAGTAGTCATTGCTTGACTCTCCAGAACATCTCCGAATGTGTCGGAGCCTCGGAAGGTGTTTACTGGAAAAAAAAAATAATAATAATAATAATAATAATAATAATAATAATAATAATAATAATAATAATAATAATAATAATAATAATAATATAAGCAGGAGGGGTCATCCATCATCCACGACCTTTGGTGAGTAGCGACACCACTTACTCTAGCTAAAGGGTGTAAAATCGGACCGGCAGCACTGCGCACCCGGGAGGGATCAGCTACTTTTTCCTCTGGTGCCGGCCGTCGATGTGTCAGGCCAACCACCTGACACACTGAAACCTCCGGTTCCGAATACCAGGAGAAGGCCCCCACAATCGACCCCATTCGGATGGGGGTCATGGGCAAGGTGGTGGGGCCCAGCCGGATGGATTGCCCGTTGACGACCAAGGCCATGAAAATGGAAGTTTTGAGTGGACCGATGAACTAAGGGACGATCTTCTGGTCTGTTATGAAAGCAGCGAGCCCGGGCGAAGAGGATACATGGCGCGGATGTATGCTCGGTGGTGCGACATGCACCCCGAAGGCCGCGCCCTCACCGCACAAAATCTGCGGGATTATGTATCCTACCTTCGTCGCAGAGGCTATGAGAGGCGTCCTCATCTAAGGGTGAATGAAGTGGTTGAAGAACCACGGAATGATCCCGAAGAGGCGCCGCGCTTCATTCCCCGAGAACAGGACGACCTGAGCACCCGCCGGGGGTTGCCCTTTATAAAACCCCCGAAGCCCGCAGATCTGGCCCGAGTGGATACTGCGCTCCGTGAGGATCTTCCAGAAGAGGCTGACATCTGGCGCGTCAATTGCGCTGTGTACGACGCCGCTGAACTGCTGACTCGTGTGGAGGGCGTGAAAATGCCGTTTCTCCACAGGAGAGAGCACGGCGGCGAGTGCACAAGATGGAAGCTAAGATCCGGTCGGCGAGGCAACACGCGTCCCGTATCCAATGTGTGATGGACTACGTGGAAGCCAATAGGGCTTTCACACCTAAGGTGAGACGCATAGCTACCTCCCTTAGGCGGGTCCATCATACCCTGAATCGGGGGGTGCTGCTCACCATCAAGCAGCATTCTCTCGACAGGATACGGATGCTAGTGGCTGCAAAAAAGTCACTAGTGAGGCGGTCGAGGAGGTTGGAGCAAAATAATTTGTTCCGTGTAAGGCCTTCTCGACTTTTTGAACAGCCTCAGCGTGTTGCGGACAATCCGCCGACTGTAGATCAGGTAGAAGCCTTCTGGAGAGATCTTTATGGCCGCAGGATTCCACTGGATAGAGACACTCCAGCCCTGGCACACTTCGAGGCCTTTTGTCAAAGGCTTTGAGAGCCACAAGAGGTGTGCCCACCGATAAACCCGGATGAAGTTCGGAGATCATTTATTAGATCGAAGAACTTCGCTGCTCCTGGTCCCGATGGGATCAGCAACTTCTGGTGGAAAAAATTCACCAGTGTCCACCGCCATTTGGCCAGAATATTCACGTCCTGGCTAAATGGAGAGCAGCAAATTCCGGCGTGGTTTGTCGAGGGGAGAACCGTGCTTATCCCTAAGAGCGGAGATTTGTCCCAGCCAAAGAACTACCGTCCAATAACCTGCCTGAATGCGTGTTACAAGGTGTTTACTCGCATCTTGTACGCGCGTGTGCTCCACGCAGTGAACCCCGTTTATCAACGGATATACGAGCAGCGAGGGTCCAAGAGGGGTGTAGCTGGCTGTAAGGAGAACCTGCTCATCGACAGATGTATTACGCAGGACTCCGTGCAGTACAAGCGAAAGCTCTCAATGGCCTGGATAGATTACCGCAAGGCATTTGATATGACATCCCATAAGCTAATAGTCCACTTGCTCCAATGTCTTGCGGTGGCCGACCCCCTAGTGAGATGTATTAAACAACTCATGCCGCTCTGGAGGACCCGCTTTGCCATAACATCGGCTAATGCAAGGGTCCACACAGAGCCGGTTTTGTTCAGGAGGGGAGTGTTCCAGGGAGATTCCCTGAGTCCCCTCTTGTTTTGCATCTCACTGCTGCCTTTATCCGTTGCACTTCGTCGTACCGGGGGTTACAACTGCGGTACCCCAGGAGACCGGAGGCATAAGGTCACCCATTTGTTCTATATGGATGACCTTAAACTCTACGCCTCCGGAGAGAGGGATTTAAATCAGTCCCTCAGAGTGGTACATGAGTACACGCATGCGGTTGGGATGGAGTTCGGGCAGGGCAAATGTGCACTGGTTCATCTCAAGAGAGGACGATGCGGTCCATACGGAGAGGACGCCCAGCTCATAGACGGAAGCATCTTTCACCATCTATATGCCGAAGAGTCGTACACCTATTTGGGTGTCCCACAGCGGGGCACTCATGAGATGGCTACGGTGAAAAACGCTCTCCGTGGCAGGTATCGGCACCGCCTCCGGCAGATCTGGTCTTCGGAGCTGTCGGATAAGATCAAGGTGAGTGCCACAAATATGCTTGCCGTTCCAATCCTGCTCTACTCCTTTGGAGTAACGAAATGAACACAAGAAGAGCTGAGGCAACTCGATGTAGGGACCCGCAAAATGATGCATCTCCATCGGAGTTTGCATCCAAGATCGTCCGTTCCGCGGTTATACTTCCCAATAAATCGGGAGGCCGTGGACTCTTGAGTTTGGAGTGTCTCCAGGGCAGAGTGGTTTTGGAGGAGGCCTGCAAAGTCATCAGGAGCTCGGATCCCTTCTCTGCATGGTCCAAGACCATGAAGCAGCAGGGATAGGAGCGTTTCTGTATAAGGCAGCGAGAAGAGCAGCCGATGAACTTGGTCTCGTGTTCGATACTGAGCGGGAAAATCCAGACTCTGTCACCGAGTCGGATCCTGCTCAGTTAAAAGCCCTAGTTAAAGCTGCAGAAACGCGTCATCTTCTGCAGCTACATAAGGATAAGCCAATGCATGGTCTCTTCTACCGTCATCTAGAGGGGCTTGGCTTATCTGAAAGGCTGACCTTTGCTTTTTTGAGGTCAGCGGGGCTGAACTCTGAGACCGAGGGATTCATAATGGCTTGCCAAGATGGTGTAATTAACACACTCGTCTATCGTAGTCGTGTCTTGGGTATCGAGGTTCCTGACACCAGCTGCAGGGCCTGCCGCCAGGCGCCGGAGACGCTTATGCATCTCCTGTCGGCCTGTCCGGTATATGCACAGCGTATATCCAAAGACACGATTCAGCCTTACGGGTGTTGTATTATCATTTACGACACTCGTATGAGATAGACGAGACGCCAGTGCTGCCTTATGCTCCGGGGGATATAGAATCCGTTGTGGGGAATGAGAAGTGCCGAATTTATTGGAACTATTCATTCCCCACCCTCAGGCAAATCCAAGCCAATAAGCCTGATGTAGTCCTCCTCGACCACCAGCTTAGGACGATGTTTGTGATTGAGTTCTCGGCTCCCGCAACATCGTCCTAAAAGAGGAGGAAAAACGGAGGAAGTATCGAGATCTTCTCTCCGAGCTCCGCAGGCTGTATCCAGACCACTCTGTTAAGATTGTGGTGCTAATTATAGGCGTCCTGGGTGGAATGAGACATACGTTGCTTTCTGACTTAAAGATCATACCGGCTTGTCGAAATTCGGCAGAGATCTTAGCCGGCAGAATGCAGAAGGCAATCGTCCTTGGTTCGCTACGTCTGCTCAGAACACACGATTTACGGGCGCAATGATTACTGACTCCACGGAGTGGAGAGTGGTCATTGCTTGACTCTCCAGAACATCTCCGAATGTGTCGGAGCCTCGGAAGGTGTTTACTGGGAAAAAAAAAATAATAATAAGATATACTGGAACCGAACAGTATTAACGGATCACCCAATAGAGCACAATAGACCAGACATAGTAGTTCAGGACAAAACTAATAAAACTACTTACCTAGTAGATATTGCTGTACCATCTGCACACAACATACTAGAGACGCAGGTAGAGAAAGTCCGAAAGTATATGCCATTAGCTACCGAAATCAAAGCGATCTGGAATCAAGAAAGAGTAGTCATTATACCGGTGGTCGTAGGCGCAACAGAAGTACCATTAAAATTACATAAGAGCATTGAAACTTTACATTTACCTTCAAGATTATACCTGGAACTGCAAAAGTTAGCCATTCTTGGAACATGCCATATAGCTCGTAAGGTCTTGAATGTGGAAACCTGAAAAAAAAACAATTTCATATTTAGGCACTTGCATCACAAGCCGTGTCTAAAGTACTTACCTGAGCTACTCAGAGAATATGTGAAATAATAATAATAATAATAATAATAATAATAATAATAATAATAGTAATCGTAATCGTAATCGTAATCGTAATCGTAATCTTAATCGTAATCGTAATCGTAATCATAATCGTAATCGTAATCGTAATCGTAATCGTAATCGTAATCGTAAGCGTAATCCTAATCGTAATCGTAATCGTAATCGTAATCGTAATCGTAATCGTAATCGTAATCGTAATCGTAATCGTAATCGTAATCGTAATCGTAATCGTAATCGTAATCGTAATCGTAATCGTAATCCTAATCCTAATCCTAATCCTAATCGTAATCCTAATCCTAATCCTAATCGTAATCGTAAGCGTAAGCGTAATCGTAATCGTAATCGTAATCGTAATCGTAATCGTAATCGTAATCGTAATCGTAATCGTAATCGTAATCGTAATCGTAATCGTAATCGTAATCGTAATCGTAATCGTAATCGTAATCGTAATCGTAATCGTAATCGTAATCGTAATCGTAATCGTAATCGTAATCGTAATCGTAATCGTAATCGTAATCGTAATCGTAATCGTAATCGTAATCGTAATCGTAATCGTAATCGTAATCGTAATCGTAATCGTAATCCTAATCCTAATCCTAATCCTAATCCTAATCCTAATCCTAATCCTAATCCTAATCCTAATCCTAATCCTAATCCTAATCCTAATCCTAATCCTAATCCTAATCCTAATCCTAATCCTAATCCTAATCCTAATCCTAATCCTAATCCTAATCCTAATCCTAATCCTAATCCTAATCCTAATCCTAATCCTAATCCTAATCGTAATCGTAATCGTAATCGTAATCGTAATCGTAATCGTAATCGTAATCGTAATCGTAATCGTAATCGTAATCGTAATCGTAATCGTAATCGTAATCGTAATCGTAATCGTAATCGTAATCGTAATCGTAATCGTAATCGTAATCGTAATCGTAATCGTAATCGTAATCGTAATCGTAATCGTAATCGTAATCGTAATCGTAATCGTAATCGTAATCCTAATCCTAATCCTAATCCTAATCCTAATCGTAATCGTAATCGTAATCGTAATCCTAATCGTAATAATAATCATAATCATAATCATAACCATAACCATAACCATAACCATAACCATAACCATAACCATAACCATAGCCATAGCCATAACCATAACCATAACCATAACCATAACCATAACCATAACCATAACCATAACCATAACCATAACCATAACCATAACCATAACCATAACCATAACCATAACCATAACCATAACCATAACCATAACCATAACCATAACCATAACCATAACCATAACCATAACCATAACCATAACCATAACCATAACCATAACCATAACCATAACCATAACCATAACCATAACCATAACCATAACCATAGCCATAGCCATAACCATAACCATAACCATAACCATAACCATAACCGCCACCCATAACCATAACCATAACCATAACCATAACCATAACCATAACCATAACCATAACCATAACCATAACCATAACCATAACCATAACCATAACCATAACCATAACCATAACCATAACCATAACCATAACCATAACCATAATAATAATAATAATAATAATAATAATAATAATAATAATCGGAGTCGGAGACTTGTGCGGAAGAGGGGGCGCCATATTATTATTAAGCAGGCCGCATTTGCGCCCAGGAACGACTTACGTTGGTAGGCCCTAACCACTATTCAGTGCAGGAATGAGGGAAACCTGGAAAACCTCATTAATTAATTAGTTATCTTTTCAAATACAAAATTTTGTCTATTTTAATTTATTACTATTTATACAGGGTGTTTCAGAACTTATCTAAAAAAAATCTGAATATACAGGGGACTTTTACAAATACAATTTTGTAAAGAAAAAACCAAAAAGGACAATTCGAAAATGATTTAAAAATACACTTCTGCACGGTACCTACTGGAAATTGTTCACTGTAAAATCTGATAAAGCGGCAATCTGTGACCGGACAAAAACTCGAAAGAAATGCTCAAGGAAAGAAATAAATAACATTTTATAATGCCCATTTTATACAGCTAATTTAACTGCTTTTGCTGCTATTGTTATTAATTATTAATAGATTTAATTTGTGGTTTTAATTAATAAAATAGTTTGTCATACCTGATGTTACAACAACATTTTGGGTCCGTCTGACCCACACAAACTAACACAAACGTTTCTGCTTCTTGTCCGTTTTTAACTCGTAAGTTATTGGCAGCAACTATGATACGTTTCTGTAAATCATCAATAGTGTGTATCGACTTCGGTGCGATACACTTCATTATTTAAACATCCACAAAAAGAAGTCCAAATGATTTAAAGTCAGGAGATCGTGGCGGCCATGGTACCGGTCCTCCTCGTCCAATCTCTTGGTATTAATGCTTGGACACGTTGTACATGGTACGAATATAATTGAGCCTCATGTATGATACGTCACACTGCTGCAATAGGCTGTGGAAGTCCTGGACCTCCATCTCCTCCATCATTCGGTTCAAATTTCCCTCGCGTTGCACAACACTTGCACTCACTGCATACTGCTGTAAAGGTAGCTGCATTTGGCAAATATTTACCGGGAAATCGTTCTACTAAGGCATTTTCACAGCGTAATAAATTAAAACGATATCCTTCAACTCCGAGTTGTTACTATACACGTAAGCCATTTTTGACAATTGAATAACTAATGTAAACATTGGTGACACAAAAACTTTAGTGCGTACAAAAAGTAATTGGATTTCAATATTCGCAATCGCCTATCTAGAGACTACAGTAGACCAGCGATATAAAGGTTGAAAATAGTACAACTTCAATAATGTTTTACTCGGAAACCATAAGGATTTTATAAAAGTTTTTACGACATAGACTCCATTTGTCAAGACGCATATATTCCCAAATTTTTGTAGATTAGTTCTGAATCAGCCTGTATATAGTTACGTCAAAAAGTGTCTGGAAAAAATTGTAGCTAGTGATATCTAGCAGTCTTAAAACTTACTTCTAACAAATCATTATATTACCAAAATTTAATAATAACAAATCATATTTGACGCCTGTATCTCAAAACCAAAATACACTAGGCCATTATCCATTCATAGATTTTTTTATATCCTGCCAATCCCAGAAATTTTAAATTTACAAACAAGTACCTTCTGGTATTCTACCGACCGGCAAAACTTTACCGATTAAAAGATTAGCTTTTTACTAATGAAATTATTCCGTGTACATTCCTTCAAGGGCAATGAATAATTCTTTTTCTATTTAAAATTTGTAAGGGTATCTAAAATGTATTAAAACTAAAGGAGGTCTACGGCTAGGATCATGGCGGTCTTCTAGCAACACCCTTAATATAACTGTCAAAAATCAAAATAACGTAATTTAAATGCTCCTTTTGTCCTCTTTGTATTGGATTAATACGAATTCAGGACATTTACGCTGTGAACGCGTCCTATTTTCGGTTAGATGTAGTCACTAGTCAGTATATGTTTCCAGTAATAGTTCTTTAATCTCGAACAGCTAATGCACTTTAATATACTAATGAATCACCTTTCATATTTTAGATGTCAAGGATTTTGGCATACCGCAAGTATATGTAAACAAAATATACGATGTGTTCGATGCGGCGAAGAACACTCCGTGGAAAACTGTAACAGACCAAAATATAATCCAATTTGCTGCAACTGCAAAGGATCCCACCATGCAGCATATAAATTATGTCCTATTAGATTAAAATTGAGGAATTCTGTTAGAGTTTCATTTTCCTTTTGCCAGTAACACACCGTATTAATTAAAATTATGAGTAATTCTAAATAAAAATTGAACCATACACTGTTCTTTGTTTAATATTTTTTCCGTTTTGTAATAAACTCAGATCCGTCAATTTATTTATAGATTAAGCTATTGAAATATACTTTTAGCATTGAAACGAATGAAAAGCATAATACCACAATTTATACGTAAATTCGCAAAGCATGATTCATAAGCAATTCAAGTAGAGTATGTAGGAATCTATTCGTTATGAATCGAGTGACTAACAACGAGCTGGCATATATTCATGCGCTATATCATGGATCATTTGGATTTAACCTTGAGCTTACATTAAAAGACACACCATGCCCTCCAATCAGAAAGGTGGGCATGGTTATATATGCCGCCAATTTTATAATTTTAAATCATCTCATATTGCGGTTATCTGCCGTCATTTTTAATATTTGTATCTGATTTGCTTTTTATGATTTGTCAGAAAAGTATTGATTCATATTATTTGACTATGTATGTTAGGTTAATATTAAGGTTATAATAATGAAATATTTTGTATGTAACATATATATTTACCTATAAATTATAACACTAAAGGAAAACATTCGACATATTTGATTGACATGTGACATGTATGAACATCATTATTAATACAACTGTATAAAATAAATGTAATTTGTTTAGATACATAATAATATTATGAAAATTTTCACATAATTACAAATCTATCTATATATACAGGGTGTAACTTTGAAGCGGGGGTCCGGACATCTAGACGTCGGAACTTGTCGTATCATTGGCAGTTTATTAAGATCAGACTGAGGTGTATACATGCAAAAATATGTTAAACATAGGTATTTACATTGAATTGGTGTTATGTTATTTCTAGTGACTCGCATCACCGAAATCTCATCACAATAAATTGGAAGCTGTAGTTTTGCATATCCAGACTATTGTCTTCTGCATTCGCATTACCTCCTTAAAAAATTCTCACTTTCACATTTCACGGCCTCACAATTATGTCATACTATGTCACTATTATATAGCTTCTGCATTTGCGTGTTCTAGTACTTTTGATGCGATCAGATGAGATCTTGTGGCAAAATTGTCTTCCAATGCACCTGTTATAACGTGTTATTTTCCATCCACCAGCAGTAGTTGTTTTGTCAACACTTAACCCCAGCAAACACATAAAGTGCGGCACTTAAATGGGCCATTATAGTATTTGATGGCTTTCTTGTGGCACAGGTAAACCATATGTGGTACATCATCAATTATTTGCCTGTTAACCATCATTTGGTGATATTCTGATTTGCCACATAAGGCCCAAAAATGGCCAATCATTGCTCGGCCATAAATTAGGTTATTTCAGTTTTTACTGTGATGGACTTTTTATGGTCAATCATTGGCATTACCCCGCTCCCCTTTCTATTATTTTAGATAAACTTGCTCATGCGCATTGTTTGGCGTTTGGTGTTTTGCTTTAAATCTGCATCCTTTTTATCATTACTGATCTTGGTTTTTAGTTTACATCCGCCATTCGCCGCCATATTGTCAATGTCAATTATCATATACCTACTTATATATATATATATATATCAGCGTTCAAACGATTTATTTTATGGTATTTTATCATATGGTATACAAAGTTGTTTTATGTAATGTATTAAATATAATTTAGTTTCTTTAAATCTATAGTTACACTCAGATAATTTTTATAAAAATAACGAAACGATTCAGTTAATTATATGTATATTCACAACTGACAGGTGACGCCCCTTATAACTCACTGATACTGTGTAATCGAATTTTGGTAAGATATCTACAAGATCTAGGCATTGGCAATCAGTGGCGGCCCGTGGGTTTTTCAAAGGGTGGGCACAAAAAATAAATTTAGATTCATTTAAATGTATTGCAAGAACAGAATGTAATTCTGCAGAAAAGTTAATTAAACCTATATAAATGCCTGGATTTTTGAACGAAGTCTCCTCATCATGACCTCGCAAGGCTAATTCGAAGGCTCCACAAAAAACTTTATACACATTATTAAACGACGCAAAATGTGACGATTTTTTCCACCTGTTTATTATGTTCTAACCGAGGTCCTAACTTATAGCGCAAATACGCACTATACTCGCAACAAGAATTCAGACGATTTACGTCATATGAACAAATGAATAATTCATTATATTTTCATCAAAATATTTAAGAAACTACAACTGATAGTTATAAAACTACATACTCGACTAAAAGTTTGTATTATATATTGCACTAAATTGCAGAAAATGACTGTTTATAACGCGACCAAATATCGAAAATTACGTTGACAATAAAAATAAATGTGTAACGTCAGCCGTGACGTAGACGTCTGAATTCTTGACGCGAGTATATCTAATTGTTCACGTATGTCAGTTTTTCCTAAAACACTAAAGTCCATATATGCTTTTAAATGAGTCACAGAATTTTCATGTTTTTTGCCCCTATCCGCTATGTGCTTTAAATCGTCAAGTCCGTATTTGGTCCACGCTGTAACATATGAAACAAACAAAACATAACAATTTATTTGTCACAGAACAACCATATTTCTCGTATATGTTTCTATTAAAAACTCTATTATATGTTCTAGCTTTACTTGTAGATTCGTAATTAATATATAAATCAGTAGGCCTACCTTTCTTTTTAATTAAATATTTTTGATCAAATGGCACTGGATACTGAACAGAATTTATTTCTGGTTCCAGATCCATTTCTTTTAATAAGTATGTACAAATACACAGAATCACTTTAAAATTATATCTATAATGAGAAATCGCCTTTAAAACCAGCAAAGTTAAAACACAAATTTGTTTACACAACTATTCTGCAAGCGAAATATATTTGTATATACAAGTACGTACTAATCAAAGCAAGCGACTACTGAGAACTGAAAACTGAATGCCGGAGGGAGACGGAGTGATGGAGATTAGAGACAGTGGAGACTAGTGGAGAACTGGAGAAGGGACAGAGACACGTATTTCAGTGCCCTTTGTCGGCTTTAAATCGGCAAATTTCATTTACTCCGAGAAGTCCCGAACTTCGGAAAATGAGCCACGTTTGGAGACAATTCTTGGGTTCCCAGGAAATAAAGTTTGATATAGTTCGGCGCGTGGATGGTTGACGGGAAATAAGTTTTGAGTAGTTTTTCGCAACCGATAATAGAATTACAAAAAAATATATAAATCTATAATAGCATCATATATTTCTTCGTGACATGTACAGTGAAGGGTGGGCACGTGCCCTTGTGCCCCTTAGCACCAGCCGCCACTGTTGGCAATTGGCACCACGGGCAAGGGATTAGATTTCTAATTTATATTTGGTCACTGTCACACTGGCAGGGGAAAACATCATCGAAGGAGTTTATACTGGTAGGTGTGGAGAGTGGAGACAACTACTATATCTATTTTGCAAATTAACTGGTCGAAATTTTCTACTTTTAGTAGTTTTGAAACAACCAATATTTAAAGCAAATGACAATATTTATATATATATACCAAACAATTGTTAATTATAACAGGGCTTCGGTCAATTTTGGGATAATTAATAAGTAAATTCTAGTTTACTATGCCGAGCTTTCGACAATGTTTATTGTCTTTTTCAAGGCTACAAGAGAATACAATAATTTAGTTTATACAACAATTACTAACAGTAATTAAATGTTTAATTTCAAAAAATTGTTATAAATTTAACTTAATAAAAAGATTACTTACTAGTAAGTTGAAGTTGACTATAAAATTTTACTGCTGGAGTGCATTTAGACATTATTTATGGTAATGAGTAGAGTTAAAATTGTTAACTTATTTACTACATGGTTCTTGTCTTACTGAAAATTCTTCTATTTGCTATTCAAACAATATGATGTTATCATGTTCAAAAGGTTTCATGTGGTGATTAATACACAGAAAAAAGTACATAAAAATAATAAGAATTTTGTACAGACAGCTCAAAATTGAAAATTTCATGATGTACCTAGTGTTACAAAAATTAAGTGCTATCTTAGGTATTAACAATTAAATTATTCAACACATTATTTTTTAACAAAAGTTTAGCTAATACCAAAAAATTATTACACTAATTGTTAACCCAAAATACAACCGAAAACACAATGAAAAAATTTTTTTTTTTAGTGTAACACTTTAACTAGTTGAAAAAACCAGTGAGTTATTTATATATCATCACTCAAAGCATCATTAACAACTGAAATAATTTATTTTATAAAAATAAGTTTTCATTTAGATTAAAAAACCATATTAACTTGAATCTGAGTCACTAAAATTGTCTACACCAACATTATGATTATTAAATTCATGGGTAAGTACAAAAGAATATATAGAACTGAGATCACCAATGTCTACTTTTTTATTCATACAATTTTGATTCTTACTACCTTCAACCATTTCAAGAAACAACCGTTCAGTTATATTTTTCCCATATGCAAAACTCTTACATCATCAAATTTCATATGGTGTCCTGAATCTAAAACATGCTCTGATAATGCACAAGATCTTTTTGAGTTCTACAATCACTCTTGTGTGATGTAATACGTGCATTAAGTGATCTGGATGTTTGACCAATATATCCCAAATTGCAATTATAACAAGGAATACTATACACCACATGGGTTCTCTTGAGGATACTATCTTTATCTTTTAATTTACTGTAGAGATTGCCCATGGACCTAACGCTTTTCTGAGCAATTTTTATACCCTTTTCATCTCTGAAGATATTAATAACTCTAGTTGACAATTCTTTAACAAAGGGTAATGACCCATAAGTAATTTGAATTTGTGATGAGGTTTCCAGTGTGTCACGATCAGCCCGAAGATTATTAATTAATGGAGTATTAAATAAGTATTTTCTAAGGAATTTTATTGGATATGAATTATTGTGTAAAATTTCTAAAAGTTTTTCTAAATTTTTATTCCTCAAAGAGGGATGACAAATATTATATATTCGATTCTTCATGGCTAGTACCAAATTAATTTTCATTTTCTCAGTGTGATAAGAGTTATAATTAATATAACGCCCTGAGCTGGTTGGCTTAATATACCAATCTAGAATCACCTTGTTATCAGGAGTTCTAATTAGTTTTGTATCCAAAAATGGCACACCCCTTTCATCTTCTTGTTCAATTGTAAATTGAATATGTTGGTTATAGTTGTTAAAAGTTCTCAATATTTCATCCTCTCCCCCTTGAGGTATGGAACAAATAATATCATCTACATATTTTTTTATAAAAGGTAAGTTAAACGTTAATTTCGGTATACAAAAATCAAGTAAATCGTCTATTACAATCTGAGCTATAATCGGAGACACACTAGCACCCATAGGGGTACCTAAAAGTGGTTCAAGAGAACCCATGTGGTGTATAGTATTCCTTGTTATAATTGCAATTTGGGATATATTGGTCAAACATCCAGATCACTTAATGCACGTATTACATCACACAAGAGTGATTGTAGAACTCAAAAAAGATCTTGTGCATTATCAGAGCATGTTTTAGATTCAGGACACCATATGAATTTTGATGATGTAAGAGTTTTACATAGGGAAAAAAATATAACTAAACGGTTGTTTCTTGAAATGGTTGAGGTTAGTAAGGATCAAAATTGTATGAATAAAAGAGTATACATTGGTGATCTCAGTTCTATATATTCTTTTGTACTTACCCATTCTTTGACAACGTTTAATGTAAAGTAAAGAATATCAAAGAATTATTGTTTTCAAGTGATTTTCCTGTAAATTATTCTGGTTACTAAAAAACCATAGAATAAAAAAATTGAGAGGTCTTGATTAGCACGTGGTCGACAAAGTTGCAGGTAATTAAAATGAATGAAAATAAATAATTGTGTATGTGATGTGGTGGCAACACGGCAGGAAGCGGAACCGGTACAAAACAGGCTTCCGGCTTCCGCAAGAGCATGACCGTCCAGCGCGAGGCATGGCCGTTCGGCCAGTCAGTCCAAGACACGTGTTTGCAGTGGCGGCTGGTGCTAAGGGGCACAAGGGCACGTGCCCACCCTTCACTGTACATGGCACGATAAAATATATGATGCTATTATAGATTTATATATTTTTTTGTAATTCTATTATCGGTTGCGAAAAACTACTCAAAACTTATTTCCCGTCAACCATCCACGCGCCGAACTATATCAAACTTTATTTCCTGGGAACCCAAGAATTGTCTCCAAACGTGGCTTATTTTCCGAAGTTCGGGACTTCTTGGAGTAAATGAAATTTGCCGATTTAAAGCCGACAAAGGGCACTGAAATACGTGTCTCTGTCCCTTCTCCACTAGTCTCCACTGTCTCCAATCTCCATCACTCCGTCTCCCTCCGGCATTCAGTTTTCAGTTCTCAGTAGTCGCTTGCTTTGATTAGTACGTACTTGTATATACAAATATATTTCGCTTGCAGAATAGTTGTGTAAACAAATTTGTGTTTTAACTTTGCTGGTTTTAAAGGCGATTTCTCATTATAGATATAATTTTAAAGTGATTCTGTGTATTTGTACATACTTATTAAAAGAAATGGATCTGGAACCAGAAATAAATTCTGTTCAGTATCTGTTAAAAAACGATCCAGTGCCATTTGATCAAAAATATTTAATTAAAAAGAAAGGTAGGCCTACTGATTTATATATTAATTACGAATCTACAAGTAAAGCTAGAACATATAATAGAGTTTTTAATAGAAATATATACGAGAAATATGGTTGTTCTGTGACAAATAAATTGTTATGTTTTGTTTGTTTCATATGTTACAGCGTGGACCAAATACGGACTTGACGATTTAAAGCACATAGCGGATAGGGGCAAAAAACATGAAAATTCTGTGACTCATTTAAAAGCATATATGGACTTTAGTGTTTTAGGAAAAACTGACATACGTGAACAATTAGATATACTCACGTGACATACTATTTTCATAAAATTTGCATGGTTAGTTGTGGTTACATTTGGTATGTTGTGGTAAGCTTAAGAAAATTCGGCTAAAATGTCTAGTAACACTGTGCAACTAGATAAATAAATGAATTCTAGCTCACTGTTGTTTTATTGTTTATATTTTTAAATGTTTAAAGCATAAGGGACCATAATAAATTTATACATAAAATAAGCATGTAACATTTTGTATCAGTTTATTCCTGTAATTGGGATATTTCCTGTTGGAATAATAAATTACTATTACTATTATTATTACTACTATTACTATCACTATTAATATTACTATTTAACAATCTTCTGAATTATTTGACGAGTCAGTATCCATATCACTCTCGCTATTATTAATTGATATGATTAAAGGCTCAATGAGATCGTCCATAAATCCGTCAAGTGTTCTCATTTTTTCTTCCTCCTTAATCACATGTTCTACACACTTTTTCCAGTTCATATTTGTAACATTATTAAGAGCCTCTATTAATAGTTCCTTTACGTCTTTAAATTTATGTTTTATTTTTGCTTGCCACTTCATTCTTCATCTGCGCCCAAATCAATTCTATAGGGTTTATTTCACAATGATATGGCGGTAATCATAAGACAACTTTATTTACTTTTTTTGCCATTTCGTTAGTTATATACAAATTATATTTATCTTTATTTTGGCGAATTAAATATAATAATTGCGATCTCACCATACCTTCTTCAAATTCGATATTTTTTTTATTGTAGCCATGCCCTCATATCAATTTTACTTGTTGATGTTGTCGGAATAGCTTCTACTTTTCGACTATGGTATGAGGCATTGTCCATTACAATAACATAATTATCTGGTACTTTTTTCAAAAATTCAGAAAACCACTTTTCAAATACATTTGCATTCATTTCCTCGTGATAATCCCCACTCTTCTTGCCTTCGAAAACCATTAACGAATCTTCAACAAATCCTTCCTCTGAGCCAGCGTGTAAGATGATAAGATGCTTTCCTTTACCGGACGGATTTTTTAATCCCATAGACAGCCCTTCATTGAACGCCTCACGTTTACTTTTAATATTAGTATCAACCCATACCCTTTCAATTGTATGACCTTCATTTAACCATGTTTCTTCTAAATAATAAATAGGTCTACCTTCAGATCTAAACTTTTTAATTGATATTAAGTAGTCAAGTCTCCATCTCACTATATCATCACGTTCTATCAACACACTTTTACGACTTCGTTTTAAGTATCTGCAAAAAAATAAAATGTTTTTATTGTAATTGTACTTGCTTGAGATATGTATTCAACCTTACTTGAAGTTAATTTGTTTCATAACTTTGTATAATGATGAACGGGGCATATGTGGCAAATCCTGACGACTTTTTATTGCAGTTAATATTTTGTCCAAAGTGGGGATCTCATTTTTAAAGAAAAAGCTGTGTATTACACGCCTTATGGAATTCTTCATTACTTCATCCAAAGATGTAACAATCCCAGGTCGTCCATCACAGTGTTTTGGAAGTAGACACCCTTCCAGTAGATTTATACTGTTTTATGGCTCGATATAGTGTTAATTTTGCAACACCTAAAAAAGTATAATGTGTAATATAGTTCAACAGTAGGTAATGTTAATATAAATTTACCTAATGTCATCGCTATTTTGGATTCAAGTTGGACAGTTTTAAGAGTAGGTTCATCATCTAGGCTTTTCTCGTACAAATTCAATATTGCTTGTTTTTCTGCCAGAGATAAATGCCCCAAACTGAGTTGTTTTCGTATGCTTGGGGGCGACGGCGATGTAATTCCCGCGCCTGCCTTACTTGTGGTCGGCAAACTAAAACGAATGGCAAACAATATAATAAGTTGTTTAGTTCTGATAAGAACTGATTTATACGTAACTGAGATAATAAACAGATAGAAGAACAGGTAAAAACACAATGACAACGAACTGATGTCAACTAACAAGCAAACTGTCTACAAATTACAAATGCCAAAATGCAAAATTTATTAGCAGTGTAAAGTAGGTTCGAAATTAAACAATAAGAAACCAACATTTTGGCGCGCAATATTCAAAACGCTCCTCCTAGTTTAAAAATGGAGTATAGTAGATTAATGTTTGTGCATTGAAATTTGTGTAATTATAGATTAATAAAATTTGTTGAAGATTGAATCTGAAATTCTTTTATTACCTAATAACTATAAATCAGTCAAAAATAAAACAAATTATATTCTTTATTAGTAAAAAAAATATATATTAACAAAATTAATTTGAATTAAAAATTGAAAACTTGATTAAAAAAAGTAAATAAATAAATTCTAAACAAAATATACATTTTATTAGAAACAATAATTCCAATACATAGTGTATAATAAGCCACAAGGTAACCGCTTATTCCCTAGAGACAGTGGAGTCTTGGTTCTACCGACATCATTATAAGAGCATTGCAGGTAAATATTCCAAGTGTATATTCTTATAAACGGCGCCCAACAAATATCAAAATTAGACTTTCAATTTTATTCAAAATTTTACAATTCATTATAAATTAAATAATTACAAAGCTACTTTCAATATACAATAATATTAATTTTTTTGTATTGAAATCATTATACAGGGTGTCCGGAAAAGACGTGTACAACGGAAGACCACAGACTCCTGGGTTCAAAATAAACCGATTTAGCCCAATTTACCTATTTCCAAAATTGCTTCGTTTCGCCGCTAGGGAGCGCCAAAGCCCGCGAAAAATTTTTGTTTATTAAGAATATCTCGAAAACGACTTGATCGATGTTAACCATTTTTGGGCTACGCATTTATAAGTCTAACCGACACTTTTTGACATTATTTAAAATCTTTTGCAGTTATTAGAAATATAAGAAAAATCATGTATCATGCAAATATAAGCACATATTTTTAACCCCTGTACAATTACTCTCAGTTTTTTCTATTAGTAGTTGACTTTATTTAGAAACTTTTTTACACTTTCAGAATTTTGAACAGATGAGTAGTTTAGACAGAAAAAATATTTTTCGTATGTCAACAATATCAGCATTCGTTCTGCAACAAATAACGAAGTACCAGAAGTAGGCTCTGATATTTTAAGTATCAGTTGTATGTCAAATCTAATCAGCTACTGAAGTTAGTCTCTCGATTTATTCTTTTTGCTCAATTACTTAGTTACTTTAGATCTTACTTTATTTGTTGTTGTTATTGTTGTGTTTGTTTATGTTCCTCATTTTTCAATATTTCATCATGGATACGTATACATATTCCGAACAAGTAGATATGCTTTTGGTTTATGGAGTTTGTCAAGATAACGGCGGCAAAAGTGTTAGGGTCTACATGGACAGATTCCCTCATCGACGAGTGTCAAATCATCAAACTTTTGCCAACATCGAAAGGCGACTTCGCGAATTTGGTTCTTTACACCAAATTAAGGGCGTCAACGTACCACGAAAACTATAAAGGTGGAGGAACAAATCCTAGATAAGATAGAAGAGAACCCAAAAATTAGTGCAAGACGCATTGAACAAGAAATAGGGATACCAAAACCATAGTTCATGATGTTTTGAAGGAGCAGTTACTACATCCGTACCACATTCAATCGGTTCATGACCGGTTCATGAACCCTGAAAAACGTTTAGCATTTTGTAATTTTATACAAGAATAAAGAACCCATGATATCAATTTTAGCAAAAACATTTTATTTACAGATGAAGCATATTTTGCTAGGTCAGGAATTATTAATAACCATAACAAACACGTTTATACTGATGAAAACCACACTGTACTGAAATAAGACATTTTCAATATGAATTCAGAGTGGACGTGGAATTATAGACAACTTTATTATTGGCCCAGTTGTGTTTCCACATCGATTAAATGGGGTCAACTATTTAAATTTTTTACAGCAAGTATTACTTAATTTATTGGACGATTTACCGTTACTACTTCGTCGTAACATGTGGTTTATGCACGATGGTGCACCCCATTTACAATACCCGTTAGTCAGTATTTACATAATCTGTATCCTAACAGGCGGATTGGAAGAGAAAACGATGCTCCTATAAAATGGCCACCTCGTGCAACTGACTTACCTCCTTGCGTTTATTTTTTGTAAAGTATATGCCTACGCAGTTAATAATAAAGAGGATTTTTTTAGGCGAATCCAAGACGCAGTTAACATTTTACGAGGTAATCCAGTAATCATGGAGAGCACTACAACTTCGTAAAACCGTAAAACGGATTACTTATTGCGTACGAGAAAACGGGTCACTGAGCATTTATTGTAAAGAGATCATAACTTTTTTTATTTGCTGTATTAATCTTATTATCTCGTATTTATTAAATAAAATATAAATAAGTTTTGGAATTTTCGTTATTTGTTGCAGAACGAATGCTGATATTGTTGACATACGAAAAATATTTTTTCTGCCTAAACTACTCATCTATTCAAAATTATTAAAGCATAAAAAAAGTTTCTAAATAAAGTCAACTACTAATAGAAAAAAACTGAGAATGATTATACAGGGGTTTAAAAAAATATGTGCCTATATTTGCATGATACATGATTTTTCTTATATTTCTAATGACTGCAAAAGATTTTAAATAATGTCAAAAAGTGTCGGTTAGACTAATAACTGCGTAGCCCAAAAATGGTTAACATCGATCAAGTCGTTTTCGAGATATTCGAAATAAACAAAAAATTTTCGCGAACTTTGGCGCTCCCTAGCGGCGAAACAAAGCAATTTTGGAAATAAGTAAATTGGGCTAAATCGTCTTATTTTGAACCCAAGAGTCTGTGGTCTTCCGTTGTACACGTCTTTTCCGGACACCCTGTATAAACAAAATATTCATTCATTAATTCAAAATTAATATTATCAATATAATATATATTTATTTTTTGTTTTTAAATTTGAATTTACCGGAGATTTCTCTGCCCATTTATTTTATTATACTTCAATAAATCAATAACTTATTTAAGCTTTCAATGGCCATATTCGTATTTAGGTATATCAGCATTTATCCTATGACAATGAGCCCACATCATGATTCCTTCCAAAAACGATTTTATCATATGTGTTTTGTGTTTTTAGAATGTAAACAAACTTTTGCAAATATCTTAAATACTCGTTTTCTTCTTCTTCTTCTTCTGCTGTGCTTAAAATAATTTTCCTTCAACTCGATAAAGTTTTTTATATTTACTTTTAAAATATTTCTCATTTTCGTCTTCATTTCTACTTTATTTTTTGGTTTTATTAATTTTGATCTTCCTTGGATACTCCAGTATTTTACAATATGCCGCGTGCAAAGTAATCTTCTGGGCTTTCGTTCTCCCTCCATAACCTTGGTCCAAGCATTATAATATTTTACATCGTCGACACTCATTATATATTCGGCCTCAATACTTTCTCCTAATCTTGACTTTAACGCACTAAAAAAAATTTCTTGAATTGTTGATCCATAGACATATCTATGGTTTGATCTAATCTATTTGACAGTAAAAATGCGACATGGAAACCCATATTGTTTTCATCTTGAACTAAAACTACTCTGTTAAGTCCCAATTTCTTCTATTTGTCCCATGAGTCTCATCTATACAAATTACTCGTTTGAATTCCCTTAGCTTTTTTTCCATGACACTATTCATATACCAACAACAAAATCTTCGTCTCTCAGTCCAGGGTACTTTTCACTTGAAATGTATTTCAAAATTCTACTGCACCACCAACCAACACCACTCCACACCACACAAAAGCCTTAGGCATATATATTCTATTGATTTTTTATTTATTACCTATTTGTTTAAATGAAAATGCATTATTTTTTCCTTGCTTATTCCACTCTTCAACTTTTAAAGCAGTCGCTATCATATCATCTGCATTTCTTCTTTTGTCAATATTGAATTTCCTAAGTAAATATGCCAGATCTGCTCTTGTTATTATATGTATTCTTTGTAATTTTTCGTTTTCAATAATCCGGGAATTTGATTCTTTCTTTTGTTACTCCTGCAGTCAATTGTTCCACAAGGGTATTCTGCTCATAATACTTGATTATTTCCATGTTGAGTAGCTTAATACACAAGTAACAATTTATAATTGTAGCAATTAAAATTGCTGTTTTAACTAATCCTTTATACTCTGTGCAATTAAATAACTGTAAAAAAATTGAATCTCTACAGGTTAGATTAGGTTAGAGACGGTTACTTAACTACACGACTGCAGTTTTCGCGCCTTGGTAGTTTTGACATTTAAAATTGGCGGCTTAAACGCCACGCCCACCCTTCCTGATTGGAAGGCATGGTGCGTCTCTTAATGTATGCTGGAAGCTTGACCTAGATCAGAAAGCTCTTCTTCTTCTTCTTCCCCTCCTTGAAGAAGGGTTCCGTCTGGCAACAATGATAGTCGCCGAATAGAGATTTTAACAAAAAATATGTTTTCCATAAATTTTTTACCAAAAAATCCATTTATCTCGTAAACGGCTGAGAGTATCGAAAAAATAAATAAAAAAAAGAAAACCTCCTACGGCGATACACCTTAGTCTGGATAAGGAGGCCTCTATCGAATGAAAAAATCAGCACCGTAGAAGCAAAGACCAAAAATTAGTTGTGGCGCTTCCACCATCTATAGCACCCAAGCGGTTCTCGGATGTCAGCTTTATTTGGCGGTATAAACTAAAGAATTTTAAGTAGGTAATAAATAATTATTAGATTGGTTGAGTTACCTGAAGGAAGAACAATCGTAATTATCCTAGCTCATACACCGAACACCTTTACTTACTGTAGTTGTACTGTTTATGCTATGACTCACAAGTTGAAAGAAATTTAACATTTCTTATCAGCCTATTACTTAACCCAACACCTAGAAAACGCCATTATATTGTTGCATGTGGTTTGCGAAGAGATCGCCAAGGATAGGGTTTTTGCGGTGGGCCGTAAAGGTGTTCGGCGTATGAGCTAGAATAATTACGATTGCTCTTCCTTCAGGTAAGTCGATCAGTCTAATAATTATCCGTCGTTCTTACGCCAAACACGTTTACTTACTGTAGCTGGTGAAAGAAATACAAGATAAGCGATATATATGAACAATATAATAATAAGGAATATGACAACTTCATGTATCAATATACAGCTGTTCTATATACAGGGTGTCTGTGAAAGGTTGGAAATTTCGGAGCTGGAGATATTTGTGACCAAAATAAGTCGATTGGGCCAAATGTGCCTTATCCGAATGTTGCTGGTTTCCAAAATACAAGGCGTTCAATGCTAGAATTTTATTTTGAAATATTTCAATAACTTTGAAACCTGTCGGAGTATTAAAAAAAAATTGCACAATTATGTTTTTTGGCACGGCAAATAATAATTTTTAAACGTTGCTTATACAGAGCGTCAGTTATGCCCTGTTCCTTTGATAAAAAGGGTATTTTTTTGTATTTAGAAATACGGACATCATGTATTGAAAATAGGAAAAAACGTGCTTTGTTTCATAAAAACATTACTCTTGTTCGATTTCGATATCTAGCTTGGTTATCGTGATATTTGCATATACAAATTTCAATGCATTTCGTTTTTTAGCAACTTGTAATCCTTAAATGAAATTAATGCGTCTTGGCGGCTAGTGTGAAGCAAATTCTTTACAGTTTTTTAAATAGCAATTTAAAGGGAAAAGAGAACAAAAAGCATTTAAGGAGAAAATACAACCAAAACAGAAAAATTGGAAACTTAAGAAATATCTACTTATGATTAAAACTTAATAATTGTCACTATAAAAATTGTTCAAAATGAGCACCGCCTTGCCTAATACACTCACGAGCACAATGATAGTTGTACTCTCCAAATCATCTGATTATTATTTTCTATGTCCTGGCTATGGTGGAAAATCCTTCGCCGCAGTTCATTTTCACTTACCACAGGAGTTGCGTAAACACGTGTTTTCAAGTCACCCCGGAACTAGAAATCCAAAGGATTTAAATCTGGTGATCTAGGCGACCAGGGCACTGGTCCTGATCGGCCTATCCATCGATCTGGATAAACCCTATTTAAGTGCTCCCTAACTCTTAAACTAAAATGAGGAGGAACACCATCGTGCTTAAACCACATATTAAAGCGTGTTTGTAGGGGAAGATCCTCTAATAAAGTAGGTAGTTGCTCTTGGAGAAACTGTAAATATCTTTGTCCATTTAGTCTAGGTGATAGTTCGACAGTCTTGGGGTAACAGAGTTCAGAATAATTATTACAGCACAGTGAAATCAAATATGTATTTAGTTATATTAAACAACCAGATTATTCGCATTAAAACAGAACTTTTAAGACTTGACATCAGCTTGACATTTTTCTCTTATTTGCTACTAACTTCATTATTATGTGAAGTCTGGATTACGACATACATATTTTGAAAATAAAATATGTTTACACTGCAACATCCTCCCAACTTACACAACATATACAGGGTGTCCGGAAAGTAATGGGACCCAGCTTAAACATAGCTTCTTGTGATAAAATATAACCGATTTAGACAACCTTAGCTTAGTCCAAAAGTGCTTCGTTTAGAAATTACAGGCCTTCAAATAAAAAAAAAAATGTTTTCTTGTTATGAGCATAATTAAAAAACGAAACATCCAATCATGTTGAAATTTGGTACAATTATGTTTTAGGTAAGTACAAGCATTGCGAAGGAGTAAGTAGTGCCGCATATGGTAGAGGGTGCAGTTTTTTTGTAATTCATTTTTATTGTATCTTTTTTATTGGTCATTTTCTGATACGCTTGACTGAAAATTGTGATGAAGAAATTAATTTTACGTAGAAAATCTATACTTGTTTCATGTTGATGCAATGCGCCGTTTTCGGTAAAAGCGCGTTTGAAAATTTTCGCACAATAAAATACTTAGAAATAAATTTTCTAATTCGAGTTATCACGTGTCAAAATGACGCGTTTTTATCGAAAACGGTACATTGTTTCAACATGGAACAGGTATAACTATTCTACGCAAAATTAATTTTCAGTCAAGCGTATCAGAATAGGACCAACAAAAAAGATATGATAAAAATGAGTTACATAAAACTGCAAAGAGCGCCTCTACCATATGCGGCACTACTTACTCCTTCACAATGCTTGTACTTACCTAAAACATAATTGTACAAAATTTCAACATTATTGGACGTTTCGTTTTTTAATTACGCCCATAACAAGAAAACATGTTTCTTTCTTTGAAGGCCTGTAACTTCTAAACGAGGCACTTGTCTAAATCGGTTTTATTTGATCACAGGAAGCTATGTTTAAGCTGGGTCCCATTACTTTCCGAACACCCTGTATAAAAAACAAACATTCACTAACATACTTAAGTCTAACACTAAGATTTTTCACACAATGACAAGTGTTCCAGAAACTGTTTAATCCTTGGAGCATGTAAGGGTTTTGTCATTATGTCTGCAACCATTTTTTCTGTACATAAATATTTTAAAATAATTTTTCCATCTGACACAGCATCTCTAATAAATTGGTATTTGACGTCTACATGTTTAGTCCGTCTACTTATCATCTTGTTTGATGCAATTTTGTGAGCTGACTGATTATTATTATTAAATAGAGTGACTGGATTATCAGAGACATTAAAACAAAATTCACTAATCAAATTTTTTAGAAACAACGCTTTTTTAGCACCTTGCGATAGAGCAACATATTCCGATTCAGTTGAAGAGAGCGAAACGCATTGTTGCTTTCTACTTTCCCAGCAAATGACATTGTCACCTAATTTGATCACATGACCAGAATATGACCTTCTATTTGAATTGGCCCAGTCGGCATCTACATAACCAGTTAATTCAAACAATAAAACTCTCGATAAGAAAAAAACCAAATATAATATTGTTTTGAATCATAATGATAGTAAAATTAGTGATACCAAAGAGCTGGCAGATATATTCGCAAATCATTTTTCAACAGATGTTAAACACAAACTAGAAAGGTGGCAAGTCGGCTATCGCCGACTTGACCTTTCTTGAGTAGGGTTAGTTTTTTTTAAACACCATGTATTTTTTCGATAATTAGTGTGTTAGGAGACCCCCGATGGAAGTTGAGTAAAAAAAATTGTCAGTTCTCTTAATTTTGAGATTTTTTTAACGTTCAACATTTTTCCAACACTTTGTATATAAAACGGTCTTTCGTACTTCCGACGACCCATGCGAAGCAAAAAAAATAATTTTATTCCATGAATTTTGGGAGTTTCAATATTGGTTCAGTTTTCTTAAACACCCTGTATTGTTCTCATTAAAATAGTTTCCATATAGACCATTGTTAAAAGTTTCATCAAAGGAATATTATACTTCCATGAAGGTTTCTAGAGAAGGGTCGGTTTTAAACACCCAGTAGTTTTTAATTAGTATAGTTTTCTTACAGACCATTGTGAAAAGTTTGATTAGAAAATATTCCATGAATTGTGAGGATTCTTAGAGAATCGTTTGGTTTTGTTAAACACCCGTATTTTTCATCAGTATAATTTTTTACAATCGTGAAAAGTTTCATAAAAAATTAAATTCCATAAATTTTGTGGATCTAGAGAATTGGTCTTTATTTTACATCCTGTATTTTTCATAAGTATGTATTTATATAGCTACATAATAATACCTACCTAAGTATGTATTGTTTATAGTTTTTACAAACTATCTTAAAAGTTTCATCAAAACCAAAAGAGTTTTTAATTCCAAGTTTTTATAATTTTTAGAATGATTCGATTCTTTTAAACACCCAGTAGTTTTTTAATTAGTATAGTTTTCTTACAGACCGTTGTGAAAAGTTTCATTAGAAAATATTCCATGATTTGTGAGGATTCTTAGAGAATGGTTTGGTTTTGTTAAACACCCCGTATCTTTTCATCAGTATAATTTTTTTACAATCGTAAAAAGTTTCATAAAAAAAATTAAATTCCATAAATTGTGTGGATCTAGAGAATTGGTGTTTATTTTACACCCTGTATTTTTTCATAAGTATGGATTTATATAGCTACATAATAATACTTATGTATTTTTTATAGTTTTTTTTACAAACTATCTTAAAAAGTTTCATCAAAAACCAAAAAAGAGTTTTTAATTCCAAGTTTTTAGGATTTTTTGAATGATTCGATTCTCTTAAACACCCTGTATTGTTCTCATTAAAATAGTTTCCATATAGACCACTGTTAAAAGTTTCATCAAAAGAATATTATACTTCCATGAAGGTTTCTAGAGAATGGTTCAGTTTTTAAACACCCAGTAGTTTTTAATTAGTATAGTTTTCTTACAGACCATTGTGAAAAGGTTGATAAGAAAATATTCCATGAATTGTGAGGATTCTTAGAGAATGGTTTGGTTTTGCTAAACACCCTGTATTTTTCATTAGTATAATTTTTAACAATCGTGAAGTTTCATAAAAAATTCCATAAGTTTTTTCCATGAATTTTGGGAGTTTCAATATTGGTTCAATGGTTTTGTTAAACACCCTGTATTTTTCATTAGTGTATTTTTTTTACAATCGTGAAAAGTTAAAAAAAAAATTAAATTCCATAAATTTTTTCCATGAATTTTGGGAGTTTCAATATTGGTTCAGTCTTCTTAAACACCCTGTTATATTGTTCTCATTAAAATAGTTTCTTACAGACCATTGAGAAAAGTTTCATAAAAAATATTCCATGAATAGGTTGGAGTCTTATAGAATGGTTTGGTTTCGTTAAGCACCCTGTATTTTCTCATTAGTATATATTTTTTACAATCGTGAAAAGGTTCATAAAAAATAAATTCCATAAATTTTGTGGATCTAGAGAATGGTTCTTTATTTTACACCCTGTATTTTTCATACGTATGTATTTATATACATAATAATACTAAAGTATATATTTTTATAGTTTTTTTACAAACTACTGTAATAAGTTTCATCAGAAAGCAAAAAAATAAAAAATTTAAATCCACGATTTTTAGGAACGTTTCGGTTTTTAAACACCCGTATTTTTCATTAGTATATTTTTACTACAGAACATTGTAAAAAGTTTCATCAAAAATAATATTTTAATTCCATGAATTTTGTTGATATTTACAGAATGGTTCGGTTTTAAACCTCCGTATTTTTCATAAGTATAGTTTTTTACAAACTATTGTGAAACGTTTCATCAAAAAGAATTTTTTAATTCCATGAATTTTGAGGATTTTTAGAGAATGTTTCGTTATTTTTAAACACTCTGTATTTCTTCATTGGTCTATTTTTCCTACAGAACATTTTATAAAGTTTCATCAAAAAGAATTTTCTAATTCCATGAATTTTGAGGATTTTCAGAGAATGGTTCGTTATTTTTAAACACTCTGTATTTGCTTCGTTAGTGAGTGTCATAATAAATCCTTGACGAAAGTTTAATAAATAAAAAAAAAATTTTCTATGAATTTTGGGAGTTTCAATATTGGTTCAGTTTTCTTAAACACTCAGTAGTTTTTTAATTAGTAGTTTTCTTACAGACAATTGTGAAAAGTTTCATAAAAAAACATTCAATAAATTATTGTGAGGATTCTTAGAGAATGTTTTGGTTTCGTTAAGCACCCTGTATTTTTCCATTAGTATAATTTTTTTAGAATCGTGAAAAGTTTCATAAAAAAAATAAATTCCATAATGTTTGTGGATCTACAGAATGGTTCTTTATTTTACACCCTGTATTTTTCATACGTATGTATTTATATACATAATAATACCAAAGTATATATTATAGTTTTTTTACAAACTATTGTAAAAAGTTTCATCAGAAAGCAAAAAAATTTTTTAAATCCACGAATTTTCATGATTTTTGGGAACGGGTGGGTTTTTGTCACACCCTATATTTTTCCGATAATTAGTGCGGTAAGAGACCCCCGACGAAAGTTTCGTACCAAAAAAATTTCCAGTTCCCTTAATTTTGACATTTTTTTAACGTTTAACATTTTTCCAACACTTTGTATATAAAACGGTCTTTCGCACGTCAGACAACCCCTCCGAAGCGAAAAACCGAAAATTTCCTCGAATCTGTAATTTTTATTTTTTTCTCGTCAATTTTTATCGTAACACCCGTACGTCGAGCTCTTTTGAGTCGCACTGTATATACGCGAAGCGACTTAAAATAATTGAAGTCCGCCATATTGTCTAGCTCATTTATACCACGGATTCATTCGTATTTATGCATAGTTCAATGCAAAAATAAACTCAAAACAAAGCGCTCGCATAACAGAACGTATCTAGAAACTTCAAAGTTACCTTTTGGCCGTTTGACGTTTCGGCGGAACGTGTAGTGGACTAAAATTTCGATATTTTCACTATAAAATCGAATTTTAAACCTAAACCTGAGGCACACGACACATTGTAGAAGGTTCAAAGTTTACGTACAAAGAATTTTTTAATTCCATGAATTTTGAGGATTTTTAGAGAATGTTTCGTTATTTTTAAACACTCTGTATTTCTTCATTAGTCTATTTTTCCTACAGAACATTTTATAAAGTTTCATCAAAAAGAATTTTCTAATTCCATGAATTTTGAGGATTTTCAGAGAATGGTTCGTTATTTTTAAACACTCTGTATTTGCTTCGTTAGTGAGTGTCATAATAAATCCTTGACGAAAGTTTAATAAATAAAAAAAAAATTTTCTATGAATTTTGGGAGTTTCAATATTGGTTCAGTTTTCTTAAACACTCAGTAGTTTTTAATTAGTAGTTTTCTTACAGACAATTGTGAAAAGTTTCATAAAAACATTCAATAAATTATTGTGAGGATTCTTAGAGAATGTTTTGGTTTCGTTAAGCACCCTGTATTTTTCCATTAGTATAATTTTTTTAGAATCGTGAAAAGTTTCATAAAAAAAATAAATTCCATAATGTTTGTGGATCTACAGAATGGTTCTTTATTTTACACCCTGTATTTTTCATACGTATGTATTTATATACATAATAATACCAAAGTATATATTTTTATAGTTTTTTACAAACTATTGTAAAAAGTTTCATCAGAAAGCAAAAAAATTTTTTAAATCCACGAATTTTCATGATTTTTGGGAACGGGTGGGTTTTTTGTACACACCCTATATTTTTTCCGATAATTAGTGCGGTAAGAGACCCCCGACGAAAGTTTCGTACCAAAAAAATTTCCAGTTCCCTTAATTTTGACATTTTTTAACGTTTAACATTTTTCCAACACTTTGTATATAAAACGGTCTTTCGCACGTCAGACAACCCCTCCGAAGCGAAAAAACCGAAAATTTCCTTGAATCTGTAATTTTTATTTTTTTCTCGTCAATTTTTATCGTAACACCCCGTACGTCGAGCTCTTTTGAGTCGCACTGTATATACGCGAAGCGACTTAAAATAATTGAAGTCCGCCATATTGTCTAGCTCATTTATACCACGGATTCATTCGTATTTATGCATAGTTCAATGCAAAAATAAACTCAAAACAAAGCGCTCGCATAACAGAACGTATCTAGAAACTTCAAAGTTACCTTTTTGGCCGTTTGACGTTTCGGCGGAACGTGTAGTGGACTAAAATTTCGATATTTTCACTATAAAATCGAATTTTAAACCTAAACCTGAGGCACACGACACATTGTAGAAGGTTCAAAGTTTACGTTTCGATATGGCTTTATGGACATAAAGGGGTACTTACTTTTCAGAATCTAATCGTTTTGAAGGTTTTGTGAAGACCGCCATTTCCCAGGCTCTTTTCCCCGGTCTTGGATAGGATTTTCGCACATTTCGATACAAAAATGAATTCTAAACCCAGCGCTCGCATAACAGAAAGCATCTAGAGACTTTAAATTTACCTTTTCCGACCTTGGCGGGTCTCCGACCGGCCCGTTTGGCAAACGTTCCTAAGTTTTATCCGGAGCTGTCAACGGCACCGCACCGTCCGGCTAGCCGTTTGACGTTTCGGACGGCCGAGCGAATGCGAATGCCGCCGAACGTATAGTTGGCCAAAACTTTCGTTATTTTCACTATAAAATCGAATTTTAAACCTAGACCTGAGACAGGCGGCACATTGTAGAAGGTTCAAAGTTTACGTTTCGATATGGCTTTATGAAAATGAAGGGGTACTTACTTTTCAGAATGTAATCGTTTTGAAGGTTTTGTGAAGACCGCCATTTGCCAGGCCCTTCTCCCCGGTCTTGGATCGGATTTTCGCACATTTCGATACAAAAACGAATTCTAAACCCAGCGCTCGCATAACAGAAAGTATCTAGAGACTTTAAACTTACCTTTTGGCATTCGGGGCTCCCATCGGCCCGTTTGGCAAACGTTCCTACGTTTTATGGGGAGCTGTCACAGGCCGTGCACCGTCCGGCTAGCCGTTTGACGTTTAGGACGGCCGCGGTCGAGCGAACGCGAATGCCCCGAACGTGTAATTGTCCCACATTTTCGTTATTTTCACTATAAAATCGAATTTTAAACTCGAACCTGAGGCACGCGACACATCGTAGAAGGTTCAAAGTTTACGTTTCGACATGGCTTTGTGGAAACGAACGCGGGAAAATACGAAAATATCGAATCCGAAATAGTTGGACGTCTACCCATATCCGACTGACGTTTCTCGAATTCCCGGCTATATCCATCTCTTTTTTTGGCGAAATCCTCGCGAAAATGGAAAACTGGCGGCCGCGGACCTCCGGAAAAACGCAAAATTCGCCCCGAAAAAGGTAAAAAGAAGTCACCAAAATACGCCTACCGGATAAGCGAAGGACCGAACTCGGCTTCGCGCACCCGGGCTCGCCGCTGCGCGGCTCGCGAAAAAAGCCTTTGTGGCGGTAAAACCCCACTTTTTCGCGAGAGAGAAAAAACAACGGATTTTAATATATAAGGACTAGAAAGGTGGCAAGTCGGCTATCGCCGATTTGACCTTTCTTGAGTAGGGTTAGTTTTTTTTAAACACCATGTATTTTTTCGATAATTAGTGTGTTAGGAGACCCCCGATGGAAGTTGAGTAAAAAAAAATTGTCAGTTCTCTTAATTTTGAGATTTTTTTAACGTTCAACATTTTTCCAACACTTTGTATATAAAACGGTCTTTCGTACTTACGACAACCCATGCGAAGCAGAAAAAATAATTTTATTCCATGAATTTTGGGAGTTTCAATATTGGTTCAGTTTTCTTAAACACCCTGTATTGTTCTCATTAAAATAGTTTCCATATAGACCATTGTTAAAAGTTTCATCAAAGGAATATTATACTTCCATGAAGGTTTCTAGAGAAGGGTCGGTTTTAAACACCCAGTAGTGTTTTAATTAGTATAGTTTTCTTACAGACCATTGTGAAAAGTTTGATTAGAAAATGTTCCATGAATTGTGAGGATTCTTAGAGAATCGTTTGGTTTTGTTAAACACCCCGTATTTTTCATCAGTATAATTTTTTTACAATCGTGAAAAGTTTCATAAAAAAAATTAAATTCCATAAATTTTGTGGATCTAGAGAATTGGTCTTTATTTTAAATCCTGTATTTTTTCATAAGTATGTATTTATATAGCTACATAATAATAGCTACCTAAGTATGTATTGTTTATAGTTTTTTTACAAACTATCTTAAAAAGTTTCATCAAAACCAAAATAGAGTTTTTAATTCCAAGTTTTTAGGATATTTAGAATGATTCGATTTTCTTAAACACCCTGTATTGTTCCCATTAAAATAGTTTCCATATATACCATTGTTAAAAGTTTCATCAAAAGAATATTATACTTCCATGAATGTTTCTAGAGAATGGTTCAGTTTCTTTAAACACCCAGTAGTTTTTTAATTAGTATAGTTTTCTTACAGACCGTTGTGAAAAGTTTCATTAGAAAATATTCCATGATTTGTGAGGATTCTTAGAGAATGGTTTGGTTTTGTTAAACACCCCGTATTTTTTCATCAGTATAATTTTTTTACAATCGTGAAAAGTTTCATAAAAAAAATTAAATTCCATAAATTTTGTGGATCTAGAGAATTTGTGTTTATTTTACACCCTGTATTTTTTCATAAGTATGGATTTATATAGCTACATAATAATACTTATGTATTTTTTATAGTTTTTTTTACAAACTATCTTAAAAAGTTTCATCAAAAACCAAAAAAGAGTTTTTAATTCCAAGTTTTTAGGATTTTTTGAATGATTCGATTCTCTTAAACACCCTGTATTGTTCTCATTAAAATAGTTTCCATATAGACCACTGTTAAAAGTTTCATCAAAAGAATATTATACTTCCATGAATGTTTCTAGAGAATGGTTCAGTTTTTTTAAACACCCAGTAGTTTTTTAATTGGTATAGTTTTCTTACAGACCATTGTGAAAAGGTTGATAAGAAAATATTCCATGAATTGTGAGGATTCTTAGAGAATGGTTTGGTTTTGTTAAACACCCTGTATTTTTTCATTAGTATAATTTTCTAACAATCGTGAAGTTTCATAAAAAAAATTCCATAAGTTTTTTCCATGAATTTTGGGAGTTTCAATATTGGTTCAATGGTTTTGTTAAACACCCTGTATTTTTTCATTAGTGTAATTTTTTTACAATCGTGAAAAGTTTAATAAAAAATTAAATTCCATAAATTTTTTTCATGAATTTTGGGAGTTTCAATATTGGTTCAGTCTTCTTAAACACCCTGTTATATTGTTCTCATTAAAATAGTTTCTTACAGACCATTGTGAAAAGTTTCATAAAAAAATATTCCATAAATTGTTAGGATTCTTATAGAATGGTTTGGTTTCGTTAAGCACTCTGTATTTTCTCATTAGTATATATTTTTTTACAATCGTGAAAAGTTTCATAAAAAAAATAAATTCCATAAATTTTGTGGATCTAGAGAATGGTTCTTTATTTTACACCCTGTATTTTTTCATACGTATGTATTTATATACATAATAATACCAAAGTATATATTTTTTATAGTTTTTTTACAAACTATTGTAAAAAGTTTCATCAGAAAGCAACAAAAAAAATTTTAATCCACGAATGTTCAGGATTTTTAGGGAACGGTTCGGTTTTTTTAAACACCCCGTATTTTTTTCGATAATTAGTGCGGTAAGAGACCTCCGACGGAAGTTTCGTACTAAAAAAATGTTCAGTTCCTTTAATTTTGACATTTTTTTAACGCTCGACATTTTTCCAACACTCTGTATATAAAACGGTCTTTCGCACGTCAGACAACCCCTCCGAAGCAAAAAAACTGAACATTTCCTCGAATCTGTAATTTTTATATTTTTTCTCGTCAATTTTTATCGAAACACCCCGTACATCGAGCTTTTTTGAGTCGTACTATATATATGCGAAGTTTTTCTGCAGACTGTTACGAAGAGTTTCAGAAAAAAATTGTAAATGCACTAATGTTGAGGAATTTTAGAGAATGTTTCGGTTTATTTAAACACCCAGTATTTTTTCATTAGTATATTCTTCCTACAGAACATTGTACAAAGTTTCATTAAAAAGAATTTTTTAATTCTATGAATCTTGAGGATTTTTAGAGAATGGTTCGTTATTATTAAACACTCTGTATTTGCTTCGTTAGTGAGTGTCATAATAAATCCTTGATGGAAGTTTAATAAATAAAATATTGTTTTTCCATGAATTTTGGGAGTTTCAATATTGGTTCAGTTTTCTTAAACACCCAGTAGTTTTTTAATTAGTATAGTTTTCTTACAGACCATTGTAAAAAGTTTCATAAAAAAATATTTCATGAATTGTTAGGATTCTTATGGAATGGTTTGGTTTCGTTAAGCACCCTGTATTTTCTCATTAGTACAATTTTTTTACAATCGTGAAAAGCTTTATAAAAAAAATAAATTCCATAAGTTTTGTGGATCTAGAGAATGGTTCTTTATTTTACACACTCTATTTTTTCATACGTATGTATTTATATACATAATAATACCAAAGTATAATTTTTTTATAGTTTTTTTACAAACTATTGTAAAAAGTTTCATCAGAAAGCAAAAAAAAAATTTAAATCCACGAATGTTCAGGATTTTTAGGGAACGGTTCGGTTTTTTTAAACACCCCGTATTTTTTCATTAGTATATTTTTCCTACAGTACATTGTAAAAAGTTTCATCAAAGAGAATTTTTTAATTCCATGAATTTTGTTGATTTTTAGAGAATGGTTCGGTTTTTTGAAACCTCCTGTATGTTTTCATTAGTATAGTTTTTTACAAACTATTGTGAAACGTTTCATCAAAAAGAATTTTTTAATTCCATGAATTTTGAGGATTTTTAGAGAATGTTTCGTTATTTTTAAACACTCTGTATTTCTTCATTAGTCTATTTTTCCTACAGAACATTTTATAAAGTTTCATCAAAAAGAATTTTCTAATTCCATGAATTTTGAGGATTTTCAGAGAATGGTTCGTTATTTTTAAACACTCTGTATTTGCTTCGTTAGTGAGTTGCATAATAAATCCTTGACGAAAGTTTAATAAATAAAAAAAAAATTTTCTATGAATTTTGGGAGTTTCAATATTGGTTCAGTTTTCTTAAACACTCAGTAGTTTTTTAATTAGTATAGTTTTCTTACAGACAATTGTGAAAAGTTTCATAAAAAAAACATTCAATGAATTATTGTGAGGATTCTTAGAGAATGGTTTGGTTTCGTTAAGCACCCTGTATTTTTCCATTAGTATAATTTTTTTAGAATCGTGAAAAGTTTCATAAAAAAAATAAATTCCATAAATTTTGTATATCTACAGAATGGTTCTTTATTTTACACCCTGTATTTTTTCATACGTATGTATTTATATACATAATAATACCAAAGTATATATTTTTTATAGTTTTTTTACAAACCATTGTAAAAAGTGTCATCAGAAAGCAAAAAAAATTTTTAAATCCACGAATTTTCATGATTTTTAGGGAACGGGTGGGTTTTTTGTACACACCCTATATTTTTTTCGATAATTAGTGCGGTAAGAGACCCCCGACAAAAGTGTCGTACCAAAAAAATTTCCAGTTCCCTTAATTTTGACATTTTTTTAACGTTTAACATTTTTCCAACACTTTGTATATAAAACGGTCTTTCGCACGTCAGACAACCCTCCGAAGCGAAAAAACCGAAAATTTCCTCGAATCTGTAATTTTTATTTTTTTCTCGTCAATTTTTATCGTAACACCCCGTACGTCGAGCTCTTTTGAGTCGCACTGTATATACGCGAAGCGACTTAAAATAATTGAAGTCCGCCATATTGTCTAGCTCATTTATACCACGGATTCATTCGTATTTATGCATAGTTCAATGCAAAAATAAACTCAAAACAAAGCGCTCGCATAACAGAACGTATCTAGAGACTTCAATGTTACCTTTTTTGGCCGTTTGACGTTTCGGCGGCCGGGCGCCGGCCGAACGTGTAGTGGACTAAAATTTCGATATTTTCACTATAAAATCGAATTTTAAACCTTAACCTGAGGCACACGACACATTGTAGAAGGTTCAAAGTTTACGTTTCGATATGGCTTTATGGACATAAAGGGGTACTTACTTTTCAGAATCTAATCGTTTTGAAGGTTTTGTGAAGACCGCCATTTGCCAGGCTCTTCTCCCCGGTCTTGGATCGGATTTTCGCACATTTTGATACAAAAATGAATTCAAAATCCAGCGCTCGCATAACAGAAAGTATCTAGAGACTTTAAACTTACCTTTTCTGGTTTTCGGGGGGCCCGACCGGCCCGTTTGGCCAACGTTTCTACGTTTTATGGGGAGCTGTCACAGGCCGTGCACCGTCCGGCTTGCCGTTTGACGTTTCGGGCGGCCGAGCGAATGCGAATGCCGCCGAACGTGTAATTGAGTCAAACTTTCGTTATTTTCACTATAAAATGGAATTTTAAACCCAGATCTGAGGCACGCGACACATTGTAGAATGTTCAAAGTTTACGTTTCGATATGGCTTTATGGAAATAAAGGGGTACTTACTTTTCAGAATCTAATCGTTTTGAAGGTTTTGTGAAGACCGCCATTTGCCAGGCCCTTCTCCCCGGTCTTGGATCGGATTTTCGCACATTTCGATACGAAATGAATTCAAAATCCTGCGCTCGCATAACAGAAAGTATCTAGAGACTTTAAACTTACCTTTTCTGGCTTTCGGTGGGCTCCCATCTGCCCGTTTGGCAAACGTTCCTACGTTTTATGGGGAGCTGTCACAGGCCGTGCACCGTCCGGCTAGCCGTTTGACGTTTAGGACGGCCGCGGTCGAGCGAATGCGAATGCCGCCGAACGTGTAATTGACCCTAATTTACGTTATTTTCACTATAAAATCGAATTTTAAACCTAAATCTGAGGCACGCGACACATTGTAGAAGGTTCAAAGTTTACGTTTCGACACGGCTTTGTGGAAGGGAATGCGGGAAAATACGAAAATATCGAATCCGAAATAGTTTGACGTCTACCCATATCCGACTGACGTTTCTCCGATTCCCGGGCGATAAGCTCCTCCCTCGCTATCTCCATCCCTCTCGCCGAGAACGGCCGGCGAGGACCCTCCGAAAAACGGAAAATTTACCTAGAAAAACGCGAAAAACGGCCCGCCGAGCGGCTCGTCGCGACGGAGAAAGGACGAAAGAAGCCTCCTGGCCCGCGGCCGCGTCCCCGACGGGCTCGCCTGAAAAACGTGGCGCGGAGCGAAACCGGCCTCCGAGCGGCTTCCGGGCTTCCGATAAGGGGCGTTTTTTTCGACTTTTGTCTCGTTTCCTCGCGAAATTGGAAAAGTAACGCCGGCGGACCTCCGGAAAAACGCAAAATTCGCCCCGAAAAAAGTAAAAAGAACCAACCAAAATACGCCTACCGGACAACCGAAGGACCGAAGGGCGCTTCGCGCCCTTCGGCTCGCCGCCGCGCGGCTCGCGAAAAAAGCCTTTGTGGCGGCAGAATGCCACTTTTTCGCGCCCCCGGTGGAAGCGAGAGGCAATCGCGCATTTTAATATATAGTAACTAGAAAGGTGGCAAGTCGGCTATCGCCGACTTGACCTTTCTTGAGTAGGGTTAGTTTTTTTTAAACACCATGTCATTTTTCAATAATTAGTGCGTTAAGAGACCCCCGATGGAAGTTGAGTAAAAAAAATTGACAGTTCTTAATTTTGAGATTTTTTTTACGTTCAACATTTTTCCAACACGTATATAAAACGGTCTTTCGTACATCCGACAACCCATCCGAAGCAAAAAAAAAATTATTCCATGAATTTTTGGAGTTTCAATATTGATTCAGTTGTCTTAAACACCCTGTATTGTTTTCATTAAAATAGTTTCCATATAGACCATTGTTAAAAGTTTCATCAAACGAATATTATAACTTCCATGAAGGTTTCTAGAGAATGGTTCGGTTTTTTTAAACACATAGTAGTTTTTTAATTAGTATAGTTTTCTTACAGACCATTGTGAAAAGTTTAATAAAAAAATATTCCATGAATTGTGAGGATTCTTAGAAAATGGTTTGGTTTTGCTAAACACCCTGTATTTTTTGATTAGTATACTCATTTTACAATCGTGAAAAGTTTCATAAAAAAAATAAATTCCATAAATTTTGTGGATCTAGAGAATGGTTCTTTATTTTACACCCTGTATTTTTTCATCAGTATAATTTTTTTACAATCGTGAAGTTTCATAAATAAATTAAATTCCATAAATTTCGTGGATCTAGAGAATTGGTCTTTATTTTACACCCTGTATTTTTTTATAAGTATGTATTTATATAGCTACATAATAATACCTAAGTATGTATTTTTTATAGTTTTTTTACAAACTATCTTAAAAAGTTTCATCAAAAACCAAAAAAGAGTTTTTAATTCCAAGTTGTTAGGATTTTTAGAATGATTCGATTTTCTTAAACACCCTGTATTGTTTTCATTAAAATAGTTGCCATATAAACCATTGTTAAAAGTTTCATCAAAAGAATATTATACTTCCATGAAGGTTTCTAGAGAATGGTTCAGTTTTTTAAACACCCAGTAGTTTTTAATTAGTATAGTTTTCTTACAGACCATTGTGAAAAGGTTCATAAGAAAATATTCCATGAATTGTGAGGATTCTTAGAGAATGGTTTGGTTTTGCTAAACACCCTGTATTTTTTCATTAGTATAATTTTTTAACAATCGTGAAGTTTCATAAAAAAAAAATTCCATAAGTTTTTTCTATGAATTTTGGGACTTTCAATATTGGTTCAATGGTTTTGTTAAACACCCTGTATTTTTTCATTAGTGTAATTTTTTTACAATCGTGAAAAGTTTAATAAAAAAAAATTAAATTCCATAAATTTTTTCCATGAATTTTGGGAGTTTTAATATTGGTTCAGTTTTCTTAAACACCCTGTTATATTGTTCTCATTAAAATAGTTTCTTACAGACCATTGTGAAAAGTTTCATAAAAACTATTCCATGAATTGTTAGGAATCTTATAGAATGGTTTGGTTTCGTTAAGCACCCTGTATTTTCTCATTAGTATATATTTTTTACAATCGTGAAAAGTTTCATAAAAAAAATAAATTCCATAAATTTTGTGGATCTAGAGAATGGTTCTTTATTTTACACCCTGTATTTTTTCATACGTATGTATTTATATACATAATAATACCAAAGTGCATATTTTTTATAGTTTTTTTACAAACTACTGTAAAAAGTTTCATCAGAAAGCAAAAAAAAAAAATTAAATCCACGAATTTTCAGGATTTTTAGGGAACGTTTCGGTTTTTTAAAACACCCCGTATTTTTTCATTAGTATATTTTTCCTACAGAACATTGTAAAAAGTTTCATCAAAAGAATTTTTAATTCCATGAATTTTGTTGATTTTTAGAGAATGGTTCGGTTTTTAAACCTCCGTATTTTTCATTAGTATAGATTTTAACAAACTATTGTGAAACGTTTCATCAAAAAGAATTTTTTAATTCCATGAATTTTGAGGATTTTTAGAGAATGTTTCGTTATTTTTAAACACTCTGTATTTCTTCATTAGTCTATTTTTCCTACAGAACATTTTATAAAGTTTCATCAAAAAGAATTTTCTAATTCCATGAATTTTGAGGATTTTCAGAGAATGGTTCGTTATTTTTAAACACTCTGTATTTGCTTCGTTAGTGAGTGTCATAATAAATCCTTGACGAAAGTTTAATAAATAAAAAAAATTTTTCTATGAATTTTGGGAGTTTCAATATTGGTTCAGTTTTCTTAAACACTCAGTAGTTTTTTAATTAGTATAGTTTTCTTACAGACAATTGTGAAAAGTTTCATAAAAAAACATTCAACGAATTATTGTGAGGATTCTTAGAGAATGGTTTGGTTTCGTTAAGCACCCTGTATTTTTCCATTAGTATAATTTTTTTAGAATCGTGAAAAGTTTCATAAAAAAAATAAATTCCATAAATTTTGTGGATCTACAGAATGGTTCTTTATTTTACACCCTGTATTTTTTCATACGTATGTATTTATATACATAATAATACCAAAGTATATATTTTTTATAGTTTTTTTACAAACTATTGTAAAAAGTTTCATCAGAAAGCAAAAAAAATTTTAAATCCACGAATTTTCTTGATTTTTAGGGAACGGGTGGGTTTTTTGTAAACACCCTATATTTATTTCGATAATTAGTGCGGTAAGAGACCCCCGACGAAAGTTTCGTACCAAAAAAATTTCCAGTTCCCTTAATTTTGACATTTTTTTAACGTTTAACATTTTTCCAACACTTTGTATATAAAACGGTCTATCGCACGTCAGACAACCCCTCCGAAGCGAAAAAAACCGAAAATTTCCTCGAATCTGTAATTTTTATTTTTTTCTCGTCAATTTTTATCGTAACACCCCGTACGTCGAGCTCTTTATAGTCGCACTGTATATACGCGAAGCGACTTAAAATAATTGAAGTCCGCCATATTGTCTAGCTCATTTATACCACGGATTCATTCGTATTTATGCATAGTTCAATGCAAAAATAAACTCAAAACAAAGCGCTCGCATAACAGAACGTATCTAGAGACTTCAAAGTTAACTTTTGGCCGTTTGACGTTTCGGCGGCCGGGCGCCGGCCGAACGTGTAGTGGACTAAAATTTCGATATTTTCACTATAAAATCGAATTTTAAACCTAAACTTGAGGCACACGACACATTGTAGAAGGTTCAAAGTTTACGTTTCGATATGGCTTTATGGACATAAAGGGGTACTTACTTTTCAGAATCTAATCGTTTTGAAGGTTTTGTGAAGACCGCCATTTGCCAGGCTCTTCTCCCCGGTCTTGGATCGGATTTTCGCACATTTCGATACACAAAATGAATTCTAAACCCAGCGCTCGCATAACAGAAAGCATCTAGAGACTTTAAATTTACCTTTTCCGACCTTGGCGGGTCTCCGACCGGCCCGTTTGGCAAACGTTCCTAAGTTTTATCCGGAGCTGTCAACGGCACCGCACCGTCCGGCTAGCCGTTTGACGTTTCGGACGGCCGAGCGAATGCGAATGCCGCCGAACGTATAGTTGGCCAAAACTTTCGTTATTTTCACTATAAAATCGAATTTTAAACCTAGACCTGAGACGGGCGGCACATTGTAGAAGGTTCAAAGTTTACGTTTCGATATGGCTTTATGAAAATGAAGGGGTACTTACTTTTCAGAATGTAATCGTTTTGAAGGTTTTGTGAAGACCGCCATTTGCCAGGCCCTTCTCCCCGGTCTTGGATCGGATTTTCGCACATTTCGATACAAAAACGAATTCTAAACCCGGCGCTCGCATAACAGAAAGTATCTAGAGACTTTAAACTTACCTTTTCTGTCCTTCGGGGGCTCCGCTCGGCCCGTTTGGCCAACGTTCCTACGTTTTATGGGGAGCTGTCACAGGCCGTGCACCGTCCGGCTAGCCGTTTGACGTTTAGGACGGCCGCGGTCGAGCGAACGCGAATGCCCCCGAACGTGTAATTGTCCCACATTTTCGTTATCTTCACTATAAAATCGAATTTTAAACTCGAACCTGAGGCACGCGACACATCGTAGAAGGTTCAAAGTTTACGTTTCGACATGGCTTTGTGGAAACGAACGCGGGAAAATACGAAAATATCGAATCCGAAATAGTTGGACGTCTACCCATATCCGACTGACGTTTCTCGAATTCCCGGCTATATCCATCTCTTTTTTTGGCGAAATCCTCGCGAAAACGGAAAACTGGCGGCCGCGGACCTCCGGAAAAACGCAAAATTCGCCCCGAAAAAGGTAAAAGAAGTCACCAAAATACGCCTACCGTATAACCGAAGGACCGAACTCGGCTTCGCGCACCCGGGCTCGCCGCTGCGCCTCGCGAAAAAAAAATGTGGCGGTAAAACCCCACTTTTTCGCGAGAGAAAAAACAACGGATTTTATATATAAGGACTAGAAAGGTGGCAAGTCGGCATTCGCCGACTTGACCTTTCTTGAGTAGGGTTAGTTTTTTTAAACACCATGTATTTTTCGATAATTAGTGCGTTAAGAGACCCCCCGATGGAAGTTGAGTAAAATAAATTAGTCAGTTCTCTTAATTTTGAGATTTTTTACCGTTCAACATTTTTCCAACACTTTGTATATAAAACGGTCTTTCGTACATCCGACAACCCATCCGAAGCAAAACAAATAATTTTATTCCATAAATTTTGGGAGTTTCAATATTGGTTCAGTTTTCTTAAACACCCTGTATTGTTTTCATTAAAATAGTTTCCATATAGACCATTGTTAAACGTTTCATCAAAGGAATATTATACTTCCATGAAGGTTTCTAGAGAAAGGTCGGTTTTTAAACACCCAGTAGTTTTTAATTAGTATAGTTTTCTTACAGACCGTTGTGAAAAGTTTCATTAGAAAATATTCCATGAATTGTGAGGATTTTTAGAGAATGGTTTGGTTTTGTTAAACACCCCGTATTTTTCATCAGTATAATTTTTTACAATCGTGAAAAGTTTCATAAAAAATTAATTCCATAAATTTTGTGGATCTAGAGAATGGATCTATATATTACACCCTGTATTTTTCATACGTATGTATTTATATACATAATAAAACCTAAGTATATATTTTTATAGTTTTTGACAAACTAATGTAAAAAGTTTCATCAGAAAGCGAAAAAATTTTAAATCCACGAATTTTCAGGATTTTTAGGGAACAGTTCGGTTTTAAACACCCCGTATTTGTTCAATAGTATATTCTTCCTACAGAACATTGTAAAAGTTTCATCAAAAGAATTTTTAATTCCATGAATTTTGTTGATTTTTAGAGAATGATTCGGTTTTTTTAAATCATCTGTATTTCTTAATTATGATATTTTTACTATAGAACAATGTATAAATTTTCATCAAAAAGAAATTTTTAATTAAATGAATTTTGAGGAAATTTAGATAATTGGTAGTTATTTTTAAACACTCTGTATTTTTTAATTAGTATATTTTTCCTACAGAACATTGTATAAAGTTTCATCAAAAAGAATTATTTAATTCCATGAAATTTGAGGATTTTTAGAGAATGGTTCGTTATTATTAAACACTCTGTATTTGCTTCGTTAATGAGTGTCATAATAAATCCTTGATGGAAGTTTAATAAATAAAAAATTTCCATGAATTTTGGGAGTTTCAATATTGGTTCAGTTTTCTTAAACACCCAGAATTTTTTTAATTAGTATAGTTTTCTTACAGACCATTGTGAAAAGTTTCATAAAAATATTCAATGAATTATTGTGGGGATTCTTAGAGTATGGTTTGGTTTCGTTAAGCACCCTGTATTTTTTCATTAGTATAATTTTTTATAATCGTGAAAAGTTTAATAAAAAAAATTAAATTCCATAAATTTTGTGGCTGTAGAGAATGGCTCTTTATTTTACACCCTGTATTTTTTCATAAGTATGTATTCATATACATAATAATACCAAAGTATATATTTTATAGTAGTTTTTACAAACTATTGTAAAAGTTTCATCAGAAAGCAAAAAAATTTAAATCCACGAATGTTTAGGATTTTAGGGAACAGTTCGGTTTTTGAAACCTCCTGTATTTTTCATTAGTATAGATGTTTTAAAACTATTGTACAAAGTTTCATCAAAATGAATTTTCTAATTCCATGAACTTTGAGGAATTTTAGAGAATGGTTCGTTATTTTTAAACACTCTGTATTTCCTAATTAGTATATTTTTCCTACAGAACATTGTATAAAATTTCATCAAATAGAATATTTTAATTCCATGAATTTTGTTGATTTTTAGGAAATGGTTAGGTTTTTTAAACCTACTGTATTTTTCATTAGTATAGAATTTTACAAACCATTGTATAAGGTTTTATCAAAAATAATTTTTAATTCCATGAGTTTTGTTGATTTTTAGGAAATGGTTAGGTTTTTAAACCCTCTGTATTTCTTAATTAGTATATTTTCCTACAGAACATTGTATAAAGTTTCATCAAAAGAATTTTTAATTCCATGAATTTTGAGGATTTTTAGAGAATGGTTCGTTATTATTAAACACTCTGTATTTGCTTCGTTAGTGAGTGTCATAATAAATCCTTGATGGAAGTTTAATAAATAAAAAATTTCCATGAATTTTGGGAGTTTCAATATTGGTTCAGTTTTTTAAACACCCAGTAGTTTTTAATTAGTATACATAGTTTTCTTACAGACCATTGTGAAAAGTTTCATGAAAAATATTCAATGAATTATTGTGAGGATTCTTAGAGTATGGTTTGGTTTCGTTAAGCACCCTGTATTTTCTCATTAGTATGATTTTTTTACAATCGTCAAAAGTTTCATAAAAAAAATAAAATCCATAAATTTTGTGGATGTAGAGAATGGTTTTTATTTTACACCCTGTATTTTTCATAAGTATGTATTCATATACATAATAATACCAAAGTATATATTTTTACAGTTTTTCTACAAACTATTGTAAAAGTTTCATCAGAAAGCAAAAAAATTTTAAATCCACGAATGTCCAGGATTTTTAGGGAACGGTTCGAATTTTTAAACACCCGTATTTTTTCGATAATTAGTGCGTTAAGAGTCCCCGACGGAAGTTTCGTACCAAAAAATTTCAGTTCCTTAATTTTTACATTTTTTAACGTTCGACATTTTTCCAACACTTTGTATATAAAACGGTCCTACGCACGTCAGAGAACCCCTCCGAAGCGAAAGAACCGAAAATTTCCTCGAATCTGTAATTTTTATTTTTTCTCGTCAATTTTTATCGTAACACCCCGTACATCGAGCTTTTTGAGTCGCACTGTATATAAGCGAAGCGACTTGAAGTGTGCCATATTGTCTAGCTCACTGATACCACCTATTCATTCTATTTATGCAAAGTTCAATGCAAATAGCAATAGCGGATGGAAATATTTGACAGCTGTTCTATGGCTTCCGTCATTTTGACCCCGTCTTGGTCTGCCATATTGTCTAGCTCACTGATACCACCTACCTATTCATTCTATTTATGCAAAGTTCAATGCAAATAGCAATAGCGGATGGAAATATTTGACAGCTGTTCTATGGCTTACGTCATTTTGACCCCGTCTTGCTTAGGATTTTCGCAAATTTCGATACAAAAACGAATTCAAAACCAAACGCTCGCATAACACAACGTATCTAGAGACTTCAGATTTACCGTTTTCGGCTTTTGGGGGGCTCCGGTCGGCCCATTTAGCGAAATTTTCTGCGATTTATTCGGAAATGTCACCGCGCACTCGCCATTTGACGTCGCAAATTTTCGCAATTTTACTATAAAATCGAATTTTAAAAACAGATCTGAGGCACACACATTGTAGAAGGTTCAAAGTTTACGTTTCGATATGGCTTTATGGAAATAAATGGGTACTTACTTTGCAAAATGTAACGTTTTGAAGGTTTTGTGAGGACCCGCCATATTGCCAGGCTCTTCTCCACGTCTCTGTTTGGTATTACGCAAAATTCGATACAAATTGGAACTCAAAACCCAGCGCTCGCATAACAGAAAGTATCTAGAGACTTTAAACTTACCGTTTCTGGCTTTTGGGGGGCCTCCCATCGGCCGGTTTAGCGAACGTTCCCAAGTTTTATCCGGAGCTGTCAACGGCACCGCACCGTCCGGCTAGGCGTTTGACGTTTCGGGCGGCCGAGCGCACGCGAATGCCGCCGAACGTGTAATTGACCAAAACTTTCGCTATTTTCACTATAAAATCGAATTTTAAACCTAAATCTGAGGCACGCGACACATTGTAGAAGGTTCAAAGTTTACGTTTCGACATGGCTTTGTGGAAAGGAATGCGGGAAAATACGAAAATATCGAATCGGAAATAGTTTGACGTCTACCCATATCCGACTGACGTTTCTCCGATTCCCGGGCGATAAGCTCCTCCCGCGCTATCTCCATCCCTCTCGCCGAGAACGGCCGGCGAGGACCCTCCGAAAAACGGAAAATTTACCTAGAAAAACGCGGAAAACGGCCCGCCGAGCGCCTCGTCGCGACGGAGAAAGGACCAAATAAGGAGACTCGCCCGCGCCCGCGTCCCCGACGGGCTCCCGTGAAAAACGTCGCGCGGAGCGAAATCGGCCTCCGGGCGGCTTCCGGACTTCCGATAATGGGCGTGGTTTTCGACTTTTGTCTCGTTTCCTCGCGAAAATCGAAAAGTAGCTCCGGCGGACCTCCGGAAAAACGCAAATTTCGCCCCGAAAAAGGTAAAAACGACCCACCAAAATACGCCTACCGGACAACCGAAGGACCGAAGGGCGCTTCGCGCCCTTCGGCTCGCCGCTGCGCGGCTCGCGAAAAAAGCCTTTGTGGCGGCAAAACCCCACTTTTCCGCCCGCCCGGAGGGAGCGAGAAAAAACAACGGATTTTAATATATAAGAATTAGACAAACATTTTCCCTCTCTATCAAATAAGTGTACTAGTGCAGCAATGAATGAAAAATCCATGTTTTTTAATCCGGTAACTTGTGATGAAGTAAAAAATATTATACAGGGACGGTCAAACAAAAGATTAACTGGATTTGACGAAGTACCAATAAGTCTAATAAAGGAATGTATTGACGAATTTGCATTGTGCTTTGCATTAATAATTAACAAATCCATAGAATTAGGAGAATTTCCAAAACAATTAAAAACGGCGTTAATTTTACCGGTTTTCAAGAAAGGGGAATCCGACAACATAAAAATTATAGACCTATATCGTTGCTCAGTGTGTTTTCCAAAGTAATTGAAAAACTTATTGCAAATCGAATTGTAAACTTTTAGATAAACTCAATCTAATCACCAGCAGTCAACATGGATTCCGAAGTAAATATTCTACAGAAACTGCAGCAATTGAACTGGTGCAATTTGTCAATAATAGCATAGATTCAAATGATTATGTTATGGGGTATTTTCGATCTCTCCAGCGCATATGAAACTTTAGAAATTTTATTCATCGCTGAAAAACTACAAAAAATCGGCATACATGGAAATATAAATAAATGGATCATTTCATATCTTACGGACAGGCGCATGCTCGTAAAATCGGGGAATCCATGTCAGACGAACACATTGTCTCACTAGGAACACCACAGGGCAGTGTGCTGGGTCCTCTTATTTTTCTTCTCTATGTGAATGAACTACCAAACTACATAACTTATGGAAAAATCTTTATGTATGCTGATGACACATCTATTGTTTTATCAGCAAGTACTCTGGAAGATCTATTATACAGGGTCAATTTCGTATTACAAGAATTTCACGATTGGTGTTACAAAAATAGACTCATCATAAACTACGATAAGACAGTATGTATGTATTTTAAAACTAAATCTAAACAAATATGTAATAACAATAACAAAATTTCCATCAATGGGCATCATTTAAACATTCATTCAGAAACTAACTTCTTGGGAGTCACCTTAGATGAAAATATTGATTGGACAAAGCACATTGAAAAACTGTGTTGTAAATTAAGACAATCCTGTTTTGCTGTGAGTGTTTTAAAAAATAATCTGGACCAAAGCTCTCTGATTAATATTTACTATGCCCTGTTTTACTCTAAAGCCTCCTACAACATCATCGTATGGGGTCAATGTTCAGACGTGCAAAGGGTGTTCGTTCTTCAAAAACGCATAATACGAACAATATTTGACATGAAACCATTAGATTCTTGCCGTGAGACGTTTAGGAAAAACAAAATATTACCTTTGGTATGCATTTACTTATATAAATTACTCTGTTACATACATGACATAAGAAACAAATTAAAAATCCACTCTGATAATCATACATACTTAACGCGTAATCGTCATAATTTATGTATAGAAAAACACAACCTTACGTTATATAAAAAATCACCCATTTTTGCTGGTAGTCATTTGTACAATATATTGCCCATGGACATCAAGGAAAATAATTCACAATATGCATTTAAAAAAAAGTTAAAAGAGTTTTTATTCCCTAGATGAATATCGTAACTCTGTATGATATTTATTTGCCTTAACGTTGTGATATATATTTTTTTAAATTGTAATTTTTATCTATATTTTATTATATGTTGCTATGTAGCCTGTCGTATGCCTATCTCTTTTATACAGGGTGTCCAGAAACTCTCCTGACAAACGAAGACCGGAGATTCCTCAGATAATTTTAAGACAATTTAACCCAATTCACCTAGTCCGAAAATGCTTCCTAAGGGAACTAGAGCTCTTTGAAGATGGCGCCTTGTAAATAGTTTTGTTTAAATACCTCCAGAACGCTTCTACTTAGAAAAATAAAAACTGGTACGCTTGTTTAGCCTTCAGAGATGAATCGATTCCATCAATTGCGAATTTCTAGTACCGGTCATAGGCGTCCGTTTTGGGTAGGTCAACGGTTATTTTAACGCATAACTTCTTTGTATTTAACTTTTAAGCATTTGTGACACTAGATTATTAAATTTTTAGTTATACTAGTACTAAAAGGTACTCTTACTTTAAGTCATTAAGATACACCGTTTTCTAGAAAAATAGATTTGAAAATTTTTCGTTTCGTCATTAAAGTTCAATTTATATTTTTTGCACTAGTTGGCTCTGAATTGCCAACAAAAGTAAAACATACGCAATTGATGGAATCGATTCATCTCTGAAGGCTAAACAAGCATACCAGTTTTTGTTTTTCTAAGTAGAAGCGTTCTGGAGGTATTTAAACAAAACTATTTACAAGGCGCCATCTTCAAAGAGCTCTAGTTCCCTTAGGAAGCATTTTTGCACTGGGTGAATTGGGTTAAATTGTCTTAAAATTATCTGAGGAATCTCCGGTCTTCGTTTGTCAGGAGAGTTTCTGGACACCCTGTATATTTTTTCGATGACATGTACTAAAAAGTATGGTTTGTAGGTATGTTATACATGTGTGTATGTATGTATATATCTATTGATTATGTTTATACATATAATATTTTATCTCTGTGTGATTGACTTATTCTATCCAATTGTTATTATTGGCATAAAGAATCAATAAATATTATTATTATTATTATTATTATTATTATTATTATTTAGATTTTTTATATATCATACATAAATCCATCGTTCCTTTGAAATATCTAAGGACTCTCTTTGCAGAAGTAAAATGTTCATAATCATAACAAAGCATTAAATTGTGAAAGAACGTTAACAGTATGAAGAATGTCAGGTCTAGTGTGTAATGCTATGTACATTAGACTACCTATTAAATTCTGATATTGTATGTTTGGATCAATGTTTTTTTTTATTTTTACATAATTTGGTTTCCACTATCATCGGTGTGGAAACAGTTTTGCAGTTCACCATATACTGATTTAACAATTTTTGTATATAAGCCCTTTGATCCACATACGAAACATCTCCTTATCTTCTAACTCTGAGACTTAAAGCATGTTCAATATGTCCTAAGTCTTTTAACTTAAATTTGTTTTGTAATTCTTTAAACAATTCTTAGCTCTTGTGTTATTTCCAAAAATGAACATGTCATCAACATGAACTACACTTCCTGCAGGCTGATACATATACAGGGTTAACTATGACTTACAAATATTTTAAGAGGGGATAGGGAAAAATAAGAATTTATGGAAACACCGTGGTTTTTAGGCTTTCACGGCCAGTGCTGTAATTTGATACATGGTGATTTTCCGGGTTGTTATGCCGTGACCTCGGTAACTGGTAGCTGCCAGAAACAGAGTTAAAATGCACATCCTTAGCATTAGACGGGATTCTTTTCCTGCCCTGGTTGTTCTCGGGCTAGGTTCTGTGGGGGACAGAGCCGCTATCGGTGTCTCTGGGCCTGTCCATATATCGATTTCGGTTCCTATTGTTGGTATTACGACTGCTACGGGCGGAACCGTTCCTCGGATAATGGTGGTTCTCCGAGGCGTTCCGTAGCCGCCGCTGTAACTGGTCGCATCCCATGCTTCCAAACGTTTCGCCGCTCTTCACTGTCTGCATCTTTAGTGGTGACTCTGCAAAAGCTTCGCCGCGACTGGTGGCCGATAGGGACCTCGTTAGCGGTCTCGTAGTGTCGGCGTAGCTGCGCGGGCTTCTGCACCTGCGTAAACAGCCAATGGACGGGGCACGATCGATATCAGCAATGACGCACGACCCGTCACGGTTGAGTAGCCGCGAAGGCGTGGCCAAGCTATTAGTTATTGATCCTGTGACGTAGAGAGTGGTACGAGCGTGTACGGATTCGCGCCGTTGGGTAGTGGGCGGGGTCTGAAGCTCGGCTTGAGAACCGATGCCCTCCTCGTCATTGGTCGGCAACCCAGTAGGCGTGGCTACGCTGTTATTAGTCATCGACCGTGTAATGCGAGTGCTGGCACAAGTGAGTTCGAACCTGCGCAATCGGCCAGTAGGCGGGACTTCAGGCTCAAATCCGGCGACTAGGCCCGCCCCGTCACGGTTCTGCAGACAAGTAGGAGTGACCATTAGTTATCGAGAATGCGCTACTCGCCGACGCTGTTGCTACAGCATTTTCCTGGTCACGTATCACGATGGGGGCGTCCGTTCGCTCTGCAATTCCCACATTACCATAGCCACTCAACCCATCCCGTTGTTTGTTTTTCAATAAGGGTAGCCACGTTCTACTCATACGGAACCCTTCATTGCGTGTTATAGATCCGCTCCGTGCGAGTTTCCAGGCAAAATGAACATCTCAGAACGGCGCGTTCGAGTTTTGCCAGCTACCTGGGTGTATATCCAGCGCTCTAAGCCAATCCTAGCACCCCATTTCACATCAAGCAACCTCATTGGCCGAGAATCGAAAAATCGCAACCCCATTGGCCAGACGACCGTACTATATATATATATATATAGAAAAGGGGATAAAACCTGAGCGATTTTCGATTCAAGATCATTAGTTCTCCGTGCTCCGTCGAGTAAACTTCGAGACATCATCCTAGTGTGTGTGTTAGTGCAAGTGCCCTTTGGCAAACTTCTACAAGCTCCTTTGAGCAGTGTTTTGTGCAAGCCGTCGCTTCGCCAGCTATTATTTCTACCTTCGCTTCGAATCTATTTTATTTTTCTACGCTACGCTACGCTCCGTTTCGACATATTTCTTCGCCTATTATTTCTACGACCTAATGCTTCGCCTGTGCTTCGACTTTCGCCTTGAAACTCTCTCTACGCCTCTTTTAGGCACGATTTTACCACTTCATTTTGGAATATTGTACATATATTCCTGGCGCCCAACTACAACAACAAAAAACTACACCTCGTTCAGGAAATCTGGATTGATTCCCGAACCGCGAAAACACCCTGAGATCCGTAAAAAACGTCGCCAGTAACATCCACGACGCCAAATAGTGAATCGGTCGCCAAAATTACGCCGAACAAAAAGGCGTATACGTTTATACGACTCCCAACGTGGGGCTCCGAAGTTACTATACGTTTATATGTCGCCCGGAAGGTGGGGCAAGAACGAGGTGTGACTAGTGCAGCGAGAAGTCAAACCGCGAGTGCGTATTTCGCGAAGTCAATCCGCGAGATTTTCCGCGGAAGTCAGAAAGCCAAACCGCGAACACGCAAGAGTCAACCCGCAAAGTCAATTCGCTAAACGCGAAGTCAACCGCGGAGTCAAGTCAAACCGCGAATTTTTCCGCTGAAGTCAAAAAGACCCGAAAATTCGCGAAAAATTCCGCGGGTCCAGAAAAAAGTGGAATTCCAAATTCTACAACGCAATGACGGAACGTACGCGTATATTAAATACAAGCATCCAAGCCGACGAAGAAATCGCCGCGGCTATGGAAAGATTAGCCAACACCAGCCTGGAGGAACCTGTAACGCCGCTACCACGTAGGCCGCATCACCCAGTGCCAGGCCAGGTTAGTGCCAATGCTACGCCAACTACTACCGACCCTACTACAAACCAATTACTGGCTACCCTAGTGCAAGCTTTAGGACAAGCTGTACGGCCGCGCACCAAATGCCTAGCAAAATTTCATGGAAACCTACATGAAGACCCCCACTTTTTTCTAAATAAACTGCAGGCCTACTTCGTACCCAACAATATCATAGACGACGAAGAGAAACTAAGTATCGCCGCTGAACGCTTATTTGACGAAGCGCAGCGTTGGTTCAAACCTTATTACTCGGTAAGTTTAAATTACCCCGGATTTATTTCACTATTTGTGGCCAAATACGACTCCGTGACAACCAGATCTGCAGCAAAAACGCGACTATATAGCGAATATCAAAAACAGGGTGAGCCCGCCGAACCGTTCATCGCGACAAAGCGCAATCTTTTCGACCGCCTAGGCGAAAACGTATCGGAAAGCGAACAAGTGCAAACAGTGGCGAACTTACTGGACCCCGAAATCAGCTCACGCATTCCATTCAGCATGTTCACAAGCTTTGACCAACTCATAAAGGCCGCTTCCATAGTCGAGTCCAAAGTAACTCAGATACGCGAACGACAAGACCGACAAAACCGATACCGAAATGACTACGACCGTCCTGGCTATCAGCAACGCCCACGAGACACGCAAAGAACAAGAAACCTACGCCGCTCCCCGATTCGCCCGTCATCACCATGCCGATATTGCGGGGGAGCCCATTTACATCGATTGTGCCCAAACCACCCAAATAGACCCATACGTTCTCCCATCCCACGAAGGGCCCCCGAATTAAACCAGTGCGAAACGGTCCTCCCAGAGAACCACGACATTCCCGCCAGTACTCGCGCATCAGAAATAGAGAACGACCCATTCGCCGAGACGAACATCGAAGAAGCTTTTCTGGATTCGCCCACTTCGTGCCAAGCCATCGCTCCTTCAAACCTACCACGACTTCGAATCACGCTGGGCGATCAGCACGTCACTGCGTTGATAGATACCGGGGCACGTAAGAACTACCTACATTCAAAATTCGCACCTCCTCGCCATCGCCCTACTCGCCAGACTCTACAGTTAGCTTGCGGACAAAGCACCATTACAAGCTTCGGTGAAGTGTTCAAGACAATCACCCTGTGTAATAACCATCGCGTCACAGTGCGTTTCAACCTAATCCAGGAGCTATCCGAGTAGTGCGTCCTCGGGTTGGAGTTTCTTAAAGACACCGAGGCGACTATAGACTTCCAACGACATTGCCTGCACCTGGGGTCTACCAATCGAACCACCGTCTACTGGGACCAGCGAAGCTCCCCTCACGACAACAGGGACAACTCCCCAAATCCTCCTCCGCCGGTAGTACAGTTCCGCGAGGAAATTCGCCCCCTGATACACGAATTCTCGGACGTGTTCAGCGAGGAATTGAGGCAAGCTACAACCGCCACAACCGAGCACCACATTCACCTTCTGAAGGACGAGCCCTTCCAGATTAAACCCTACCCGACTAGTCTGGAAAAACGAAAAATACTATATGAACAGGTCGACGAGATGCTGCAAGCAGGCGTTATCCGTTCATCAGTGTCAAATTATTGCTCTCCCCCCGTAATCATCGAACGGGAAGGAAAAGACCCAAGATTTTGCATCGACTATCGGCAGCATAACGCGAGACGAGCCCACCTTTCTCCCGAAGATCGAGGAAAACCTCAAGGACCTCGGAGATGCCCAAGTATACTCCTTAATCGATCTCAAGGCCGGTTATTGGCAGATTCCTGTTGATGAAGCTTAGAAGAAATACACAGCCTTCGCTACCCCTGACGGGGCGATATACGAATTCAACGTTCTTCCCTTTGGTCTCAAGAACGCGCCAGGCATCTTCCAAAGGTTTATGGCCAACGATGTCCTCGTCGGGTATCTCCATAAGTTTTGCAAGGTATACCTCGACGACATATTAATTTACAGTGCCACCATGGAAGAGCATCTGGGACACCTACGGAAAGTCCTAGAGAGATTACAGATCCACCACCTCAAAGTGTCATCCACCAAGTGCTCATTCGCAGTTCAAGAACTCGATTACCTCGGACACCACATAAAGGGCTCCTCTATTACTCCTTTAAACAGGCACGTATTAAACTTGAAGAATTTTCCGGTCCCAGGTACAAAAAAACAACTCCAAAGTCTGTTGGGCACCTTGAACTGGATACGGGAATATCTGCCCCGAGTTTCGACGACCATCCAGCCCTTAACGAAACTGCTGCAGAAGGGAGAGAAGTTCAAATAGACGCCGACCCACCAAAAAGCCTTCGAAGACATCAAAAAAGCCGTAGAGGGCCCCCTCGGGCTACACCGACCCGACTATAACAAAATCTTTATCCTCCAGACCGACGGCAGTTTAAGTGGACTAGGCGCCGTCCTATTCCAATACGGCGACAGCCAAGAAAAATATATCATCTCCTACGCAAGTGCTACACTCACCAAAACGGAGAAAAAATACCATATCAATGAAATCGAGGCCCTCGCCGTCGTGTGGGCCGTCAAAAAATACACCCACTATCTCGAAGACCGAAAATTCATTTTACGTACGGGCAGCCGAGTACTTACTTGGCTCGAGAAAAACAAGGATGGAAGAAGCAAACTGACCCGATGGTCGCTGCTTCTTCAAGCGTACAAGTTCGAAATCGAGCATACCCCAGGAAAGAGCAATGAGCTTCCAGACTATCTCAGCCGCAATCGCGAACACGTGATCCACAAAGACCTACTAAGCGACAAAAATCTTACGCCCCCAGCGTTCGACATTTCCCATAACGCAGAGGCCAAACAAGTAAATATCGGCAACATATTTACTACCATCCTCGCCGCCCAACGACGATCCCCAAAAATAAGTGCCCGTGCTCAAGAATGGAAACGTCTCGATATAACGCGTCCCCACGATCGTGAGGAACACGACTTCTTTATCAAGCACATCGTAGAAAACGAATTCCTAAAAAGAGTAACTCCTTTAGGACCAAAAGTTATAGTGCCGCGCAGCCAATACGCAAGGGTGTGCTACAGATACCATGACGCCCCAGATTTTGCACATCCCGGACGAGACGAAACTCTACGCAACATCAAAGAAGACTTCTATTGGCCACACATGTCCACCCACGTAGGAGCCTATATAAAAAATTGCCTTGTGTGCGCAGTGCAAAAACCACGACAAATCCAGCCTGCCGCTCCAATCCACGCCCATTTGGCCACGGCCCCATTCCACACCATTAGCATCGACACCCTAGGACCATACCCAGAGACGCGGTCGAAAAACCGCTATATTTTGATATGCGAAGACATCTACTCCAAATGGGTGGAAGCCAAAGCAGTTCCCAACATATCAGCCCTAGAAATCAACTCCTTTATCCAAAACGACGTCATCAGTCGTTTCGGGCCGCCAAAGAAAATCATCACAGACCAAGGGGTAACTTTCTTCAATAACCGATTCGAACGATACTGCACCGAAAATGGAATAGAGCTCCTGCGCGTAGCCGTCGAAAATCAAAGAGCGAACCCCGTCAAAAGACGCGTCCAAGAGCTCAAGAAAACAATGAAAATCCTGACCCGAAATGACCCGAACGATACCTAACCCTGCCAGATGTCCTGTATTGCCTTAGGTCCAGAAAAAACGCCGACACTGGGGAATCCCCCAGTAAGATCATCCTAGGTTACGAATTACCCCGACGAGATTCCTGGACTAATCCTGCGTACATCCAAAGACGAAACGCAGCCAGCCGACCTATGGGACAGTTCATCCAAGAAAGACAAAGGAGATACGCTCGCAAATATGCGCCGCAAAAACCGACGCCCGTCACTTATAACGTAGGCGACCGAATCCTCACCCGGCAAACCGTAGGCCGACAAAGACCGTTTCTGGCCCCGTCCTGGGGAAGCCCCTATCCAATAGTCAGGAAGGTATCTGACGAAATATACGACGTCGACAAGAACGGAAAGGAGTTCCCGGTCCACGTGGACGATATCCGCCCTGCTCCGGCAGGAAACGAGGAACCACCCGACCCGGAAGATGGATATTCCACTAGCTCCCTCGACTCCGGAAACAACTCTGACAGCGAGCCAGATTCCGACGATCCTCCACCCAGCAACCCCGAACCAGACCACGAACGACCACCATCTCCTCAAGATCATTAGTTCTCCGTGCTCCGTCGAGTAAACTTCGAGACGTCATCCTAGTGTGTGTGTTAGTGCAAGTGCCCTTTGGCAAACTTGTACAAGCTCCTTTGAGCAGTGTTTTGTGCAAGCCGTCGCTTCGCCAGCTATTATTTCTACCTTCGCTTTGAATCTATTCTATTTTTCTACGCTACGCTACGCTCCGTTTCGACATATTTCTTCGCCTATTATTTCTACGACCTAGTGCTTTGCCTGTGCTTCGACTTTCGCCTTGAAACTCTGGATTGATTCCCGAACCGCGAAAACACCCTGAGATCCGTAAAAAACGTCACCAGTAACATCCACGACGCAAATAGTGAATCAGTCGCCGAAATTACGCCGAACAAAAAGGCGTATACGTTTATACGACTCCCAACGTGGGGCTCCGAAGTTACTATACGTTTATACGCGATTCATGTTATTCGGATGCTGTTCAACTTCCAGTGCCTCCCGCCTAACCAAGTTATAAAACCCCGTTGTTCTCACAAGAACGCTAGTGTTCTCGAACTGTATTACATGTCCCTCTTCCAACGCATGTTGAGCGACGGCGGCCTTCTCGGGTTGGTTAAGTCGTAAATTGTGGTGTGAGATCCCCATCGGCCTCAGTCGCGGCAGAGTCACCACTAAAGATGCCGACAGTGAAGAGCGGCGAAACGTTTGGAAGCATGGGATGCGACCAGTTACAGCGGCAGTTACGGAACGCCTCGGAGGGCCACCATTATCCGAGGAACGGTTTCGACTGTTGGAGTCGTAGTACCAACAATAGGAACCGAAATCAATATATGAACAGGCCCAGAGACACGTATAGCGGGTCTGTCCCCACAGAGCCTAGCCCGAGAATAACCAGGGCAGGTAAGAGAAACCCGGCTAATGCTAGGGATGTGCATTTTAACTCTGTTTCTGGCAGCTGCCAGTTACTGAGGTCACGGCATAACAACCCGGAAAATCAACATGTATCAAATTAATGCAAACACCCTTCAAAAAAATTCCAAACTTATTTATAAAGCCAAAAATTTTTTTTTCAAAACTATATTAAAACCCTATAGCCGTCACTGACCTTCTGTCAGCTGCGAGGTTAGGTATATTCTGCTAGTCAAAGTTGTCAAATATAGTGACAAGTCCATTGACACGTGTGTCAGTTTAATCCGCTTTGAAAGAAATGAAAAAAATCTTTACAAAATGTAGATTATTATTTAATGATTTAATGAGAAATACGGTATGGTAGCACAGAGAGGCAGCACCTACTTTACTAATATTTATTTCCAGGATTGATACTTGGAGAGATATTAAGAATGTTGAATCATCTTCTGTGTTCTTACTTGTTTAAATTAAAACCTGCAAAGATTTTTGTACTTCCTGTGGACCTCTCCTTCCCTCGATCGTTCTTTTTGTGTAAAGCGAGGTACCTACTTGGTTTGGCGGTCTTGGCCAGATCGATTACTTACGTCGGGAAAAAGCACAAAGGATAACAGCAAAATACACGTAAATGTACACAAATACATAAAAACACTGCCACACGTTTACCGCTACGGCATAAAACAGCTGTTCGATGTGGTTCAAAAAGTATTCAGCAAAATATGTTGTACACTCGGAAAACGTCTTTGAGGCTGCCGCACGATAATGTGCACTTGTCACTCCCATAAATCAGCACCTTATCCGTCATCTAGACATTTGAAGACATGTTTGTAAATACACATAATATACGCGAAAAATTAAATTTGCGAAAAACAAGTACTGAAAAATTATTTCAAACTAATCAGAGTACCGTAACCGTGTATTTACGTTATTTGACATAACATTAAACTATAACATCCCTAGATGTTTACAGTGTTCTGTAAAAATGACCCTTAGATTATAACTAACTTCGCATTCTGGATGGTTTGGAGCATGGAGGGTATGCAATTAGCAATGCATAACCTAGAACTTACTGTTACTTTAAATCAGCTAAGTGACTAATTTTAAACGTGTTATAGTAATTAAATAAAGTATTTTATGTCGGATATGTTAGTGGATAATGTGCAACGAAAGAACGAATACAAAATACTGCAGCTAACCGGATTAGCTGTTTTCTACCAGGTACTTAGACATTATTATTATTAATACAAATGTTTCGTTTCGTTGTTTCTACACTTGACAATTGTTGAAAAAACGACCAGTAGTTGACATATCTAGGCATGACAGATGATGATTGATTGTCATAGGCGCCGACTTTCCGTAGGAAAAGAGGGTTTTGCCCCATTTTTTAAACATCGAGCTAGAATTCCGAAATAAATTTTTTATTGTTTTAGACCTTCCTGAGAACGTCATTAAAATGTTTGTACATAGTCATAGTTAACCCTGTATACATTTTCTTTTAAACTGCCATGCAGAAATGCAGTTACAACATCCCAATGAAACATAAACCAATCTACTTGTATGGCTAAGGAAAATAAAATACGCAAAGTTGTATTTCTTACTACAGGCGAATAGGTATCATAATAGTCAATTCCAAATCTTTGATTAAACCCCCTCGCTACAAGCCTAGCCTTGTATTTAATAATCTTACCATTTGAGTCTCGCTTAATTTTAAAAACCCATTTGCTATCGATAGGCTTTGTATCGGGTGGAAAATCTACTAATGACCATGTTTTATTTTCCTTTAAAGCCAACAGTTCGTTATTTACCGCACGTTTCCAGCATTCTGGCAAGTTATTCATGTCAACATATTCATCACTTTCAACAGTATCTTCGTTGCAGACATATTTATAATAATCGTCGAACACTTTTAACTTTCTGTCACGCACTGGATACCTCTTACCGCAGATTTTCACCAACACTAGCGTCACTTCTAGCAACGTCTGACTCCTCAACATCTGCCAAAGGGTCGTGCAATGATACATTTTCATCATCTCGAATGGACATTTGATCACTACAATCCACAAATGAAATTCCAGAGTTCAATTTATCTGTCTCTCGTACTTATACGTATGTCATCTGGTTCGAGTTCTTGAGTTGTTGGTGCTGTTACTGTAGAAGCAGCTTCCTGTTGTGTTTCTTCATCAAGTAATTATTTACTACTATCTCTGCGGTAGTAAAAGATGGCACTTCCATGTTCAGCACCTTTTCCTCTGAATTATAAATCGCAGGAAAAACATCAACATATATATTCTGCCAAAAATTTTATATCTCTCGACTGAATAATTTTCCCATCTTCTGACCATATTCTGAAACCATCCTTATCACCACAATAACCCACTAGATAGCCCTTAATTGCCTTCTTATCTAGTTTCTTACGTTTTTGCTGAGGGACATGAACGAAACATTTTGTTCCAAAAATTTTAAGATGACTAATATAGGCTTGCCTTCCAAACCACAAATCATATGGTGTTTTTTCATCAATACCTGAAGGACCAGTTCTATTTAGTACATATATTGCCATATTGATGGCTGCAGCCTACAAACTTTTGTCTAAATTGTTTGCATACAACATACTGCATCAGAATTCTATTTTCCCTTTCTGATGCACCATTTTGTTGGGGTGTATATGGCATAACAACTCTGTGGTTAACACCAAAAGTAGTAAGTATTTATTGAGTGTCTAGATTTATAAATTCAGCTCCACCATCTGTCAACAATTCTTTAATCACGTGTCCATTTGCTTTTGCTTCTGACAAATATTTAAAAAGCATATCTTTCACTTGTGATTTCCGACTCAAAAAATAAACTTTCCTGTACTTTGTAAAATCATCCTTGAATGCAACAAAATAAAGATTACCTCCAACAGAAGTAGTAGGTCACAGACATCATCATGGACAATCTCTCCAGGCGATGTTGTTCGAACTTCTCTTGATGAAAATGACATTTGAGTCATTTTTCCATACATACACCCATCAGAAAGTTGATTTTCGGAGGGCGAAGGAACAAGAATGCCTCTATTTTTCAAAAACTTCTGTGTGTGTCTAAAATTCTGGTGGCAAACTCGCTTAAGTCAAATCTGCAAATTTTCAGTCAAACAAACTTTATCAGGCAATATAACCCTCATTAATATACGATATAGTCCACCTGTGCACTTTACTCCAACTGCAACAACTTTACCATCACTATTTTTTTAAATTCTTCGTTGCGAGTCTGCAAATTATTTAAGATTATTCTCTAAAGCTGACCTTGACGAAAACAGATGTGTGCAGTCAGGCACATACCATGCGTTCTTTAGATAACCTTCATCCCATCTTCCAGATACAGACATTTGCACCTTAATGGTGGCTTCACTGTGTGCTAATATTTGCCCACCATCACCAATTTTTAGAGGGATTGGTTTCTCAAATCGTCTGTAATCAAAAAAACATTCACTATGAGAGGTCATGTGATGTGATGCACCAGAGTCAATAATCCACATGTCGTTACTAGTGGTGGAATACACAAATGCCTGTCCTTGCTCTTTAACATCAGGTTTTGTCTCATATTTATTCTTTACCTTAAAACAATTTTTCTTTATATGGCCCGGTTTCTTACAATAATTACATATTACTGATTTCTTATTCTTAACAACAAGAGCCACATTGTCGTCTTTTGAATTTTCTTTTCCTTGCATATCCAATAATCGTTATTCATGTAACCTTAATCGCTCTGTGAGTATATTTATATTTCTATCTGTGATCGGAACTGATTCCCAAGCATTCTTGAATTCCAAATACTCATTTGGTAAAGTGTTCAACACTCTATTGAGCAAAAGAGAGATAGGTAGCTCATGACTCTCATGCTTTAATTCTTCATTTAATTGTTGAAATATTCTCTGCAATTTAGATACATTCATTGCTATGGTATCACTGGCATCTTTCTTGTATGTGAAGAGTTCACAATACAAGAGATCTAATCTTCTGTAATGTTTTTGTCAGAATTCAGTGTGTCTCACATTTGTTTAGCATCTTTACACGTAAGAATATGCTGTTTTGGCTCCTGTGATACGGTAGAACCAATAAAATACCTTGCTATAGCATCCTTTTCCTCAAACTCTTTAATGATTTTTCTATCATTTTCTGTTTCACATTCGGGTCGCACCTCGGGCCGCACAAGACTCCCTGTGATAATATCCATCACCTTATGAAGCGTAAACTATAGGTCAACATCAAATTTCCACGATACCCAATTTCAATTGCCCTCCAACTTGTCAGTTATTATCCGGTCCATTACCATTGATGACATATTTTCTGACCAAATAAAGACACAAAGACTAGAAGAAAAATCAAACAGTTATGATACTTCAGTCAACAAAAGAAAAATTGTTCTCGCGCGAATCAACTTCTTTGGTTAGAAACACTTTGCACTGCCTGGGCCCATAACTTCTTGGGGTAACAGAGTTCAGAATAATTATTACAGCACAGTGAAATGAAATATGTATTCAGTTTTATTAAGCAACCACATTAATCTCTTACTTGCTACTAACTTCATTATTATGTAAAGTCTGGATTACGACATTCATATTTTAAAAAGATATGTTTACACTGCAACAGACAGGTTCTCTTAAATAATGACCAATTATGCCTGCCCATAAATTTATTTGAAACTGTACTTGATGGCGGGGTTGCCTTATACCATGAGGGTTTTCGTCTGCATACATATGTAAATTATGCAAGTTGATGGTCCGTCCCTACGGAAACCTGCTTCGTGAGAAAATAGTATATAGGTGGTAAAATCGTGAGCTTGGTTAACTTTTTCTAACAGCCATATGCAAAATTGTATTCTTGCAGGATAATCATCTATGCTTAAACCCTGAACTTTTTGCATATGGTATGGATGGAGTAGTTGTTCTTTAAGAATATTATTTACGGTGCATTTTGAAATCTGAAACAGTTGCGCTGCGTTTCTAACACTAATTGTAGGATCTTCATCGACATAATCCAGAACAGCTTCTTCAACTTCAGTTGAACGAACAGTTCTGTGAACTCCACCAGTAGAATAGCTATGCCGATTCTGCTCCACAATTCAAGATGGCGACTGGAGCAAGATCTGCATAGCTCTCGGCCGTCTACGTCACAATGTTTGGGAGGAGTTGCAAGTGTGTAGATAGATAACGCTAAGCTACTTTAATAATAATAATAATCGTAATATACTCGTGCTGAGCGAAAGTGTTTAACTTAGACAATAAATAAACCATTATACTTATGGATCCTGATGGTTGGTTCTAAAAAGCAAGAAAATCAGATTGGATGCAGATCGCTAGAGATAGAGCTCGCTTTCAAAGAAGAATCAATGATGTCACGTATCTACTATGAAAGGTTTTGTTGCATGTCTATTACTATAAAAAGTTTTATTTTCATCACTCTGTATATTATTTTGAGGATACCTAACCTGTTTAGTGCATGGGCTGTTATAAAAGTATGTTACGCTCAGTTATTTCGATTATTATCAAATTAGAATCGTGCTGAGCGGAAGTGTTATTAATTGCAATATGCCTGTTCCAGTAAAGTATAAGTGCATCAAATGTGGTAGAGATTGTGACTTACCAAACACAAAATGTTTCACATGTGAAACTAAGGATTATTTTGAGACATGTTCCTAGTTCTTACTTTGATAAAAGTGATTCCTAGTAACTGTTGCTGGCTGTGTTAATTAAAGAATATCTGCATCTTACTTAATTCTATTACTTACTTTTTATTATTTAAAAATTAAACACAGTGAGGTTTTAAAATATTTTATTTATTAAAAAAATTGAATACAATTCAATTTAGCTAGCCTATTTCTCTTCCACGTCTGCAGTTGGTGTGGTTTCTCTTCTTGTTAACAGTGCTCTGTTGTCTCTCAGCGATATTTTCCCGTTCTCCATCATTGTTGTTTATCCCATGAAGCCCTGATTGATATTTTGTTGCTGATACAGGCTGCGTCTACTATTTTATCAAATGGTTTTCCAACCGATGTTGTAAGACACGATGAACAATTGACAAAATCTGTAACGAATATATACAGATAAAGAATTAAAATTAAAAAATATATGTATTACTTACCACTGCGTTCCATATTAACAAGCAAGTATATTTTATTGTGTTGAAATAATAATACAGTTATTTATTTGATGGGGGATACATACAGCTAACAGATACAACGTATTAGCCTCTCTACTATAAAAAAGTAGAAGAGTAAATTGTAATTCAAAATGTAAGATGGAGGGGGTACTAGAGAAATATGGGTGGGTGGGTAAGGTATCTATATGCATATATGAGACTTATTTGAACAGTCAGTCTACTATATTCATTTATATTCAACATGGATCTGCAAAAGTTGAACAAGGCAACTTCATATAAAGAAATGAAGAATGTTAAAAATTTAGAAATAAATCAAAAGTTTAAAATAGTGATGCTGAGGTTCAGTAACACCAAATATGGTGACTGTGTTGTGGCTGAAACTGAAAATTTTTCCTGCTATTTACCAAGAAGATTTTACATGCATTTTGAGAAGGAAGGTATTGAAAACTTTAACGATTCTTTAAGAAGACGATCTGTATATCTGGTTAATAAAGGAAAAATTGGTTTAACAACGGACATTACATTTATCCAAGACGATGCATGAATAATTCATAAAAGGATTATTATTATGTTATATTCTTATGTATTTGTCTACAGGTCTTATATTCCAGACCAATGTGTTATTATACCTAGTTATAAAATAAAAATATTTGTATCGAATTAGCAATTTTATTATTCTACCTCATACATATACTATAAATAAATCCTTGTATACTATGCTCCAGTGTATTATCGAAGCATGAAACATTCATAAAACGAATATTAATATTTTATATTGATTACATTTGAAGTAAACCTTTGTCTACAAGTCTTATATTTCAGGTAAATGTTTTATTGTACCTAGTTAGAAAATAAAAATATTTATATTGAATTAGCAATTTTATTATTCTACCCCGTACATATACTATAAAATACATGATACAGTGAACGTTTTGTCATAGTTTTTCCCCATAAACTTGATCGAACCTTGTATATTGGCAGAATCTAACATTTTACATAAAAATATAACACATTACTGGAAATGAGTCGTAACGTTTCTATCGGACCGTTTTTGTTGTAAGCATGACCATAGACTTAAATAAGACAATTGCTATTAGCATTGGTTACTTAAAAAATCTATAAACCACTGCAACAATAACCACCCTAACATTTTTTACTAGGTAACATATTTTTAAATTTTGTAATATTTAAAATATAAACTATAATCCATTGCATTAATAATACTTATTTCATATGATGCTGAAGAGCTGCTATGTAGCACATATTTTACTCACAATATATTTATAATTAAAAAAAAAACAAATTTGTTATTTTACTTGTAATCAAAAAATAAATAATTTCAAAAAAATGCTTTATTATTTAGTAGATATTCAAGTTTGAATTGGCAAAGAAAACAAATGAATACATAATAATACTATATATTTTTTTAAAACTATACTACATTATTCATAATTAAAACAAACAAAATATAATATAAATATATACAAAAAAGAAGATTGAAAAGAGCAGTAATTTAATGAAATTAATAATTAATTATTAATTTCATTAAACTTTGCCGCGATGGCCTCATATTTTTTTCGCGTCTCGTTAGCAGAACGCTCCCTCTTATCGAGCGAGCGTTCTTGCTCATCAAGGAGACGAATCTGTTCTCTGAGGGTCTCTCTATGTACCCTCAGCGATTTTCTTTCTCCCTTGAGACGCGATATGAGGTCATCGCTGTTTTCAATTTTCTTTTTTATAACAGACATCTTTCCATCCATCCGCTGACGGAATTCTGCCCTCCGCTGCATTTCTTCTTTTATTGCTCCTATCCAGTCTTCGTAATCCGATGAGGAGGATCAGGTGGAGGGCTTCGGCGACAGCGAGCGAATGGATGATGAAGGCCTCCTAATGTGTTTACGAGCCAAACCTAAATTTTTACCTCTGCAACAAAAAATAACAGATAATAATTCATACATTTTTCGATGATGTTTTTAAACTTTTTTAAAATTATTTTGTGATTATTTACCTAGAAGGAAGTGCAGGAATTTCTCGCGGTGGGTTTTGGAATACGTCAGCGTCATCCTCTTGCTCATAACACTTTCTTTTAGCAGCAGCCACCTTCGATGGACTTGGGCTTGGCTTGGTCGAAGCTTCCAGTCAGCTAATCGCCTTCACCGCCAAATTTAGTACCTCCGATATTCTGTAAAAATCGAGAAAATAGTTTAACAGAACGCAGAAAAGCATTAGAAAAAAACTTACGCCTCATTTATAGCTTCGTCTAAATCAGGATTCTGCTGTTATTGCTGATAGGTCTCTTGCAGCTCGAGACGGGCCTCTTCGGATAAATATAAAGTCATTTTTGGAACGGTATAAAAATTAATTGATGAATTGAAGTTAACACTTTGTTACCTTCTAATAGGTTTGTATAAGAATGAATATATTCAACGAATGCAGTATGCTTATATATCAAATTGTTGCAACTTACACAGTAATATGAACATCCGGTGAATTCCGCTGAACTGTACAGGTCACTAATTTTCTGGTGTCAGATAAAATTCAATTTCATACTTATTCTTTGAGAATTGTAATCTAACACCATTTCCTGCTGAGTTAACAAAAAATTTTATTTGACACCATTTTCTGTTGAATCAGCAAAAAAAATATAATTTGACACAACGTTTTGTAATTTGAAACCGCCTTTTGAAATTAGACACCGCGCTTTGTAATTTGACACCGCCTTTTGAAATTTGACACCTTATTTTGTAATTTGACACCGAATTTTGAAATTTGACATCTTATTTTAAAATTTGAGACCGTGTTTTGAAATTTGACACATTATTTTGTAATTTGACACCGAATTTTGAAATTTGACACCTTATTTTAAAATTTGAGACCGTGTTTTAAAATTTGACACCGCGTTTTGAAATTTGACACCTTATTTTGAAATTTGAGACCGTGTTTTGTAATTTGACACCTTTGTTTAGAAAATTGACATCTTATTTAGAAATTTGACATTGCGATTTGAAATTTTACACCTTATTTTGTAACTTGACACCGCGTTTTGAAATTTGACACCGCGCTTTGTAATTTGACACCGCGTTTTGAAATTTGACACCTTATTTTGTAATTTGACATAGAATTTTGAAATTTGACACCTTATTTTAAAATTTGAGACCGTGTTTTGAAATTTGACCCCTTATTTTGTAATTTGACACCGAATTTTGAAATTTGACACCTTATTTTAAAATTTGAGACCGTGTTTTAAAATTTGACACCGCGTTTTGAAATTTGACACCTTATTTTGAAATTTGACACCTTATATTGAAATTTGAGACCGTGTTTTGTAATTTGACATCTTTGTTTAGAAAATTGACACCTTATTTAGAAATTTGACACCGCGATTTGAAATTTTACACCTTATTTTGTAATTTGACACCGAATTTTGAAATTTTACACCTTATTTTAAAATTTGAGACCGTGTTTTAAAATTTGACAACGCGATTTGAAATTGATCACCTTATTTTGAAATTTGACACCTTATTTTGAAATTTGAGACCGTGTTTTGTAATTTGACACCTTTGTTTTGAAAATTGACACCTTATTTTGAAATTTGACAACGCGCTTTGAAACTTGACACCTTATTTTGTAATTTGATACCGAATTTTCAAATTTGACACCTTATTTTAAAATTTGAGACCGTGTTTTGAAATTTGAGACCGTGTTTTGTAATTTGACACCTTTGTTTTGAAAATTGACACCTTATTTTGAAATTTGACACCGCGTTTTGAAATTTGACACCTATTTAAACAACACCAATAGCATACATATAAAATTATGAATTTTAGTTTATTTTTTTTTGTCGCTTATTTTTTTATTGCATTTTTGGAAAATACTTTTGTTCTAGAATTCAAAAAGTAACATTGCGACCCCTCATCCTTATGTAAAATTTTGCGCTACCCCCACTCCAGATTTTCGTACTAGTTGTGAAACCAAAATTATACCATCGTTCGATAGCTTTCTCTTTCCTCTTTAAAAAAAAAAATTCAACTTACTATCTCTTACAGTAATCAAGTTATAACAAAAAAACTGTTTAAGGGTATTTTGTTTTTTTCACCCCTAGCCCTTAAACGTGACGCTTGACGATGAAGTTTGTATAAACTTTTTTTCTCGACTCGACCTCTAATAGGGCAATCCAAGGAACTGTCAAATCAGTTTAAAAATGGCGGCTGTAGGACAAACAACTCGACATTTGACAAGCAGAAATTTGTGGTTTTGTGTAGAACTGAGTGTTTTGCTCATTATATTTTAAACCTATTTCGGAATACCAAGGATAATTCAGATCATAATGGTTTTGTTTTGTTGTGTTATGAATTGTGGGAGTAGAGGACAGCGAGATAGATTTTTTAGGATTTTTCCTGCATTGAATTATAGACATAAACTGATCTCAATGAACTCTCTCATATAAGGCGGCAAAAGTGGTTTAGTGCAATAAAACGGCAAGACCTAACTCAAGGCAAAATTAAATACAGTATCGTTTGTTCAAAACATTTTGTATCGGGTTAGTTAATAAAAGGTTATATACAACAATTTAAAAGCAGATATTTCAGATAACCTGTTGCTTTAACATATCATATAACTTATTACATCTTGATTGGATTCCTAAATTGCATTTGGGTTATCAAATTACCACTGCAACGTTGTCAGAGACCAAGATGGGTAGACATATACGAAAATGAAGTGTTGTGGTAATGTTTTTTGAAGTTTTAAATATCTGCAATATTTAAAAGTAAAATATGCCTACCTATGTAGGCCCCTCTTTTCCACTGGATACTCTGGGCAAGTGTCCATGGCCCTGGGATTGATGGGGCGGTTTTCCTATGTTGATATGTACAGAGTTTCAGACAAAACTATCACAGAAAATTCAACGTTTTTAAACAATTTACTTCCTGGTGATGTTATAATGGCAGACAGACAATTTTTTATTAAAGATTGTGCAATTATTTGGAGCCAATGTAAAATTACCATCATTCACAAGAGGAGCAACACAGTGACATATTATAGAATTGGGTAAACTCGAGCAATAGCTCATTGTAGAATTCACGTTGAGCATATTATAGGTATATTAAGACAAAAGTTTTCAATATTAAATGACGTCACACCAATATTTTTATTAAGTATGGGAGGTGATGAACCAATTTTTGACAAGATATAGTATTTGTGTGCTGTGCATTAATCAATCTCTGTCCTCCAATTGTGTCAATGTGATTAGAAGTAAAATACTATACAGGATGAGTCAAGTTTAAATAGTCAAACTTCAGCTTACCAAAAGTTCTGGGAAAAAAATCAAATTTACATGTATTGTATTCTGTAGGTACTTATTATTTAGGATGGATTATCTCATTAACTAAAAGCCAGAATCAAATTATAACCAGTGACGTAAATGTAAGGGTCTAGAACACCTTTTGAGAAATATATTTGGTATGCCACTGAACAGGTAAAGAAACATGCGATATATAGAATGCCCGATCTCTTTACCATTTAAAAGGGCTCTGGCAAAAAAATTTCCCATAGAAATATTTTTATAACAATTGTACAGTGAATGAAAAAATCAAACAAATAGGTAGGACATAAAATATGTATACAGGCAGGCTGTCCTTACAACAACCACTGCCTAATGTAAAAGTAGAAAACCTAAAATTCATTGTCAGAAGTAGGTACTGTTTGCAGTAGCTGGTTATAATTTTTCTCCTTAAACTTGATCATCTTTGTATCTGTTAGAGAGCAGGATAAAAAGTATGTTGTATTTACAATTTTTACTTGAAATTTTGTGAATAATTTATTCCTAAAGTTTGACTATTTAAACTTGACTCACCCGGTATACATATACCTACCTACATTTCAGGAATTAACTGTTGATAAAATGTACACAAGTTTTAAATATATTATTTATAAATAGGTACCTAAGTTCTTTTTTCTCTCCAACCAGTAGCATAATTACACCCCCGCCAGCCCTAGGGCCCTGGAGAATACTAATAAAAAAATATATTGATAATATTGACAGTAATAATTAATTAATTAGTAAACTAATACGAAGATACGTAGTTTAATTTTAACAATTATTTATGCATAGATACATGGCAGAATTTATTTTGTTAAAAAAAATCTACGGGGGCTCGAAATTCTTAATAATGTCACTGTTTCCAATTCACATATATTTGACAAAAATTATAAATAATAAATAAAAGTTCATTTGATACAAAAAATCTAAAATATATTTAATAAAAAATATTAAAAATAAGTTATAATTACAATTAGGGTTACCACCTAAGTATACGATTCTAAAAAAATTGGTACATAGATAAATAGTAAAAAATGTTTAATGATCAATTGGTTTTTTGATATTTTAAATAATTGCGGCATTGCAATAATTTAAAGTCTGTTACAGCACAATAAAAAAACATTAGCAGCAGGTCAAATCAAAATTGAATGTAGAAAGTTCATTTTTGATTAGTCAACACAAATATACACTCATTTTTCTTATCATAATGAAAATATATGAGAAATAGGCTCATATTACACTTCCTAATATGAGATATGAAAGAGTTGCTGATCTGGCAGGAACTAGGGGGCCCCATCAATCGCAGGGCTCTGGGCACTTGCCCAGAGTGCCCAAAGGAAAAGAGGGGCCTGCATAGGTAGGTATATTTTACTTTTACATATAAATATTTCAGATATTTAAAACTTCAAAAAATATTAACACACTACAATTTCGTTTATATCTGCCCATCTTGGTCTCTGACAACGTTGCAGTGGTAATTTGATAACCCAAATGCAATGTAGGAATCCAATTAAGATGCAAGTTATCTGTTAAAGCAGCCGGTGTATCTGAAATATCTGCTTTTAAATTGTTGTATATAACTTTTTATTAACTAACCCAATACACATTGTTTTGGACAAACACTGTATTTAATTTTTTTTTGAGTTAGGTCTTGCCGTTTTATTGCACTAAGCCACCTTTGCCGTCTTATATGAGATAATTCGTTGAGATCAGTTCTATGTCTATAATTCAATATAGCAGGAATCCTAAGAAATCTAACTTGATCTCACTGTCCTCTGCTCCCACAATTCATAACACAACAAAACAAAACCATTATGATCTGAATTATCCTTGGTATTCCGAAATAGTTATAAAATATAATAGCAAAACACTCAGTTCTACACAAAAGCACAAATTTCTGCTTGTCATTATCTGGTCATTATGTCGAGTTGTTTGTCCTACAGCCGCCATTTTTAAACTGATTTGACAGTTCGTTGGATTGCCCTTTTTCTATGTTAAGCAAAAAAATACGTGACCTTGACATACTACCTATTACGATTTCCAGAAAATAGTATTCATATAATCTATTTCACTTTATACTATATGCTATATAATTTCGTTTCACGTTTTAAAAAAAATCAAAAAAATTTTCGAAATCCAAAATTTTTTCAATCATGTTTTTTTTCGAGATAGGTTTTTTCTGATCACAAATTGTGAAAGAACACCCTCGAAAAAATAAAGATACACAGTTTCATATTTTCACCTTTTCTATGTTAATAACTTTTGGAAATTTTAAATTTTTTTAGATTCGTACCTTAAGCGTTAGGCAAACAAATTTTTTCATATCTTCTATGTATTTAAGATGACTTAAAATCTTATAAAGTTATGTAAAGTGCTCCACCAAGACGTATTCAATAATGCTTAATGTTTCACAGATTTGTTATTCCTCCCACCACAATCATTATAAGCGCTGACTTGATCATTTAGAAAATATATAAAGCAGTATCCCAGAGTTTGTAACCATATTGCAGATATTAGTATCTGAACTAAATAAAATATTATTTTTAAACATCCTTCGAAAAAGATGACTTCCGACTGCGTGGTAGACATTCAGTGTTTCAAAATTAGCAACAAGAAGGGTGACATCAGGGATGTGAAGGAATTGGGGGTTTATAATGGTAAAATCTCCTACCATTGTGTATTTAAACCCCCTTTCCCCGTTAATCAGCTGTCATGGGAGCTACAAAAAGAGCGTCGTATTGGGTAGTCAACTTCCATCATCGTATTCTATGGAATGATGGCTACGAATCCGTCGAAGATCTTCAAGAAATTCTTAAGGGAGCAACCCAGACAGCTGGAATAATATATATGAAGGGCAATCAGAAGGCTAAATTCCTCAGGAAATATGTGGACAAACCGGTGGTTGAGCTTCTGGAACGTCCCAAATTTAAGCCGATGGTTCCGGAATGTTGCCACCACAAACTGCAGCATTGCGCGTATGCGTTAGCAAATGTATACAGTTTATATAATTTTTATTTAGAATTTGCAAAACAAATAAATAAATTATATATTTTTTTTGTTTTATTCAGTCACAAGGAGTCCCCTCTTGGCAATATTGCCACATTTTACAATTTTCATTAATCTTAGGGAATTGGCCTTAACAACTATCATCTCCTAAAATCCGGTATATTACTTTTTACACCCTGTATAAAGTTAATATATATGTATAATGTACAGCGGAGCTGGTTTTTCAATAACCAATGAAACACTTTTCTGCTCTTTTAATTATTAACTTAAAAACCAATAACATTATTTTCATGGCTCTTATTACAATAATTCCTATTAGAAATTATTTGCATTCCCGTTTCTAAAAAGCTAAATGAGCGATGCACAAATAAATACACATGCATATAAGAGGCTGAATAAGGATAGCCGCCAGTTGTAGGGCGCTTCGGTGAAAGAATGGGAATAGAGACATGTGCTTCTTGCTTCTCACAGATCATTGGACGAAAATTGCTTCTAGAAGAAGAGGGGAGACAACGTCAACTCATAATTTCAAAAAAAATGTTTGCTTATTTAGATACCTAAATAGATAAATAATTGAAAAATATCATTTATTTCAAATCATTGACAGAAATCTGGCAGAAAAGCGATAGAGCTTATAGAGCAATAAGCTCTATCGCTTTGTCGTCAAGTAATGAATATTTTAAGAGCGCGAATTATACATATACCCTGTTTTTATACCATATATATATATATATATATACAGGGTGATTCAGGTTTTAAGGCACAAACTGAAATGGGCGATAGATCTTATCATTTTAAGCAAAAAAAGTTTATATAAACATGAGTCCGATCTCGATCAGTAGCGGAACAACCGTTTTCGAGATAAATAAGCATATCCGTTCTAAAACATGTTAATTTTGCCTGTTTCGCTTAAATTTTATTCTTGGACAAAATTCGTTAAAAATGCAATAAAATTTAAGCGGTTGTTTTCTCGAACAAAATTGAAAAGCAAAAAAACCCTTTAAATTGAACTAGCCACCCAATTTGCTAACTGGAAGATGTCAGAGGCGTACTACGAAAAAGTTTGGGGGGGATAAAGAAGCCTCAACCCCCAAAAACGTATCACCCTGTAGATTTTAAAAATCTTTAAAATGCTTGAAATGATGTCCTTATAGGAAGTATTAACCACACCAAATTTTCTCGCAAAGTGAGCGAGATATTTTAATTAATAGAAAAAAATATATAAACTTTGACCCTCTGTAGCTCCGCTACTGATCGAGATCGGACTCATGTTTATATAAACTTTTTTGCTTAAAATAATAAGATCTATCACCCATTTCAGTTTGTGCCTTAAAACCTGAATCACCCTGTATATATATATATATATTGCTTGTATTCTATTTCTTTGTTGTAACATATAGTTACAATTTTAGTCATTTTATCTTCTGCTTATATTTGCATTTATTTCCTTATATACAGGGTGTTTCATAATATATGCGCAGGACTTCAGGATGTTATAGCTCGTCCAGAAATTTGAAAAAAAGTTTATATTAACTTACCCTCTAAAATGCACAATTTTCGAGATACAGGGTGTTGAAATTGTAAAAAAAAATTCGTTTTTTGCGAATATCTCCGGAACCGTTTATCGTACAGAAAACAGCTTTTGTAAGCATTTACTACTCATAATGAGCTAGTCATAATTGGTAAAGATTTTGAAGGGGAAGTGGGTGTTTTTCTCCCCGTACAAAAAGTACGGTTTTGAGACGCCCATTTGAACCGCCAATGTTTTCTACACAATAAATGTACTCTTGGTCATAAGCTCTAAAGTTGACCGTTTTCGAGAACATTCTACTTTTATGTTGAAAAACATGGTAAATTTTTTGAAATAAAATATTGTTATGAAACAAAATTTATTTAATCGTTAAAACAAATAACAAAACCAAACGTTAACTTCATAGTTGCAAAATTAAAAAAAAATCGTACACAATTAAATTAATACTACTTGATAAAAAAAAATTATAATACATTTAGTAAAATAAAAATTTTATTTCAAAAAATTGACCATGTTTTTCAACATAAAAGTATCTTCTTCTCGAAAACAGTCAACTTTAGAGCTTATGACCAAGAGTACATTTTTTGTGTAGAAAACATTGGCGGTTCAAATGGGCGTCTCAAAACCGTACTTTTTCCAGTGGCGTAGAAGTTGGGGAGAAAAACACCCACTTCCCCCTCAATATCATCACCAATTATGACTTTGAAAAAAAAAATTCTCACACAGAACATAGCTTATTATGAGTAGTAAATGCTTACAAAAGCTGTTTTCTGTATGATAAACGGTTCCGGAGATATTCGCAAAAAACTATTTTTTTTTACAATTTCAACACCCTGTATCTCGAAAATTGTGCATTTTAGAGGGTAAGTTAATACAAACTTTTTTCCAAACTTTTGGACGAGCTACCACATCCTGAAGTCCTGCGCATATATTATGAAACACCCTATATAGAGTTCTAGATCCAGCTTAGCTTCAGTGTGAATTATACCGTTGTGCTGCATACTTACTTTGATTAAATAAACGTCGTTCTTGTTCTTTATAAAAGTATTAAGTTATTTGCAACGTTCCCGTTCGGCATATACTTAATTGGCACAGTCGGTAAAATCTACAAGTCTCTGAATTCTCGTGAGTGAGTGAGTGAGATCCTTGGTGTACTCCTGTACTTTGTTGAAGATCCAGGACCGGTCTAGCTCTCAGGTGAAATAAAAACTGAAGACAAAATTCCTGTTCATACAAAGACATATAGGTATCCAGAAGTACATAAAGAAGAAGTGATGTCACAGATTCAATCCTTATTACAAAATAACATTCGAGCTTCAGATTCACCCTAATCCAGTCCCATATGGATTGTACCCAAAAAATTAGATTCTTCCGGAAATAAAAAATGGCGACTCGTAGTAGACTACAGAAAAGTTAACGAAAAGATGTTTACTGACAGATATCCTATTCCAAACATTACAGACATATTAGACAAACTAGGACGATCCTAATATTTCACTACCCTTGACCTAGCATCCGGTTTCCATCAAATAGAAATGTCCCCAGAATCAATCCCAAAAACCGCTTTTAACACTTACGAATTTTTAAGAGTTTCTTTTGGCCTAAAAAATGCCCCTGCCACTTTTCAAAGAGTCAGCCTCGTATATATGGACGACATTGTAATTTTTAGCACTTCAGGAACACATTCAAAATTTAAAACTAGTATTTGAAGCTTTAAGAAAAGCAAATCTGAAAATTCAATTAGACATCCGAATTTTTAAAAAGAGAAACCACATTTTTAGGACATATTATTACCCCTTCAGGAATAAAACCAAACCCAGAAAAGGTAAAAGCTATTAAAAAATTCCTTATTCCTAAAATACCTAACAACATAAAATCATTTTTTGGACTTGTAGGATTTTATCGAAAAAAATAACAAAACTTCTAACTCGATGTTTAAAAAAAGGAAATAAAATCGAACACTCACCTGAATTTTTAGAATCAGTAAATTTATGCAAAAATGTTTTATCTAATGAACCTGTTTTAGCCTTTCCAGATTTTTCAAAAACTTTTGTATTAACCACCGACGCATCTAACTTTGCAATCGGAGCTGTTTTGTTTCAAAACGGTCATCCAATTTCATACGCGAGTAGAACTTTAAATCCGGCAGAAATAAATTATTTAACAATTGAAAAAGAATTATTAGCAATCGTTTGGGCAACCAAATATTTTAGACCTTACCTATATGGAAGAAAATTTATAATAAATACAGACCATAAACCCCTTCAGTGGCTTTTCCCCATAAAAAATCCTCAGTCTAGATTGAATATGAAGTAAAATATATTAAAGAAAAAGAAAACAATGTTGCAGACGCATTATCCCGATTCCCTCCAGACATTAACATTCACCAATTTCAACCTTCTACTTCTCAAGCCTTAGACTTACTTATTCTAGATGACGATACTCTCTCTATGTTAGTAAACGTGGATAGACCTAACACACCTATTGACGAAAATTAGGTACTTAAACTTAACGCTATTTTACGACAACTTCCAAAACCTTCTCCTCCAGTATTACACATTCCAGAACCCTCTACTGCAGTATTACATTTTCCACAACCTGACGACAACGAAACAATACATACCTCGATAGAAAATCCAGTAGCAGAATTACCCATAACCGATCAACCAATACATCAATTTAAATATCAAATATTGCTCTAAATCCAAATCTTGTTCAACCTTATTGGCACAGACTGTTATGTACGGTAAAAATTACAAGAAAGTACGGCAATTAATTGCATTTACCTATGCCTCGGTGTTATATTTCTTTCTTCTCGTGGACTGTATCTCGTACAAACATATTCTTTGGGATAAAATAAGGGTGAGGAAATTGATAGATTGGGGAAGTAAAGAAAAGTAGGAAATTTTAATGTAGAATTGCGAACTCTCAGGACGAACTATATCTTGAGGTTCGTGTTTTTCTAAGTAAGTACCACTTTTTCGCGAGGTATAATTTTTTAATAATTAATAGAATATTACTAACAAAAAAATATTACTATAATATATTCGCTTAAAACTACGTAGTGGTGCAGTAACATACCGCCCACCAAAACATACAATGTTTTCAATACAATTATGGGTTTGGTAAAGGGCAAAGCTTTACCAAAGGCCTTTGAAATTGACCTTGAGATGTTTTTACAGTTACTACGCGAATTATTCCGTCTTTACCAGGATGAGTTTCAATTATTCGACCTAACTTCCAATGCAAAGGTTATTTCATTTTTTAAAAGAACTAATGTGCCAATTTCAACTTTTCCTGAATTCTCAGTCCATTTGTTGCGTTGATGAAGAGTATGCAGATACTCGCTATGCCATCTTTTCCAAAAATCTTGGTGTAATCGTTGTATTAATTGCCACCGATTAAGTCTATTTATATTTAAATGGGTGAGGTCAGGATCAGGTAAATTTGTTAGAGGTTCTAACGTTAAAAAATGCCCTGCTGTAAGGACGGAAAAATCATTAGGGTCACTACTTAACGCGCAAAGAGGTCTAGAATTAAGTAATGACTCGATTTGAACCAAAATCGTGTAAAACTCTTCATAACTAAGAATTTGATTTCCTATAACGCGAAATAGGTGAGTTTTAACAGATTTAATGCCTGATTTCCATAATCCTCCGAAATGAGGCGCTGAGGGGGGGTTAAATGACCATTGAATATTTTCCTTTTCAGCTGCCTTTTTCATATATTCCTGCAATTTCCTGTGTGCACCAATAAAATTGCTACCACAATCGCTGTGGATAACACTGCATCGACCTCTTATAATTGAAATTGAGAAATAGTACAATTCCTTTCGGAAGGGTGTTTCAAGTTATAGACAAAGCGAAGACAGTATGCTATTATACGCTTTATCTTTGAGAGAGAGGAGAAATTTTCTAAAAGTTGATCCACAGCATCTAACGACGCAAAAGAAGAGAATACTAACTTCTTTTCTTCAGAGGTAATACTAAAAGAGATATTAATGTTTGAAGATGGCTCAGACCAAGAAGTTTGGGGAGTAGCCGATCAAGAAGGGCCTGTCCACCAGAGAGGATGATTTATGAGTTCTGAAGGTAATAAGCCTCTAGAGGCGCAATCGGCAGGATTATCTTTAAATGAAACGTGATGCCAATTACATGGAGAAACTTTATCTTGAATATGGCTTATTCGATTAGACACAAACGTCTTCCACCGATGAGGGGATGAGCGAATCCAGATCAATGCGACCATAGAATCAGTCCAAGCATAGACTTTAGAAAAATTTAATTTAGCGGAGAAAATATTCAAAACGTAATCGATCATATTTGATAACAAAACTGCAGCACACAATTCTAAACGAGGTAGAGATATACGTTTTAAAGGTGCAACTTTCGATTTTGCGCAAACGAAAACAGTTTTAAAAATGTCATCAGAAAGTGAAAATCTTACATAAATGACGGCTGCATAGCCCTTTTTAGAGCTGTCTGAAAAACTATGAAGTTCACAGAATGAAACCTGATTAAGATTAATTAGTCGAGGTAGTTTTAAAGAAGAAATAATTGGTAACTGCTTTTTATATTGAAGCCAACGAGCTGAAATATCAGCAGGTACCGGTTGATCCCAGTCAATATCTAGAGTCCATAAATATTGCATCATATATTTGGAGTAAAACGTTAACGAAGCGAGGAATCCTATAGGATCGAATATACGAGCTATTTCGGATAAGTTTATACGTTTTATGCAAGGTCTATCTAAGGGTTTTACATCGAAGAAAAAACAATCTAAAAGAGGGTCCCATCTTAGACCTAAAATTTTTATTGATGATCCCTCCAATGAGTCAAAATTTAAAGAGTTTTGGTAACAGTCCGATTCAGGAATATCTTGAAGAATGGGACGTTGATTACTAGCCCACTTACGCAGCTCAAAACCACCCTCTTTAAGGAGTAATATCAACTGATTGATACGATATTTAGCTTTATCAACGGTACCACAACCAGTGACAAGATCATGGATATACATATCATTTGATAAAATCTGCGAAGCAAGGGGAAAATTATTAGATTCATCTGAAGCAAGCTGAATGAGAACACGATTACCTAAAAATGGAGAAGATGCTACACCAAAAGTGACCGTAACTAATTTATAGTCTTGAATAGGGTCGTTTGGTGAAACTCTCCAAACAATCCTTTGAAAATCTCTGTGATTTTCTTTAATTAAAATCTGTCGGAACATTTGCTTAATGTCAGCACTGAAGACTACAGGATGTAATCTGAATTTTAACAGAATCGATACTATATCCCGTTGTAGTTTAGGGCCTATTAAAAGAGTATCATTAAGAGATATATTTGTGGAGCATTTAGCCGAAGCATCAAAAACTACTCTTAGTTTTGTTGTGGTACTCTCGGGTTTGAAGACACAATGGTGAGGCAAATAAAAAGTATTATTAGAGTTATTATTATTGATGACAGGTTCCATGTGTTTGGAGTCTAAATAATCTCTCATAAAAGTAGAATATTGCAAATAAAGATCTGGATTACTTAGGAGACGACGTTCTAAAGTATAGAAACGTTTATAGCTATATCACGAGACCCATCAAAACAAGGTTCATGTTCACGAAATGGAAGAGAGACCACATATCTACCAGAATTTTCTCTACTATGAGTTTCTTTGAATACATTTTCGCACATCTTCTGGGCTGAGAACACTCTTAAAAGGAATCTCTTCAATTTGCCAAAATTTTTTAAGGATGCCATCAGTGTCATCAACTGAATTATAAGAAGTGAAGAATGAATTAACTGATGATTTTGTGCAATCAATTTTACTTATTAGTATCCATCCGAATATGGTATTAAGAGCAGAGGGTTCAGAAGATTTACCATTTACACGACCATTCGTGAGAGTCAAAGGAAATATGTCAGCTCCAAGAAGAATATCTATGGTTCCTGGAAGATAAAAATAAGGGTCAGCCAGTTTTATATTTTTTATATGTGACCAATTTTCGAAGGATATACACTGGCTTGGCATATCAGCACAAATTTTGGGCAAAACTATGAAATTAACAGGCAGTGAAGGATTTTGTTGACCTTGAGGTCGAATGATACTGTTTACTGTACCTGAAGCCTTCGAGGTCATCTGACCCAAACTATTGACTGAAAAGAATATTTTAGAGCGCACTAATCCGAGTTTATTGGCACAGTTTTCAGATATGAAACTAGCTTGACTAGCACTGTCTAAGATAACCCTAACTGACTGGCAATTTCCATGAACGTCCAAGATATCAATTACGGCGGTGGCCAAAAGAACAGTAGATTGAGAAGGTAAGACATTTGTAAGAGCATTAATTTGCGATGTAGAAGGAACAGAGTCGTTTTGAGAATGTGTTGGTACTGGGGAATCATTATTTGTTAATGGCAAATTTTTTGAAGCGCTTTCAAAGTGCAGCAAAGTATGATGTCTGTTTTTGCAAATTCTGCAAGAAGATTCTGATTTGCAATTTTTAGAATTATGTTTAAAACCTAGGCAATTAGTACACCAATTATTCTTTTTAGCAATATCATATCTTTCATTTGGAGACTTATAAATCAAATGACTGTCTTGTTTGCATAAAGAACATGACATGGGATTAGTATTAGTATTAGCAATAAATGAAGATGTAGACGAACACATCTTCTGCGATGAAGGTTTTCTATTTATTGTTTTATTCGGAGTTGTAAATATTTTATTTTGAATGAGGCACACTATTAATTGATCTGCATTGGTTATCAATAAATTTAAAAAGTGCTTCATATTTAGGTATATCAGTAGATGAGTGATGGATTTCAAATTTAGTTAATGTATCGGAATCAATTTTATTACTAAGTTTATGGAACAAAATAAAGTCTGAAAAATCATTCATTTCAAATTGTAAGTTTTTTAAAGCCAATAAATTTTATTTAAAAGTAGATAATAATTTTTTTAAAGCTTGAGGGGAGTTATTTGTAACCTTTGGCGCATGATTTATTTCATCTAAATAGTGAGTGGCAAGAGTACGCTTATTTTGATAATTTTGTACCAAATTATTATATGCAATAGGGTAATTATCATTATTCATTGTTATATTACTTACTATAGACAATGGCTCCGGTTCTAGAACTGTCATTAAATATTCGAATTTTTCAATATTAGTTAAATCTGAATTATCATGAATTAAATCATCATATAAGGATATAAAATTTGACCAATATCTAACATGTCCATCGAATTTCGGTAAATCTAGTTTAGGTAATTTAAAAGTCGGACCCTTATTCAAAAGAACAGGCTGAACTTGAGTTCCAAATAGTTTATTATAATTAGATTTAACATTATAGTATTTAGTGTCGATTTCATTACGAATAACCTCCTCAGCTTCCAAGTCGAAATTATCTTGAATTGATAATATCGCAATCGCAATTATTTGATAAATTAAATAATTCTGTGATTCTATTAATAGCCAATACTCTATAAGTGCGTAGTTGTTTTATTTTATTAGCAGCAGCAGTCATAATGATTTATGTGATAGTAGTATATACAGGGTGAGTCAGTCATAATGTCATTAATTTTAAGAGGAGATAGGGAATAATGAGTATAATGCGAATACGCGATTAAAAAAAATCTAAATGCATATTTACGCCGAAAAAAAATATTTTCAAATCATTATTTAAACCCCCTTTTCATACTGTCACTGACCGTTCACAGCCTTGGTCGGTTACAGCTCACAGTTCAACTCGATGTCGACCTGATGCAATGTTGCCAAGTTGAAATATTTTTCTAGTACCTACCTACCTAGGCATTAGACATCATAAATAAACGATTGTACTGACTATTTTAGAATCTCATATTATTTCTTGCTCAGTTCAGCGAATAATAAATATTCTAAATTAGTAAAATTTGTCATTGTGATGTGAATTTACGACCAATACACGACCGAAATAAACAAACTACTGCTCGTATTCTCTCCATCCCCCCTCCAAATGTGTGGTGTGATCTCTAAATTTGGGGGAAAAGAAATGCGGGAAATGCGGAAAGTGCTTATTAATGAAATTACTTAATTAGTTTATTTATGATAATAAGACAATATACTATAATAATTGAGAATTTAAGAAACATCCGTTGGCTCGAAGAACCAAAATATATGTTATGTACGGTAAAAATAATAAGAAAGTACGGCAATTAATGGCACTTACCTATGCCTTGGTGTTATTTCTTTCTTCTCGTGGATTCTCGTGGACTGTATCTCGTACAAACATATTCTTTGGGATAAAATAAGGGTGAGGAAATTGATAGATTGAGGAAGTAAAGAAAAGTTGGAAATTTTAATGTAAGAATTGCGAAATATAGCGACAGTGATATAGCTAAAGCACACGACACTCGAGTCTAACTATCGAGCCGAACTCTCGGGATGAACTATATCTTGAGGTTCGTGTTTTTCTAAGTAAGTGCCACCTTGCGAGTGATACATTTTTAATAATTAGTAGAATATTAATAACAAACAAAAAAAGGTTATTATAATATATTCACTTAAAACTAGGTAGTGGTGCAGTAACAATCATTATTAGTATTATTTGTTTAAGGGTATTTTATTTTGGATACCGAATTTTATAATATTCCTGAACCTTAGACATAACTTCTCCACCAGGTGAACCCGAATTGATTAAAGTAGCTTTATTAGTTTGGCATCTGCTACCGAAACCGAATGTACGTCACACATGACTCAAAATGGCTGCCAGCATTCTATGACCCAAAAAGTAGATGAGGAGCGTCTAAACTCGTTCTATATCTATCTTTCTCTATGGTATAGTCTTTATAATTTAATTTATACGTTGATGTTCTGTTGTTGTACAATGGTCGTCAGCTTAAAGTCACCAGTTCCATGGTCCATTCTTTTCTAGTGCCATTTATTATACACGGTGCTAGAAAGGGACAAAACATGGAAGTGGTGACTTTAAGCTGACGACCATTGTATGTGTATACCACAGTATACTTAGAATATAAAATTGATGTTTAAATAATGCAAAAAATATATACAACATTGCTTCTTAATCTAATTAATTCAAAATTATGACTGTAAAGAATTTCTTTTTCAAATATTTTCCTATACTATAAAATATATGAATATATAATTTAATTTCGATAGTTCAAATCAGTGCTTATAAGCGCCACCGTACCCCTTTGGAAAGGTACGCCATTGACAACCGGAAACTTGTTGTCCGCCATATGCAACACCCATCCCGGACGCACATTTTGTTGGCAAACCTTACTTCCTGGGATTTTATATTCTAAGACAGTATACTAGTGTCAGTGCTGCCAATCAGTGTGTAATTACACGAAATATGTGTAATTTCAAGAGTAGGTGTGTAAAATTCTAACACACTCAAAAAGTGTGTAATTACGGATATTTTAAGTATTTTAACACAATTCCATTTTAGATGGTAATTCTGTGCTAGTGAGAGTATTCGGTGATTGTAACTGTAATCACCATGTGTAGTTAACGCGATTTGGTTTATCTTTACTCTATGGTTCTATGGATTTTACTGATTTTAGAATTGTGTTATGATTGTATGCATACTGTTTTCTGTCATTTTTATACTATGGTTTGATCATACGTTTTATACAGGTATCCGAACGGTACTTTCTGTAGTAGATTCCTATCATTATAGTTGCCAACTGTTATTACCAGTTTATTGAATTGCTTTTTATCATGCTTATGATAAGTTTAGCTGCTGTTTCGACACTTCAAAAAAACATGGAAACTTGATTGAGGGTTCTAACTTCTTAGGGGATACTAAAATTATTTGCAGAGTAGTTGTGTTGTATCTGGTTGCCTATGCCCATATTTATTATAAAATTCTTGGTCTATGTCTACAGCATCGTCGTCTGCTACATCGCGTCGCCTTGAAAAGCACGGCCACTGCGATTTGAATAAATATTAACAATCGTCAATAAATTAGCCTTAAGTTATAATGTAAAATTATTTTCTCTCATTTTTTAAATTAATTAAAACAATCCTTTGAAAGCAGGTGTACAATGGTCGTCAGCTTAAAGTCACCACTTCCATGTTTTGTCCCTTTCTAGCACCGTGTATAATAAATGGCACTAGAAAAGAATGGACCATGGAACTGGTGACTTTAAGCTGACGACCATTGTACCTAATCGTGTAAAATTCTTCAAGTGCGTGTAATGTCGTGTAATTTGCATGTGTTCAGTGGATATTTTTACAATATGTCATTGGCAGCACTGACTAGTGTATACTCATTACTCACAGAATAAAGGAACCAGCCGGGGGAAACTCGTACCCGAAAAGTGAAAAATTGCCGAGTAGTTTGCCTCCTTCATAGGTGATGGCGCCACCAGTATAAAATACTCTGTCACACTTGTCACTGCCTGTTTTATCTACAAAACAGAATCATCCCACCACCAGCTTTCGCGATCACGAATCACGTTCTCCCAATTCCGCCATCCACAAAACACCAAGCTAAAATCGATATGAATCAATAAATTTTTAACTATTTTTTTTATTGCATATTTTTCATGGTAAGTAAGAGACAGATTACAGATTCGTTATAAAAGTAATAAAATAATATTGACGGTATTGAAAAAACCTCAATTATTGAAAAATGTATTTGTAGGTTAGGCGCTCCAGGACTTTCAGCAGTTACATACAGATGCACATATCTAAATACGATGTCTTATGGTTGAGGTGGTGAACTGAACTTAGGTAAGTAATATTTCCATATATTTTTATTTGTGTAAGCGATACTGTAAATGTTAAATATTTTGTGAACATAACAGATTTTAATAGTTACGAATTACAATAACTAACTGTCCCTGACATATACATCATCATGGAGGTAATAGGACGACTTAAATATTCTTGTAAATATCCTTTGTGTACAAATAAATTTTTTAACCCAATTTTTAAGAAAAGGTATGTTAATAAACATTTCATTTCCCGAAAGATATTTCCACTTTTAATATATGGATAAAAAAATGCAATATAACTGACAGTAATGCCAAAAATTTTCTTTAGACTGATCGTACCTGGAGGCTGTTTTGTAAAATATCTGTATTTTATTAGAATTTAGAATTTTCTTAGGACTCAAAGCACCTGAAGGTTGTTTATTTAAATGTTGATCTCAATTTTTATTAGACTGTACGTACTTGGGAGGCTGTTTTGTTAATTATTTATATTTTATTATAATTTAGAATTTTCTTGAGACTCAACTTACCTGGAGGCTGATTTGTTAAATATTTATATTTTAATTTAGAATTTTATTTACACCGAACGTACCTGGAGGTTGTCTACAAATGTCTATATTTTATTATAATTTAGAACTTTCTTTAGACGTACCTGAAGGCTGTTTTGTTAAATATTTATATTTTATTTATAATTCAGAATTTAATTTATTTTTACATCATGTTATTTACTGTTGAATATTTATTTATTTTGAATAGAATTTTATTTTTATTATTCAATATTCGGTGTTTATTAAGATTATATTGTTTTATTTTATATCAGTGTTTTCAGAATTTGTTAAATTTTTACATTTTAAATAAAAACTTTGTAGCGCTACATATTTGAATTTTATTTTTCCTTAAGTACAAATTTCTCCCTTTTTTTCCTATTAACATGTACAAAAAGATACATTTGCTTCAATAATATCTAGCAAATGTTAATTTTTTTGTACTTTTTATTATTAGACATATGAATTTTAAAATTAAATTAACAAGGCGCGTTATGCAACCCTTCTTACGTATTTAGTTTGCCACCTACTCACATGGTGGCGTACCAATCGCTGAGAAATTACGTGTTGCCTATCACTACACCTTATAAATAAGCCTTCTTCTTTTATATATTTTGTGAAAGGAACTTTTATTCTGTGGTATACTGTATGTAGTGTATGTGCTTGTGAAAAAAGTTGGAAATGATTATGTTTACAATATTTTAATTTTAGGAAATATTTGCAAGTATGTCTGAAATAAATAAATTATGTCAAGGCCCTAAGGAAGGAATTATGTATCCACTTCAAGTTGTTTACTGTGGTAACTGTTGTATGCCTATAGAGGTTAGTTGAAATAAAAACCCTAATATTGATAATGAAATAAATTTTTTAGTACTGCGAATATTATCCAGAGTATGATAAATGTAAGCAGTGGTTGGAACGTAATTTGCCATCAGAATTTGAAAAAGTTAAAATAGGGGATGATAATCCAATCGAGGAAGAAAAAAAACGCCAAAAAAGGGGTGGTAAAGGAATGATAAAAACAAAAAAGAAAGATGATGTCCCAAAACAAGTTTGCGTATCTAGAGCCCCTAGAGGAAAAAAAAAATCTGTGACTGTTGTCACTGGTTTAAATTCATTTGGTAAATATATTAAAGCAACTGAATAACAACGGGTTTGTTGCTGCAGCTGTTCGAAACGGTTTGACTGTCAAAAGTATTTGACCAGTTAGGTTGAGGACAAGTTACCAGTGAATTTAATGCAAGAAGTAGTTGGACGCATATTTCTGATAGTTTCAAACCGTTCCCAACTGCTGCAGAAACAAACCTAATATAGTTGTTTATGTAGTGATTTAAAAAATTTGGTAACTATTTAGAACAGCGTAAAACTCTCCAATCTTAAGAAAAAAATTCCTGCCCCCTTATTTTCGAGGGTGCTGATCACGAATCTGAGGTCAGATTTCGGCGCTCGCATGTAGTTTTTGAAAAAAAAATCTCAAAATTGTAACCTCTACATATACGCTACATTAGGTTGAAATTGCAATATAACACCTCTGCCTTCTTCATTTCATGTCACATTGTTGTCAAAATATACAGGGTGTCTTGCAAGTCGTTACAATAATTTTTAGTGTTGGGATCACTCGAGTGAAAAATAACTGATTATTCGGTTATTGCAATAACTGAAATCACTCGGTTATCAGTTATAGGAGTAACGAATTATTTATTTGATTTTTTTCCGTTGTTCACTAGGGTTGCCACCTTTTCATATGCGCAAGTAGGATATTGTTATCTTTTAAATTCTTAAGTAAGGACATTATTTTTACTTTGTATATGAACTATTTTTATACATATTTTGTATTTGTGTTTTGATAATTCTATTTTAATATGGTTTTAATCATGTCCTCTAAGTAAGGACATTTCTAGTAAAAACAAGGACATACTCGTATAACAAATACGCATAACAAGAATCGCTATAGTTGCGGCAAGAATTCAGATGACTTAATATGTCATGGCTGATGTTACGCAATTGTCAACATAATTTTCGATATTTGGTCGCGTTAAAACAATTTTTTTGCAATTTTAGTGCAATAAGTATATAGTGCAAACATTTAGTGTAGTATATGGTTATTTTTTATCCTCAGTTGCAGTTTTTTTTAAATATTTTCACGAAAATATAATGAATTTATTCAATTGTTTGTATGACGTAAGTCGTTTGACTTCTTGCTGCAACTATAACAAACTTTTAGTTCTTTCAAAATAGGTGCCGATGTAAATCTCAAAGATGACTTAGTAAGCCCAAGTTCATGGAATCGCAGTATATCTGTATCGGAATTCAATTTTTTTCGGGCCATAAGAAATAAAATCACTTATGAAACAAGAAACCAAGAACTCGAATATGATGAACATAAAAGAAAATAATTGTCCATCACGTATTCTGAAAGGTATCCACATCAACATATAATGTATTTCCAACAAACTTCCCCAGTTAGAATTGTTATTGCGTCAAGAAGAACCTCAGTTGTTGTTAATTAGTGAACACTGGATGACTAATGAGCAAGCTTCTGTAACAAATTTTCCAGGCTATAAACTTGTAAACAGTTTTTGTAGATCTCATAATATGTAATGTTTTAAGTAATTATAAGTATATTTTAATATGTAGAGATATAAATATAGACTGATTAACAAGACAAATGTTATTTGATATTTTTGATAGTTTTGATCTGAATGTTGTCTACCGTTTGAACCGACACGGTGTTTCAATGATTTCTTTTCTGCGGGAGATTACGTAGTGTCTAACTTTTTAGATGTTACAGGTTCAAATTTGAACTTAAATATTTCGGATCACAGGGCGCAACTATTTGCGATGTTTATGCAGAAAGCTCTTTCAAAACAAATAATCAAACCAATATTTTATTATAGGAGAAATTATTCTGCATCAAATTTGTACAACCTTAAACATAACTTTTCAACAACTGACATTAGCGATTTATTCCAAATAACAGATGTAAATAAAGCTTGGCAATGTTTTTGGCAACATTTATTATACAGTATAGAATGCACGTGTCCGTTAACTAGAACAAAATCGTACTGCAGTGATAATATGAGAAATCCCTGGATAGACTCAGGGATTCTAAAAATGAGTCAGGATCTAAAAAATTTATATTGGTTATCACAAAATATGAATGATAAAGAAATAAGCGAACATTATAAAGAAGCCAAAAAAAAACTATTCATTGGCACTCAAATTAAAAAAGCACAATTTCTATCAAAATAAATTAAACAAATCTACTAATATCACAAAAGACATATGGAACATAGTTAACTCTAGTATAGGTCGAACACGAAACAGTATCAATATGGACTATTCGAGTTATAACAACAATATAATAACTGACCGAAATGAAATTTGTAATATATTTTGTACGTATTTTGCCAATATTGCTTCAAGTTCTGTAAATGCAATTTATAAGGATAACCGGGACAGTGGCACAGTTGGGTATCGACATTGTGTAACTTCACTCTTCTTTTACGATATTACTCCAGACGAAATTGAAGAACAATTATTGCAAATGAAAAATAAATTATCAAGTGGGCCCGATGGTTTGCCAATTAAAGTTTTGAAATATATTTCCCAAAGTATAGTGCATCCTTTAGCTTATATATTTAACCTGTCAGTACAATCTGGAATTTTCCCAAATGAACTTAAAATGGCAAACATAATACCACTCTTTAAAAAAGGACAAACTGATCTCGTTGAAAACTATAGACCTATTACTTTGTTATCGTGTTTTTCAAAATTATTTGGAAAAATTGTTCATAATCGTATTTACAGTTTCATTAATAGGTATAATCTTTTAAGTAATAATCAACATGGTTTTCGTCCTAAACATTCTACAAATACTGCAGCCTTTTCTTTGGTAAATCACATTTATGAGTCACTTGATAAAAGTATGTATGTTTTAACGCTCTTTTTTGACTTAACTAGAGATTTTGACTGCGTTAATAAAGATTATATTTTGAGGAAACTGTATAACATCGGAACAACTTATAATTAATGCCAGCAAGACCAAATATATAATGTTTCACAAGAGACGTGAAAATCCTAATATGTTGTTTAAATTAAATGAGCCGATTATTACTAAAGTGTAACGACTTGCAAGACACTGTATGTATAGAGGTTATATGCAACTTCAACCTAATGTAATGTAGGTATACATATAGGTTACAATTTTGAACATTTTTTTTTCGAAAACTACATGCGAGAGCTGAAATCTGACTTCAGATTCGTGATCAGCACCCTCGAAATAGGGGGTAGGAATTTTTTTGGTAATATTGGAAAGTTTACTATAGCATAAAACCCTCCAAATTTATAATTATTTTTGAGAGTGCTAAACAAGAATCTAAAATTAGTTTTGTGCACTCAAATCTAGTTTTCTAAAAAAAAAAAATTCAAAAATATAACCCCTATGTCACAAACCTAGAAAAAATATAGACTGCCTCGGTTTATGATATAGGTCACGTGACAGGTCCCGCGTTTCCTAGGGTCTTATGGTCCAGCAAATGGATATTTTATTTGTTTTATGTTGGCGGGTGTGCAAATATAATGGCTGCATTACAATATGAAATTAACTAACTTCCTGTCATTTTAAATGTCATTAAAGAATGTGACCAATCACAGTAAACAAATGAGCTTCACGCTACAACACAACCAACGTAAATTGGTATAAAAACCAAGTTTTAGTGATTCTGGACCTTTTAGGGCAGCCATGTTGTTGTTGTCGCCAACAATATGATACTGGCACAGTCTATATTTTTTCTAGGTTTGTGTCCTATGTATACATTACATCAGAGTTGTTGTTTTGTGACAAACCGTATTCATCGACTGTTTCAAAACGTATTCAATTTATGTATTGCACCAAGAAAGTGTATAGTTTCAAAATGTAACGTCATCAAATATTTGTCTCTTTTTAACATCATGCATACTCACACTTTTTGATTATTGTTTATAATTTATGTATAAAACAGCCACACTAGATTTGGATTTAAATAGAAGGATTATTAGTGGTAAAAATTATTAACAATATATTTCCGCATGTTTTTGTACATATATTTTGAAAATGTGTGAAATCTGCAACAGAAACATGGAAATTGATTTTAGTAACTGCAAACCAAAAACAAATACGTACCTACATGTTCATATGAGTGACAGGTTTGTGAAATTTGGATAGAAAAGTAGTTGGATTGTGTATTCAAGATGAATATGTTTAAATTTGTAGATGTACATATAATAATCCACAACCATCTCCTTTTTAACTAAACAAGAATAAGAAGTATAAAAATATCAACCATTTTAAACATTAGTCTAAAAATTTCAATTACACCGATTTTCAAATCTTTACTTTTTTATCAACTGCCGCATAGACCAATAGCAAAGCCATCTAGAGAGATCAAACCGGACTCAGTGAACGTTTTAAACAGCTACCTGTGTGACGTCACTGTTTCAACGCAAAAATACAGTGTTGTGAACAGCTTAGGTTGAAGTTGCACTATCACCCTATTTATTTTGACAACAGTGTGGTGTCATGAAATGAGGAGGCAACTTCAACCTAATGTAATATACATAGAGGTTAAATTTCGTTTTTTTTTTTATAACTAAATTTGAGCGCACAAAACTAATTTTAGAGTTGTGATTTTTTAAATAAGTTTGGAGAGTTTTAGATTGTAGTAAATAATTACCATTTATTTTTGTGAATGAGTTTGCTTTTGTTGACAGTGATGTTATTTGGAACCAACAAGCTGATGATACTATAAAAATGCAGGTTTTGGTTCAGGTATCATCTATTGCAGTAATAATTGCAGTCTTTAAATGAATTTGGCAATATATTTTGAACTGCTGACATATTCGTAATGAAATCTACTTTCAACATTGACTCTTAATTGTTTCCACTCACCAATAGAAGTCTAATCAAATTTCTGCTCAGAACTTCCAGTTCAAACATTTATTTGGAGGAGTACCATTATTGCAGTAGATTGTACATTTTTGATCAATTTATCTATTTGGTCATATCTCAATAACCAGACGTGGGAGCCAAACCAAACTTTAGGATATATGTACTGTGGCCATATAGACAACTTCTATAGAAGGAGAACCTTTTTGCAGTTTGTGAAAAAAAAAAAGTTGAAAAAATTGTGTTCCCACCCTAGGAATTTTCAGATTAGCTTCTTTAATTCTAGTAAAACATTTTTCCCATAAATTAGATGTAAGGTATTTCATTAGGTAGGTAGATAGGTAGGTATTTCAAATTTTATTAAAAAGTATATTTGTAGGATTTATAGCATTTTGAAGTTTTTATAATCTATTACAAATATAAAATTTAAACTGCTGTAACAAATATTACAATTTTTGCATATAATTGGTAATTTCTCGATAAAATTACATCTAATTTACCGAAAAAAAAATGCTTCACTAGAATTAAAGAAACCAATTTGAAAATTTCTAGGTGGGCACACAATTTTTTAAACTTTTTTTCGTAAACTGCAAAAACATGGCCACAGTACATATATCCTAAAGTTTGGTTTGAGTCTCATGTCTGGTTATTGAGATATGCCATACCTGAAATCTCACCAGCCGCCGCTGTTGACATAAGCATAGGCATAAGTATTTATTTCTATATATGCAATTGTGAACTCTATAGAATGTTTGTAACATTTTGATATTAGTTGAAAAAGGTAGGCATTTAAGCGCTATAGACAAATGTGAAGATTACAAATTTATAACCGGTGTAAAATCATCCACGGCCACAGATTTAGGTAGGACTATAATCGATAAAGTCGTGGCCAGAAAAAGAAGTCAAATTTTACTCAAGTTTTTTAGATAATTCATATGGGGCTGATCACAGAATATTACAAACATGGAAAAATAAAAAATTCCACCCAACCTTTTTATTTCCCAGGCAGTCAGGGTTGTGCAAAAGGACTACAATTATAAATACTTACAGAAAATATCCAAATTAAAAAAAATTATCTTGACCGCTTACTATACTCACAGAATGTTAAAAATAAGCATGTTAAAAGATCCCACTCACCCGTTTTATATTCCAAGCCGCCAGGGTTGGTGAAAAGGGGGTGGGGTCGATAAAATATGAAATCTAACTGTTCTGTAACCGATCTCTATACTCACACATAATGTTAAAAACGAACATATTAAGAGAACCTACCCACCCGTTTCATTTTCCAGGCCATCAGGGTTTGTGAAAAGGGGTTGGATTGATAAAATATGAAATACTCGAAATAAAAATGACTATTTCTTGACCGATTACCGAATTGACAGATAATGTTAAAAATAAGTATACAGGGTGTCCGGAAATGTTGAGCAAAAAATTCAGGGCATAATTCTAGACCGAAAATAAATGCTACGTCTTTTTAAAACAAAACTGATTATTAACGAAGTTACAGGGTGTTAAAGTTAAAATTTTATTTTCGATATTTGTAAATAACTTCTTAAGAAATCTAAATATTTACATAAAATTTGTAAATTGGGGGTTTTTGCGGACGAGAAATTCAAATATGTTTCTAATTTTCACATCACTAGTAGAGGGCGCCACTTGTAGCACACCATGTTTCTTTTAAATGCTAGAACTTTTTTGCATCCATTTTTGAAATAATCCTATTTGAAATGCTCAGTGCACCGAGTAAAAACTGTTTTGGTTTCAGGTTTGGTGAAACCATTTTTCAACAAAGCACAAAGATTTTATCAAAGCAGGCCGATTTTTTTTTTAAATTTGCACATCTCCATAATTTACCATTCTGAACAACTTTTTCAAGTAACATTTTGCTGTATTTTCAGTAGAAAAGGCACTTTAACTAAAACGATAACAGTTTTCAATCGGTGCACTGAATATTTCAAATAAGATTATTTCGAAAACTGTTACTCCTAACAACTTCAAATAAGGTATACCTTTTTCAGATATAACAGGTAGGAGAATCGATTGTTTCAATTGCCAGATGGATACACTAAGCAGCAAAAAAGTTCTGTCATTTAAAAGAAACATGATGTGCCTTAAGTGGCATCCTCTACTAGTGACGTGAAAATTAGAAACATATTTGAATTTTTCGTTTGCAAAAACCCCCGATTTGCAAATTTTATGTAAATATTTGAATTTCTTAAGAAGTTATTTACAAATATTGAAAATAAAATTTTAACTTTAACACCCTGTAACTCCGTTAATAATCAGTTTTGGAAAAAATGTTATAGAAAGAGGTAGCATTTATTTTCGGTCTAGAATTATCCCCTGAGTTTTTTGCTCATCATTTCCGGACACCCTGTATTAAAAGATTCCACCCATCCGTTTCATTTTCCAACCCGTTAGGGTTGGTGAAAAGGGGTGAACTTGATAAAATATGACATCTTTCAAAAAAAAAAAAACTATTCCTTGAACGCCAAACATATTCACACATAATGTTAAAAACAAGCTTATTAAAAAGACCCACCCATCCGTTTTATTTTCCAGGTCGTTGGGGTTGGTGTAAGAGGTGGGGTTGATAAATTATGAAATATATATTATATTCCAAATATAAGAAACTGTTTCTTGATCGGTCTCCATATTCACAGACAATCTTAGAAATAAGCATATTAAGAAATTCTACCCACCCGTTTCATTTTCCAGCCCATCAGAGTTGGTGAAAAGGGGTGGATTTGATAATATTTTAAATATTCCATATAAAACCTCTACCCCTTTTCACCAACCCTGAATGGGATCTCTTAATATGCTTACTTTTAACATTCTCCTGTATTTTTTTACTAAATTAAATTTATTTTTTTAGTGGACTTAACTGGCTATTGCAGTTTTTTTTAATGGTACAATATACTACTAAATAAGCCACTAAAATAATACGAATCTACCAATATTACGAGTCAAAAATCAAAGTCCATGATATTTATTTTTATTATTTGTCGCTACTGATATTTTGGACTTGATTTATGACCTGATTCACAAAATTACCAAAAAATTAGACTCTGCCCATCATTGCATTGGACCTTTCGTATACCCGAACAACACATCTTAGTTTACCCACTTTAAACAATAAATTGAGGTTTTTTTCGTATTATATATTTTTTTTTATTTTGATACAATAATTTGAATCAAGTAGGGAAAATGTTGCGTTTGAATTTTTGGAGGTAGAAAAATATTATTTATACTATTTTGCATTTGGCTTTTACTTAGGCTTTCATTATATTCTTTGCCAGATTTTTTGGGCATTTGGTTATTTCCAAACAGGCGATAAAGTCTTTCTAAATCCTACCTTAAATTTGGGAAAATAAATTTAAGTTTTTGTTCCAAGTTTTTATGTTGATATTGAGGATTGTTGATCGATAACGTGTAAACGTTATATTTTTGCTCTCTATCAGATTTAGTTTGTTTACTCGGTGGGCTGGGTTGTCATTCTTATCTTGCCATTTTTTTATCAAATCAAATGTGATTATTGTCCAACAGAAAAAAATATCCCTTTACAGGACAATAATTAACACAAATAATAAATAATATAAAGACAAAAAAGTAATTAATATGCACGCACATAGCATTTTTACAATATGACTAAAACATTAATGAAAATTACTAACATTAAACGTTATAATACGAGATAAAAAGAAAAGAAAGAAAAACGAAATAAATTCAAAGTAACTGTAATTACAAAAAACTTATAGCTCTATTTATAGATTTAATAGAAGAAAAGTTTATATCACAATGATCAGATATAATATTAAAATTGAGAAACATGATGTAAACTGGAGAGTTTCTTAAAATATTCGTATTGGCTGCTGGTAAATAAAAAGTATCATTTTGCCTAGGACAAAAATTAGGAACTCTGACATTAAAATATTCTAATAATGAGGTATCTTAAATGAGGATTTAACTACAGCATTAATGTTCTGAAAAATTTAGTTTGGAGTCAAATACAAATCTCTTGTACACTCCCTCTGAACAGTATTGTTTAAAGAAAAATAATAATAAAGTACTTTATTGCCAATAAACATACTCATACAAATATATATACATAAATACATAGCAAGAGGCCATTGACCAAAGTCCTTCAACCCGTATTAAATAATTTTTTTATTTTTTTTTGGTAATTTATAATTATACATAAAATAGTGTGTTGCTTATTTGATGAGAAAAAAAAAACCTAATTTTCATTATGAAGTTCTTGTATATGTTCCCATGTAGTTTTCTCCGGGCTTTTATATTTTGCCTGTATACCTAGATCTCGTACGATGCAAAACTTGTTGAGTAAGTCGAAGTTAAATGTTGACTGGACGAATTTTTTTTAAATAGTTTCTAATCTAGTGTTGATTGGAGTTGTTGTTGTTGTTGTTGTTGTTAACTGATGAAGTAGATCGTTGGGGGGATTGTGGAGAGGATTTCTTGGGTGTCTAATTTTTGTGATTTTTCTCAGTGAAGAGGTTTCTCCAATTTGTATGTTTTTTCTAGCTGGTTTATTGCTATTTAGAAGTAATCTGTGTCCGTATTCAAGTATGGGCCTGCATATGGATTTATATATTCTGCTTACAGTTGATAGACTGATACCGTTTTTTTATATGTGAGGCTGCGAAAGTGATTAGCACTTCTAGTAGTTTCCTTCTTACGTAGAGCTGTGTGATAGTTTAGGTTAAGCTTGTGGTCTAAATGGATTCCAAGATATTTGGCACAACTTGTGGGACGTATTATTTAATTGTTGGTTGATATTGTAGGTGATGTGTCTTTTGGTGTATGGTTGAAAATAATTAGTTGTGATTTGGAGGGATTTATGCTTTGTTTCCACAGATTATACCAGGTAGAGGTAGAGTTCATTAGTGCTTGCAGATTTGACATTGTGTTTCTGAGATTATTATCGTGAGCTGTTAGTGCTACATCGTCGGCATATTGCAAAATGTACGAATTTGGGTTTAGATGGTCAGGGTTGTTGATCTGAAAGCTGTATAAATCATGGCAGAAGAGATTGTAGAGGATAGGAGATAAGGGCGAGCCTTGTGGAACACCTTGCTGTGGAGTGAAAGTTTGTGAAAATGAAGTATTTATTTTGATTTCAAGTAAGCGATTTTCTAGGAAGCTTTTTATTATTAGTAGCAAATAGTCAGGACAGTTCAAAAGCTTGAGTTTGTAAAAGAGTCCGTAGTGTCAAACCGTGTCAAATGCCTTTTTAATGAAGAAATATAGTAGCTGATTTCCTTCCGTGCAACTTGGTTGTTTCTACATTTGATTTAAGTATTGTTAGAGGGATGTTGTGTTGGTGATTGGTATTTGGTCTGGGTAGGACAATAATAATTCCTTGTTTCCATTATGTAGGGAAATAGTGTGTGTTTAGACAAAATTCATAGAATTTGATGATATGTTTGTGGACTTCATTGTTAAGTGCCTTTACCAAATTTTTTGTAATGTTGTCTTTGCTCGGGGCTGAATTCCTACCACTATTTATGGTGTTAAAGTAGTCATCCTCATCAATTTGGATTGTATCCCTGCCTTGTATTCAGTTGGTGAAGTGAATTCAGGATTGTTTAGGTCAAACATAAGGATGTAGAGTCTGTTGTGAGAAAAAACTGGTGTAGTGTCAATATTATAGTGCTTTATAAATCTTCTTTTAAGCTTGTCAAGTAGTGCTTCTCTGTTGATATTTTTTGGGTTGTTTATTTTGGCTATGTATGTGTTTATAATGAAATTGTGCATCGTTACTGGGGAGTGAATTCGGACATTTCTAGTGATGTTTTTGTTCATTTCATTTGTTTTCTTGTTAATGGATTTAATAGGAATGTTTGCAATACCTTCGATTGGTTGAGAGGGTCTTTTTGGACATTTAGATGACCAAGCAGCATGATCTTTAGATTGACAGGCGACATACTTTGATGGTAGTTGGGTGGGACATTTAGTATCATGATGTTTTCCTTCACATTTTGTACATTTAACGGGGGTTGTGCAGTCTTCAGTTTTGTGGGTATATTTCTGACATCTTTTGCAAGGGAGGGGTACAGGTTGCGGAGGCGCAGCTGTGTATACTGCATAATGACGATTTTTGTAGAACAATCCATTGTTTAGTAACCTTTCATATGATGTATGCAACCGGCTATAATTCTGATTAGTAGGGTGCGGCGATTCGTTTGTCTTGATATTATCCTTTGGCAATACCTGTCGTCAAAGCTGTTAGATTTAAGGTAATCACTTATTATAATATCCTGAATTTCTGGCTCTACTGCAGCAATCGCACAGCAATAAGAGGCTGCCGGGGTGTTTCGTGAGGGTTGTGAAGATGCTGTCGTTTCGGTGAAGTTTGTTAAAATTTGATCTACAATCATAGTTTTTAATGTGGAAGTAATAATTGTCTTGTTGTTGTCTGTTTTTAAAATAAATCCCTGTTGAGTTTTAATTATGACATCTTGCGAGTTTGGAAATTTTGTTTCCCATATATCAGATATTTCTATTGTTTTATGGATTTTAAATAAAATAAATATTTGTATTGTTTGTGTGTAATTTCTTGCATTTTTGCAGAGTAATTGTGGTGTTTTGTTATGTGATTTGTGTGTGGGTGGAAAGATTTTTGATTTGTTTGTGAAACATTTGCCTTATTAATAGTAATTTCTGGTTGTGTTATTGCAGAAGTTGATGCTTTATTTGTGCCTGGATTTTGTTGTTGTTGGGAGTTAGCTATTTGAGTGTTTTTAGATGTTTTTTGTGTGCTATTTCCATCCTTAGTTTTTTCTGATTCATCGATTAAAGATAATTTTTTACCTAAACTTAGTTGATTTGTCCAAATAATTTCGTGAATATCTTCTTGTAAAAGAGAGATTTTCTTACGTTTCCTCTTTTTATATTCTTGTATTAACCACTCCATGTCTTTCTTCTCCGTTGTCTGATTTACTACTATCCATTTTATTATTTAATTAAATTTGATAGATATCACAAAAAATGCTTTCAAACTCAGAGCTGTTGAAATTGTGTGACCTCAACAAGATCTCTGTTAGCACTGTGTGTTTAAAGAATAACGAAATGAAATGGGTTCATGTTTCCTAGAATAAGTAACCACTTTACATTTGGATAAGTTCAAATTAAGTTTAAATATTTCACACCACTCTTCAATTATTGATATCTGAGATTGTAAAAATTCAGTCATTACTATCATTAGTTTTGCAATAAATTTTCATCAGTGAAAAGCAACTTCTTACAGCTAATAATTTTCGTAAAATTATCAATAAATATTAAGTTGAATGCTACTGCTAATAAAGTAATAGTATAGGACCAAGATTGGAACCCTGAAGCAGCCGCAAACAGTTCATATTTAAATCCATTTTATGCAGCATAATAAAACTGATCGTTTAAATATGAGTTAAAAATATATTTTGCGTAATTAAAGCTAAATTCGTTATTGTTGACCTTTTTTCCATAAATCCATGTTGGTACGATAACAATACATTTTTTACGAACATATAAATATAATTATATAAAGCAATCTCAAAGATCTTGGCAAAGTTGGGCAGAATAGCAATGGGCCTGTATTTAGTTACACATTAAATATAAAATTCAAGGCCGTACCCTGAGTAAAATGAACAAACATAGGTATTCATCAGCATTGAAAAAGTTCAAAAATTTGGACTAAACGTAGGTTAATTATTTCCATTATAAAATTAAAATAGAAAAAGTTTATTTTTTCTATTTTTTACCAGTGATCAACAGAAAATTATCAAAAAGTTTTGGTTACATTCTATTGTCACAGAACTTGCCTCACTCATACCCAATTCGACGACTGTGGTACCGCGAAATGCTAAGATTGCCCCGATCGTCCCTACACGATTCTGTTAAACAAACAAAATGCCGTGGATCGAGACGGAACTGGAAAACTGGAGAATAGACGAGAAGCATTCGAGTCGTTCAGGAAAATGGATCTAGAGATACTAGAAAATACCTGGAATATTCATTTGGTCTATAAAAGAAGAATAAACGGCCCATTTAGTCTTGTATTACAGTCTGAATTGAAGTGTTTAGTTAGAGAGATCAAAGTGATTTCATTAAATAAGTGTTTAGTTGAGTTGTAATTAGTTTTCAGTAGTGTACTGGGTAGTTGGTTAATAAAGATAAGTAATTAATTAACGGATTGTTTTTCTGGCAGTAAGAGAAAGTCGGATTGGGAAATCCGTGACAATTTGGTGTCGGAAGTGGATTTAACTGGAAGTTTGAAGAACTTTCGGGAACCCTGTGCGTAAGTGGGATTTAAATTGGAAGTTTGAAGAACTTTTTGGAACCCTGTGCGTGGGTGGAATAAAGACCCAAGTGTGACATATCACCGCACTCGTCGTGACTCAAGGAAGTGAACGGTGGTATTTGCGAAGGACAATCTCGAATATTCTAGAACTTTGTACGGGAGTGAGACAAAGATCCAAGTGTGACATATCACCGCACTCGTCGTGACTTAAGGAAGTGAACGGTGTTATTCGCGAAGGACAATCTTGAACATTCTAGAACTTTATGCGGAAGTGAGACAAAGACCCAAGTGTGACATATCACCGCACTCGTCGTGACTTAAGGAAGTGAACGGTGTTATTCGCGAAGGACAATCTTGAACATTCTAGAACTTTATACGGAAGTGAGACAAAGACCCAAGTGTGACATATCACCGCACTCGTCGTGACTCAAGGAAGTGAACGGTGGTATTTGCGAAGGACAATCTCGAATATTCTAGAACTTTGTACGGGAGTGAGACAAAGACCCAAGTGTGACATATCACCGCACTCGTCGTGACTTAAGGAAGTGAACGGTGTTATTCGCGAAGGACAATCTTGAACATTCTAGAACTTTATACGGAAGTGAGACAAAGACCCAAGTGTGACATATCACCGCACTCGCCGTGACTTAAGGAAGTGAACGGTGTTATTCGCGAAGGACAATCTTGAACATTCTAGAACTTTATACGGAAGTGAGACAAAGACCCAACTGTGACATATCACCGCACTCGTCGTGACTTAAGAAAGTGAAAGGTGTTAATCGCGAAGGACAATCTCGAACATTCTAGAACTTTATACCGAAGTGAGACAAAGACCCAAGTGTGGCATATCACTGCACTCGTTTCATGGTGAAGGCAACGGCGATAGCTAGAAATACATTCGTTGACATTCTAGAACTTTCCAAATAGAGTGAATGCCTGTAACTAGAAGCCAAGTCAGTATGGATGCACAAATGGCAAAACTGTTAGAAATGATGCAGACAATGCAACAGGAAATGAGAGGCCAGATGAAGACGATGCAAGAGAAATTAGCAGAACAGGGACAAACAATGCAAATGAAATTTGAAGAACAAGGGCATAAAATTGAAGATCAGTACCAAACGATGCAGCAAAAATTAGAAGAACAAGGGTATAAAATGAAAGATCAGATACAGGCAATACAACAGAAAATGAGGGATCAGACGAAATAAATGCAGACAATGTTAGCAAAATTGGAGAAGACTGGAAGAAAAACTAGAGCAGTCACATAAAGTGACGCAAGTAGAAGTGAAACTGTTAGCTCAAAAAAAAAGAAAATAGACGAAGAAATAAACTTGGTTAGAGAAACCTGCGAAGAGCTTCGACACAACCTAGACAAAATAAGAAAGGAGGGTGTAATCAAAGCAGAAGGACCTGTTATCCGAACTCAGAAAACGAAGCACCCATAATTCGACGGCAAGGTTTCCTGGAATGTATATCTGCGTCAGTTTGAAGCAGCAGCTGCAGTAAACGAATGGTCTGATTGTGAAAAGGCTACTACTCTGATAGTTGCTCTACGAGGGGAAGCTCTTGACGTCTTACAAGGAGTTCCTGCTGGGCAGCAGAATAATTACGACATTCTAAAACAGCATATGGAAATGAGATATGGGGATAAGCACCTGCGAGGCAGCAAAGATGGCATCCGGTAGACATGTTAAAGTTCGGGCCATCAGTGATAACAGCGATAGTATGGCAAATGGAGACCTAATACAGACGCTAAAGGAGATTATTGATAAGCCCCTCTACTGGGCCACAGAAAGAACAATCTGATAGTCGAAGGGATCGCCTTCTTAAATGCTGGAACTGTGGACAGACAGGACATCTAAAAAGACAGTGTAGGGCTCCGGTCACGGATCAGCAAAAGCGCGACTCCCAGGCGACAGCTGCACAGGAAAACTAGGGTCAGCCGGCTTGACGGGGCAAAAGCCGGCTGCGTCCTCCTACCATGCCCCACGAGAAGAAATTACGTTATCACGTCTCAAGAATTCTGACTTCTTGCTAGTAGAAGGCATTATTTTTGGTCGTATGTTCCTATGGTAATCGACACTGGAGCGACAAGAACTATAGTACGGCCGGATATTATTGGTGATTGGCGTATTAAGAACCCTGCCAAACGTTACGTCCTTACAACAGCCAATGGACAACAACTGCCAGTCAAGGGGGAATGCGAGCTTGAAGTAGAATTAGTAGACATCAAGTTCAAACACACAGCCCTGGTAGCAGATATATCGGACAATGTCATTCTCGGACTAGACTTATTACGAGCAAAGGGGGTGAACTTAGATTTGACTACACTGAGAATAACGCTGCACGGAGACTCGTTGTTAAAGAAGATGTGGTACTACCTGCTCAGACCGAAACCTTGGTTGCCACTGTAAATGGATGGGGAAATGTCTGGCAGTGTAGGAGTGGTGGAACCCAGTAATCCGGATTTGTTCAATAAATCTATAGTCACCGGCCGCACCCTGATTAAACCGGAGGAGACGACAATAGTACGGGTAGTTAACCTGAAAACCTTTCCACAGAAAATTACAAAGGAAATGAAGTAGGAGTGTGTGAACCTGTTACCATGGTCAAAACACTCAAAGAAAACAACGAGATGGAGATGAAACCAAATAAGACCAGTCTACCAGAATGTCTAAGGGACATTGTGGATAGGGCCAAGGAAAGATTAACAGAGGTTGAGGTGGAACAACTGGAAGAGCTGCTAAGTGAAAATGAAGATGTGTTTGCACTTAAACCAGCGCCTTTGGGAGAACCAATGTAGTGAAGCATCGAATCGATACTGGTTCATCATCTTCTATAAAGCAGCCACCACGAGGACTTCCACTAGCCAAGCGAGAAGAAGTTAACAAGATGTTAATTGATATGCAAAATCAAGGCACCATAGAGCCATCTCAGAGTCCTTGGGCTTCTCCTGTAGTCCTGGTCAAGAAGAAAGACGGCTCCACCCGATTTTGTGTGGACTACAGAAAATTAAATGACGTCACCAAGAAAGACAGTTACCCATTACCGAGGATTGACGATACTCTGGACACCTTGGCTGGTGCGCAATGGTTTTTCACTTTAGATTTAAAGAGTGGATATTGGCAAGTCGAGGTCAGGTCCCTGCCACTTTTGAGCGACTGATGGAAACTGTACTTCATGGCCTGCATTGGGAGACCTGCTTGATTTACTTGGACGACGTGGTGGTGCTGGGACGCTCTTTTCAGGAGCACCCGAACGGTGTGAAAACAGACCCGGAGAAGACATAAAGAACTGGCTGGTTCCTAAAGACAAACATCAAGTTCGAAGTTTTCTCGGCCTATGCACATACTATCGACGATTCGTCCAAGGATTCTCGGACATTGCCAAGCCTCTTCATAAACTAACAGAAGACAATATCTCGTGCGAATAGACTCCGAGATGCCAGCAAGCCTTTGAGACGCTGAAAGAGGCTCTCTGCACTACCCCGATTTTGACATACCCAATACCTGGACAACCATTTATAGTGGACACGGACGCAAGCAACATTCGAATTGGTGGAGTTCTTTCCCAAGTACAAGATGGCCAAGAGCGAGTAGTGGGCTACTTCAGCAAAGTTCTATCGAAAGCAGAAAAAAAATATTGTATGACTCGGAAAGAATTGCTTGCCATCGTCAAGAGTCTAGAACACTTCCATAAATACCTGTATGGCCAAGAATTCCTGCTAAGAACGGATCACGCTTCCCTTAAATGGCTGCTACAGTTTAAAAACCCTGAAGGACAGATGGCCAGATGGCTGGAACGGCTGCAAGAATATCACTTTGTTATAGATTATCGAGCCGGCAGAAAACATGGAAATGCAGATGCCCTTTTCCTGGTGTTGGAAGACGGTGTCCTAAAAAGAGCATGGGAGAACAATGATGGAACGGACGTCAAGAAGCAAGTACTACTCCCGAGGTCCCGGGTCAAGGAAGTGTTGCAGGAAGTACATGGAGGTACTGGTGGTGGACATTTCGGTATCAATAGGACTCTACAGAAGGTTAGGGAGCGTTTCTACTGGTTGAGCTGTAGGACGGATGTAGAAGATTGGTGCCGAAAATGTGACATATGTGCAGCCAGCAAGGGACCAAAGACCCGTTCCAGAGGCAAAATGCGTCAGTACCTCGTAAGAGCACCGTTTGGGAGGATTGCCATTGATATCGCTGGCCCCTTTCCGAAAATCCAAAGTGGAAACCGATATCTGCTAGTAGCCATGGACTACTTCAGCAAATGACCGGAAGTATACCCCCTTCCCTATCAAGAGACCACAACCGTAGCAGAAGTGCTAGTCAACAATCTGTTCTGCAGATATGGTGTACCCATGGAACTACATTCAGATCAGGGCAGAAATTTCGAATCAGGTGTGTTCCGAAAGGTCTGCGAGCTTATGGGAATCCGAAAAACCAGGACCATCCCACTGCATCCCCAGTCAGATGGTATGGTGGAACGCTTCAACGCCACACTAGAAACCAATCTGAGGATGTTTGTGAACGAGAACCGCTCAGCTGTCCATGAAACTACTGGGAAGACTCCCGCAAGGGTCATCTTTGGAAGAGAGCTTCGCCTTCCAGCAGATTTGGTATTTGGTCATCCTGCGGAACAGCCCACAGAGCCAGACACTTATACCCATGAGCCAGAACGAAGACTAGCAGCCGTACACGTCCAAGTCAGATCTCGAATGCGACTAGAGAGCGATCTAATGAAGACTCGATACGACGTCCGGGCCAATACAGTCGGATTCCAACAAGGTGACCTGGTGTGGCTGTACAATCCCACGCGGGAGAAAAGAAGATCGCCTAAACTACAGAACTACGTTGGGAGGGACCCTATACTGTCATTAAAAGAATTAATGACATCGTCTACCGGATACAGAGGACTCCCAGGAGTAAGATGAAGGTCGTCCATCTGGAGCGTCTGTCCCCGTATAGAGGTGTATCCGATCGGGACGATCGGTCCTAAGGAGGGGGCAGTGTCACAGAATTTGCCCCACTCACACCCAATTCGACGACTGTGGTACCGCGAAATGCTAAGATTGCCCCGATCGCCCCTACACGATTCTGTTAAACAAACAAAATGCCGTGGATCGAGACGGAACTGGAAAACTGGAGAATAGACGAGAAGCATTCGAGTCGTTCGGGAAAATGGATCTAGAGATACTAGATAATACCTGGAAAATATTCCATCGTTCCGTTTGGTCTATAAAAGAAGAATAAACGGCCGAGTCTTGTATTACAGTCTGAATTGAAGTGTTTAGTTGGAGAGATCAAAGTGATTTAGATAGCGATTAATTAAATAAGTGTTTAGTTGAGTTGTAATTAGTACTGAGTAGTTGGTTAATAAAGATAAGTAATTAATTAACGGATTGTTTTTCTGGCAGTAAGAGAAAATCGGATTGGAAAATCCGTGACACTATAATAAAGCTCAGATACCTGAAAGGTGCATTTTATTTTTTATTTGCAAAGTTAGAGGCAAGCCAAATCTCCTACCTTTTGTGTAATTATTTTCTCTTTTGTAATCTTTACACAATAAATCATTTCTATTCTATTATATTTCCCAAAAGATTTTTCAATTAATTTTAGATGAGCCAAAAATTATTTAATTATGTATTAGTAAATTTAATATACCACATTAAAAAAAAAATACTAATTGCAGAACAGCAGTTTTTTTCGCAATGTGGGTAGGTACTTATCTTTATTTTGTCTATTTAGATAATGGTGACACAATAACACCACAAAATTCAAGTTTTATCGAAAAAGTCACGATGAACAATGGCTAAAAAGGCCGCGCTTTCAGTTCATAAGAATCTTGAAATATCCTTAATTCTTTAAGCATTTCCCTTTCAAATTTCCTAAAATTTACTACTACAACTATTTCCCCACGTGAAACACCTTAATACACGGTGTTTCTAAAAGTATTTAATTCAAACTTTAATATTACTTTGACTAGCATAATTATGCGCCATTTAAGAAACATATTTTAGAAACTTAACCTCGTATATTATTAAATTTTTGGATTCCTCATGTAATTTTAAACATCTTTCATCTCTTAACGTTTTTGCAATATTTGCCATTTGATTTGTTAGCTCTTCAACATAAGTGACAATAATCTAGGCGTCCATTAACAATCATATTTGTAATATTCAATTCAACTGCCAAAAGTATTGAAATTGAAAATCATGACAATATGCCGTTCTTTATGAATATGAGGGTTAACGGATGCTTAGATTGTTATGTCCTTTATGTTGAGGAGCTAGTAATCTAACAGTGAATATTGCAAAAACGGTAACAGATAGGTATAGGAAAGCTCATATAAAATATGTTTAAAATTTCATGAGGAATTCAAACATTAAAAAATATACAGGCTATTCCATTTGAAATAAGAAAGTTGATGGGCAGTGCCTGTGTACGCAGAAATTGCTAAGTTTCTAAAACAGGAGTCGCCAAACCAATGATCGTGAGCGTGGTGATTTCTGGTAGCCCACAAATATATCTTAAAATTTACATAAATGTCATAAGTTCTCATCATGTTTCATTGTAAAACGCAAAAGCATTCTTCTGAAGTCTAACTATATTATAATCGACATATATACCTATTAATGGTATCTTGTGTGGCCCGATATATTTATGGGGCGTTCTGTTACCTGGTCTTTGCCATTAAAATAGCTGCGCTGCGTATATCTTTCTATTTTATATACTTTTCAGTGGTATAAACCATAGCACCTAGAAAGGGGAAGACATTAATAATATTTTAATTCAATATTATATTTTCGATACGTTGAGTATCCCAGATATATACTACGGTCGTAGTTTAGCCAATTTTATACATATCTTATATCCTACGTTCCTCGTGTATCTCTGTGACGTTGCCAATGTAGAACAAGTGAAAAGGGTGGCGTGAAGTGCCGTGAAGTCGTATTTGTTTTAAAATATAAGTTCCAACATTTCGTACGTTAAACGTTACTAATCCCGGTGCTTAAATGTGATGAAAATGGGTAGCCGTGGAAAAATGTTGGTGGCTTTAGCTAATATCTATCGTGTAATACAAAATTTAGTGAACAGTTTATTGCAAAAGAAATAGGAAAAGACAAACAAATTTCTCGTATAGCCCGTTCACCAAATGGCACTACAATTAAAAAATGGAAAACTAACCAGTAATTGGAATGAGTTGCTTTTTTATGTCAGCTAAAATTTTGTCTTCAAGAAAAATGAACGAGCAACTTCAAAATCAATTAAATGAAGTAACATCATCGTCTTGAATTATCTTCAAGGACAAAGAATCGTATCTAAAAATGCACAAAAAATCCACCCGGTAGGTGGAGGTTCTTATTAGCGTTGTACTAAAATATAATTTTGAAATTGAATAATTTATTTTTTTATTTTTGGTCGAATGCGCTAGAGAATATGAAAAACTATTAATTATACCATACACCGTCCAAAATATTTAATAATTCAAGTATTACCAGTTTTTTAAAAGTATTCTGCGGGATCTGATAATGTTTATAATGTCATATACAATTTCCTCAGTGTGCAGTTGACAAGTAAAATTCAGGAAATTTTAGATAAAACATAACAGGTGAAAATGATGTTTTCTTATTCTAAATATCAACCTGGAAATTGTTATACATAAACCCTGGAGAAAAAAATGTCATTAAGATATAAGTTAGTCTAACTTTTTTAAACACTATGTGTAGAAAGTTCCAATAACATATCTGGTAAATATATTTTTCTCAAAAAAAAATTCAAGAAATAAATTTAAAAAGTAAACATTTAGTTTGAGCCTGGTCTAGTGTTGCAAAACAATATATATAATAAGCCTTAGAGAGGCCTTAGAAATTTATAATAATAATAATATTTATTTGTCCTTTGTGACATTTAAAAATGTATAGGATATGTCATAAACACAGTATATAAACAACAATTACACAGAAATGTAAAAACATTAACAATAAAATAACACAAGTATACATACAAAAATCAAGTACTTAGTCTAATACGGATTTGCAAAAAAGTATCTGAAAAATATTTGTGTAAATTATAATATGTTTTCGTCAACAATATATAGGTATTTGATCGTCCTTTTAAAATGTTTGCTATGCAATTTTTTTTATTGAAGTTGAAAGATGATTATAAAGGTTCAAACCTATATAAGAAATAGAGTTTTAAAATTTAGTCATTTTATGTTTAGGTAACATTATTAGGTTTGCATATCTGGTCTCATAGATATGCAGTTCGGAACTCATACTAAATTTATTTAAATTATCACAAACATACAACAAACATCGATAAATATACACACAAGGAAAAGTCATAATTTTATATTTAACAATGTTCGACAGGAAGCTCTAGAATTCAAATTGAATATTTTTTGGGATACAAATATCCTGAAACTATCGGCGCTATTTCCCTACAAGACAACACTATAAATCAATTGACTATGAACCATACTGTAACAAACATTTAATACATTTAGAGGTAACGATTGCTTTAATTTAGATATTGCATAATAAGACTTAAGCTTTTTAGCTACATTATTAATATGCTCTCTCCATCTGAGGTTATTATCCATGTATATGCCCAAAAATTTTACAAATTTGCTGGAAGTTATTTGCTCATTTCCAAACGAAAATTGAAGAGAATGTTCACGATTTGTATTTAAGCAATGGAATTTAATACATACAGTTTTTGACAAGTTAACTATTGGTCCATTTTCCTGACACCATTTTACAAAACTCTGGACAAGAACATGTGGAGCTCCTCATGGCTCCCAGCTGAGACGACTGCGGAGATTTCATCCGCAGAAAGAGTAATAAACATTTGCATTTATATTATCAGGTAAATCGTTTATAAACAGTATAAAGAGCAATGGCTCCAGCATGGATCTCTGAGGAACTCCACTGTCAATATGATGCAGCTCTGATGTTTGATCTTTATATTTAACAACCATTGTTCTATACCATAGATAATTTATCACCCAGTCTAAAAACATTCCACGAAAGCCAAGACTAAATAATTTACTTTTAATGAATTGGATGTTTAAGTAATCAAATGCCATAGATAAATCAAAAAATAAACCGGCCTCGTGTTTACCAGCATCAAATTTTTGATAAATTTCATTAATAAAAACGCATGCAGCAGACTGTGTGGATTTCCTTGAACGAAATCCATGCTGACAGTTACTAAAAATATTAAATTTGTCCAAATACTCCACAGTTGTAGAAAAAACAATTTTTTTAAAGGTTTTAGAAAACACACTCAAAATAGATATCGGTCTATAATTAGCAACATTATCAATATCACCCTTTTTATATAAAATAAAATTTACCAGTAGTAACCGATAAATTGATTCACTCTGCTATAAGGGTTAACTATGACTTACACATATTTCAAGAGGGGTTAGGAAAAAATCAGAATTAACGGTATCACCAGTACGCGGTGTAGAACTAACTACATCTATCGGCCGTTCGCTACTCCATGCCGGACTGAAAATGTCCGGGCACGAAGCGTTCTACATGCAGTAGACACCATTGAAAGCTGTCGACCTTTATCGCGATCGGCGAGAAACGATATTTTGCAAACACGGAATTCCAGGAAACAACTACTCTGCGGGCTAATGCCCCGACCAGCATTGAATTACACCTGGAAAACCTATAGCAACAGCTAGAGTCATTCGTCAGACGCCCACCAGACATATACCGGTTTCGAGCTTATTAGCTCTCATCAGTATGCCATAGGTGAGGTATCCGACGAATAATCCTAGCTGCTTTCGTCTGTCTAACCCGACAGAAGGGACCATGAGTACGCGGTGTAGAACTAACTACATCTATCGGCCGTTCGCTACTCCATGCCGGACAGAAAATGTCCGGGCACGAAGCGTTCTACATGCAGTAGACACCATTGAAAGCTGTCGACCTTTATCGCGATCGGCGAGAAACGATATTTTGCAAATACGGAATTCCAGGAAACAACTACTCTGCGGGCTAATGCCCCGACCAGCATTGAATTACACCTGGAAAACCTATAGCAACAGCTAGAGTCATTCGTCAGACGCCCACCAGACATATACCGGTTTCGAGCTTATTAGCTCTCATCAGTATGCCATAGGTGAGGTATCCGACGAATAATCCTAGCTGCTTTCGTCTGTCTAACCCGACAGAAGGGACCATGAGTACGCGGTGTAGAACTAACTACATCTATCGGCCGTTCGCTACTCCATGCCGGACTGAAAATGTCCGGGCACGAAGCGTTCTACATGCAGTAGACACCATTGAAAGCTGTCGACCTTTATCGCGATCGGCGAGAAACGATATTTTGCAAACACGGAATTCCAGGAAACAACTACTCTGCGGGCTAATGCCCCGACCAGCATTGAATTACACCTGGAAAACCTATAGCAACAGCTAGAGTCATTCGTCAGACGCCCACCAGACATATACCGGTTTCGAGCTTATTAGCTCTCATCAGTATGCCATAGGTGAGGTATCCGACGAATAATCCTAGCTGCTTTCGTCTGTCTAACCCGACAGAAGGGACCATGAGTACGCGGTGTAGAACTAACTACATCTATCGGCCGTTCGCTACTCCATGCCGGACTGAAAATGTCCGGGCACGAAGCGTTCTACATGCAGTAGACACCATTGAAAGCTGTCGACCTTTATCGCGATCGGCGAGAAACGATATTTTGCAAACACGGAATTCCAGGAAACAACTACTCTGCGGGCTAATGCCCCGACCAGCATTGAATTACACCTGGAAAACCTATAGCAACAGCTAGAGTCATTCGTCAGACGCCCACCAGACATATACCGGTTTCGAGCTTATTAGCTCTCATCAGTATGCCATAGGTGAGGTATCCGACGAATAATCCTAGCTGCTTTCGTCTGTCTAACCCGACAGAAGGGACCATGAGTACGCGGTGTAGAACTAACTACATCTATCGGCCGTTCGCTACTCCATGCCGGACTGAAAATGTCCGGGCACGAAGCGTTCTACATGCAGTAGACACCATTGAAAGCTGTCGACCTTTATCGCGATCGGCGAGAAACGATATTTTGCAAACACGGAATTATTCGTCGAAACCGGTATATGTCTGGTGGGCGTCTGACGAATGACTCTAGCTGTTGCTATAGGTTTTCCAGGTGTAATTCAATGCTGGTCGGGGCATTAGCCCGCAGAGTAGTTGTTTCCTGGAATTCCGTGTTTGTAACGGTATCACCCTTCAAAAAAATTCCAAACTTATTTATAAAGCGAAAAAAAAAAATATTATCAAAACCTTATTAACCCCTAATTTCTCGGCGACTATGCCGCCTGTCAGCTGCGAGGTTAGGTATGTTCTGACAAAGTGAAAGTTGTCAAAGGTAATGACAGAGCACCGCGTTGCCACGTGTAACGATTTACGGCGCTTTTAAAGAAAGTTTTATTTACAAAATACTAGATTATTTAATGAGAAACATGATATGGTAGCACTGAGAGTAAAACCTACCTTACTGATACTTCCAGGACTGATATTTGGAGATTTCAAGAAAGTTGAATTATTTTCTGTTTTCTAACTTGTTTACATTATAACTTGTCGTTGTAAAAATTGTTGTACTTGCTGGGGACCTCTTTGTTTCCCTCGACCATTTCATAAATAAAAAAATACTTTTTTTTTGTAGGTATATCTATTGTAGTTTAAAAATGCTTTATTTTTATGTCACTAGTAAAAAAGAAGTTATAAGGAATTTTAAAGAGTATGAAATTGGTTCTTTTTTATTTTCAAGTTAGGTACATACGTTTTTAAAACTCCAGCACCTGTAAAACAACATTCGTGGACGTTGTACAATTCGTACAAATGTACGAGGATTTGGCATATTCCGTCTATTTGGAAAACGTCTTTGATATTCTGCTGGTGCACGATATGCACTCTCGTCGCTCTTCCCATAAATTAGTACTATATTCGTAATTTCCGCGATTATACAAATTTGAATGTGCGAAAAGCAAATACTGAAAACTAACATCAAAATATTTGCGACTTTTGACGGATCTTCCAATGCTGGCGCCATCTGTAGGTCATTAGCGCAAAGTACACTAAAGTTCCATTTTTTAACTTATTATAGAATTAAATAATAATAATACTAATAATAGTAACGATATTAACAATAATCCACCATGTTTGCATATAATAATACTGTAGTATTATTATTTTAAGTTTTCCGAGGCGTTTACAGTGCTCTGTAATAGTACTCTTCTGACCACTAGTGCTGTTTGGCATTTGGAGAGTATTGTATTAGAAACAATGCAACCAACAACACAGCACAGGTTTATATCGACTGACAAGTGCTATGTGCGTGTAACCCCGTGTCACGGAGGAAGTGTCAAAACAATACTAGGATGAAGATAACTCACGATTGTACACAAAAGAATATAATATTGATTATATTGAATGCCATAAGAATATTTACCTGAAGATGTCGTTCAAGATGCATTGGTGCATCTGGATTTCCGCGGCTGCTTATAGAGCCGCTATCGGTACTCTCAAACAACGCGGACGGCTCAATAGGTGTTGGTACTGGCACCCTCCTCCGCGGGAGCGGAGTAGGCAAGACGTCGCCGTACCAGTCTATTAGATCGACCGGGGTACCCCTGGTCGCTCTTAGGTTTGGCTCGTGGCCCGCACGAGAGTGTCCGTAGGGACCCGGTTGCGTGGTGTTAGCGTCGCGCGCCTAGTTCGGCTTCGTAGGCGGGAGCTGGTTATTGTTAGCTGACTGAGCACAGCCAGCGAGAGTTACTAGTCACTTAGGGTAGGCGGCTGTACGAGCCGACAGCTGTGGGACGCAGAGCGCAGAGCAAAACGATAAGTTAAGTTTTAGCACCCACAGCACTCATAACTCCTGAGCGGCGTTTTGGGGTTTATTTTTATATCCTTTGGTCAAGTGGAGCTAGCCAATCAGAGACTCGCTTCACTCCGCTTGACTCCGCCCCCTGATATACTCTCGGGGCGTCATCCCCCAGCCCTGAGATTCTGTGTGCGCCGTGCTTTGCTGGATTTTTTTTATTTTCTTGAAGAAAAAACAAAACTGATAAATCTACAACGAGTAACTTAAGATATATACATACTAGGGAAGAAATGGCAACAAAAATATACTGTATATAATGCAAACGCCTTATTTACAATGGGTTTTACTAAACATTCGCTTCTACGTTCTCGGGTTCCTCTTCTCCCCCAAGCTCTATACTAGCGGCTGGGGTGTGAGGCTGCCTTGTTGGCGAAAGAATCACCAAACGCGCCCGTCGTCGCCGTCGTCGAGGTCTCATGCGTGCGGTAGGACGCCCTTCATGGTGACAGGCCCTCCAGTCTCGGCATTCTGGTTTGTGGGGCAAAGGTGTCGTCGGGTCGGTTGTTCCGCTCGGTACTCCAGCGGTCGGGGAATTGGGTAGCTGTAAAGAAGGAGGCAACCATTCACTATTCTTTTGTTTGGTTATAGGATTGTAAATACTGGCCTGATCTGGTGAATCCGAGGTGTGGGGCCAGTCCTCTGGGTCTGCCTCCGAATCTGCTGGCTGGTTACTGGGTCCCGGTGTCGGTAGTGTTGGTTCATCCGGAGTCGCTGTTTCTCGGGGTAATAATATTCTAGGAGCAGGGGCTGGCCTGATATCGTCAAGATAAATAGCCTGTGCATTCCCGTTTTGGTCGACCTGGTACACGGTCTCGCCTAATACTGCTATGATGGGATGGGGCCCTGTCCATTTGGGTCCGAAGGGCAGCTGCCCTGCAGGTCGGGCTCGAGTCATAACCAAGTCGCCCACCTGATAATGCCTCTCGCGGCTCCGGGAACAATTTTTTTTGGTAAACTTCTTGTCTTCGTCTGGCTCTGGTTAGTCGTTGGTCTCTAGGCAATTTTGGGGTTATGATTTCAGGGGGCAGCTCCCACTCTCCAGGTCGTTTAAGGTTGACCCCGAACAATATGGCACTAGGCGTCATACCGGTGGCGGCATTTGTCCGCGTTCTAAGAGCGAACAGGGCTGCTGGGATGTGTTTCCGCCATTCCCTGGGATGTTTATAGGCGAGGGCTCGCAACGTCTTCTTCAACTCTTGGATTCTACGTTCCACCGGGTTGGCCCGCTGATGGTATACGGGCGCGGCGTAGAGTTGAATGTGGTTCCTGGCCATGTAGTTAGTCCATAGTCGTCCTCTATACAGGGCAGCCCCATCGGTAATTAGGACCTGCGGGTATCCGAACCTGGCACAGCACTCCTCCATAAATGCGATGAGAGTTTTGGAGTGGGTGTTTGGCAACTCTTTTACCTCTACCCATCGAGAAAAGACATCTGTCAGTACCGAGGCGAAACGGCCCTCCCCCGGGGCATCGTTGAGCGGACCGACGACGTCTAAACTCAGGGTATGCCAAGGTTCAGTTGGTACATGAGGTCTCTGAGGCGCCTTCGTCATGGGTGGTCCAATTTTTACGGCCGCGCAGACGAGGCAGGTCTTCACCCACGTTTCAACATCCTGCTTGACTCCCTTCCACCAATAGATTCGCTCAATCGCCCGCGAAGTCTCTTCTTGCCCTGGGTGTCCTGCAAGGCGGTCATCATGGTAGTATTCCAGCACCGTACTCCTCAAACTGGGTGGCACATACAGGGCGAGGTGGTCTCCAGTGCGTCTCCATATTAGGCCATTTTGTACGACGAATTCTTGTAGTCGTCGCCGTTCCTCATTATCCTGGGGTCCCTGTAGACGCATCTTTTCCAAACGTAGTACGTCTAGTTGGCATGTCTCGTCGGCAGCTTGGGCATCCTGTACGGCCGCGAACAGGGGCGGATCTGTCCCAGTGAGTGCGTTCAGCGTAGGGAACTGATGTTCTTCATCCAGGGGTTGGTCCTCTAGAGGCTCGTCGATAGGGTTACGTGACAGATAATCCGGGAGGTGGTTTCGCTTGCCTGGGACGTGTATGACCGTAAATGTATACGTTTGAAGCATGAGGGCCCAACGCGTCAGCTTAGCCCTCTCATCTCGGTACTTCTCCAGCCATAGGAGCGCGCGGCTGTCCGTATATAAGGTGAACGGTCGATCTTGTAATAGCGCGTGAAATTTACGCACCGCCCACACTACTGCGAGCGTTTCTTGTTCATTAATATGGTACTTCGCTTCCGCTCGCGTGAATTTCGCGGAAGCGTATGTTATTACGCGCCAGGGTCCCTCCGAATCTTCCTGCTGGAAGACCACAGCCGCCATGCCACTCGCACTCGCGTCGGTCTGTAACGCGAATTAAGTATGTACCGAACGAGAACGTTGTAAATAACTTAATACATTTATAATATCAAACGACGTTTATTCAAAGTAAGCGGTACAGAGGTATAGTTCACACTAAAGCTAAGCTGGATCTGGAACTCTATATATAAGGAAGTAAATGCAAGTCTCAGCATAAGATAAAATGACTAATATGGTAACTATATGTTACAGCAAAGAAATAGAATACAAGCAAAAATATATATAGGGTGTAAAAAGGGTATATGTATAATTTCTCCCGTCGTAGAGGGAGCTCACGGGGTGAAGCGACCAGGGTCCTAGTGGGCGGTAGTCGCTCCTTCTGGGGTTGAGACATCTAGGCAGCAGCGAAGTCCTCATCTGAAACCAAGGCTCAGGGGTGCTTCTTCATTTTGACGCTCATCTCACGGAGGGTAATAAGGAGACAGCAGGGAGTCACTGTTCCTGGTGTGGTGACTGGAGATCATCGGGTATAAACGTGATTCCGGTCGTTGAGTTATGTCGTCGTTGTTGGGTTTGACCTTCATAAAAATTCTAGGTGCTGTTGAAAATGTAATATTATATTTGATGATAAAATAGTGAAGTTGCTAATGTGGATCTTGGTCAAACAATTCCAGGGTTGGATTTTATATTTGAGATATACTCTACGCTAAACTACTCAGTTCATCTAGCTGTATATCATGGTGAGTTGTGAATTCTATAAGTAACGATTTTTGAAGTTGATGTATGGAATTTCTTTAAATTTTGGATGTAGTACAGTCGATAGGATTCTGTCACTGCATCAATGAATTCGTGCAGTTGTCTCTGCTCGTGTCGTTCCATGGGTACAGGCCTGGTATTTGGGTACATTCCTCCTTTGAAGATATCTTGTTGATTCTTAAGTAAGTAGGTTGATGTAGGAATAGGTAGGTTTTGATTCAAGGGTACAGGTAACATTTGGAGGTATTTGGGACATGGGAATTTGAAAGTTGATATAAATTTTATAATTTTGAACATATATTTGACTGATTATTATTAATTTTGATGAAAGAGGTTAAGTAACTTAATTGTTCCTTTAATTGAGTTCATAAGTTAAATTGATTTCTAAAATTTCTAATTTATTTTCTATTTGTTCTGTGTTTCGATTGTTCATGAGGCCAAAGAGTTTTATTATATCTTGTACTAATAAGATTTAGAATTTTTCTATAAGTCAGATTTCGAATAGTGTTTGATGAGTTTAAGTATTTTGGAAGAGGCGTGCCAATGGAATATTGTCGTCACTATCAGTAAAATCTTCGTCCTTCGACAGAGGAGAAGTGTCAGGAGATTTTGATTTTTTAACATGTTTCTTGTGAATTTTTCCTTTTTCTGTACGTATGGTGGGGCCGTTATCTTCTAGGGCTACAGCCTTTTTAAATTTTGGTCTGGTTTTATGCCTATTAGCTAAGTTATCTTTTATTAATACGTTTTGTAAAATTTTAACCTTTTGTGGCTCCGTTTTGTTTTTATTTACTCGGTCTAAAGTTTTTTGTTTTGTCACTTCAATTTTGTTTTGTACGTCCGCGTATAATTTTGAGTAAATTTGTTTTTGTTTTTCTATAAAATTTGTGGTAATTATTCTTTCATCTATTTCTATGTTTTGGGGTCAACCTAATATTATTTCTAAGGGTGTTTTTTGAGTTACAGAATGTACGGAATTATTATATCCAATGGTTGCTAATTTAATTAGAGTTTCTTGATTTAAAGTAGGGTTATCTAATTTCAAAGCTCTGATGGAGTCTAAAATTGTTGAGTGGAAACGTTCGACTGGACTATTAGAATTTGAATTACTGACGCTAGTGAAATGTAAAATTATTTTATGTAGTTGACAAAATTCTGAAAATATTTTATTATTAAATTACTGCCTTGATCACAGATTATTTTGACTGGTTTTCCGTAATGGGAGATGTAATTTAGAATAGTATTAGTCGTTGTTATAGCATTTCTACTAGGTATAGGATAGGCTTGTCCTAATTTTGAAAATGTGTCAAAAACAGTTAAGAATTGATTTTTATCAAAGAATAGTATGTCTATGTGTATAATGTCGAAAGGTTTAGTGGGCGTTTCCGTTTTTGGATTGGTGGATTTTGTGGGTGTCTATCATATTTCGCTCGATTACATGTTTCACAATTATTTATATAGGTTGTTATAGTTTCTTTCATATTAGGCCAATAGTGAGTTTTTGCTAAAGAATTATAAACAGTGTCAATGCCTCTGTGTACTGTATTTACTTCATGTTGTTTCATTATTAATCTGATTTGGGATTCTAGTTTTTCTACATCTTGAGTTTTTAGTGTGGAGATTCTAAATTTAATCGTATTATTAAAGAATTTTGGTATTAGACGTTCAAAACATTGTCTAGCTTTTTGATCATAAAAATATAAACAGTTTATTTCCTTTGGTTTTAGAAAGTTTCGTAATATTTTAGCTTTATTTTGGTCTGAAAGTTGAGGATTGAATACTATAAAAATTGAATTTTTATCAAAAGGTCTGGTTAGTCTGTGTCAATAAGGTTGAACAAGATTTGGATTTAGAGCGATAGATATTTGATATTTAAATTGATTTATTGGTTGATCTGTTATGGGTAATTCTGCTACTGGATTTTCTATTGAAGTATGTATTGTTTCGTTGTCGTCAGGTTCTGGAATATGTAATACTGGAGGAGAGGGTTCTGGAATGTGTAATACTGGAGGAGAAGGTTCTGGAAGCTGTCGTAAAATGTCGTTAAGTAATTCTTCGTCAATAGGTGTGTTAGGTCTATCCACGTTTACTAACATGGAGAGAGTATCGTCATCTAGAATAGGTAAGTCTAAGGCTTAAGAAGTAGAGGGTTGAAGTTGGTGAATGTTAATGTCTGGGGGAAATCGGGATAATGCATCTGCAACATTGTTTTCTTTTCCTTTAATATATTTTACTTCGTATTCAAATTCTTCTAATTTTAGTCTCCAACGGACTAATCTAGACTGAGGGTCTTTTAAGGAGAAAAGCCACTGAAGGGGTTTATGGTCTGTATTTATTATAAATTTTCTTCCATATAGATAAGGTCTAAAGTATTTAGTTGCCCAAACGATTGCTAATAATTCCTTTTCGATTGTTGAATAATTTATTTCCGCCGGATTTAAGGTTCTACTCGCATATGAAATTGGATGACCGTTTTGGGATAAAACAGCTCCGATCGCAAAGTTAGATGCGTCGGTGGTTAATACAAAAGTTTTTGAAAAATCTGGGAAAGCTAAAAGGGGTTCATTAGATAAAATATTTTTACATAAATTTACTGATTCTAGAAATTCAGGGGAGTGTTCAATTTTATTTTCTTTTTTTAAACATCGAGTTAGCGGTTTTGTTATTTTTGCGAAATTATTTATAAATTTTCGATAAAATCCTACAAGTCCAAGAAATGATTTTATATCTTTAGGTGTTTTAGGTATAGGAAATTTTTGAATGGCTTTTACCTTGTCTGGATTTGGTTTTATTCCTGAAGGGGTAATAATATGTCCTAAAAATGTTGTTTCTCTTTTTAAAAATTCAGATTTGTCTAATTGAATTTTCAGATTTGCTTTTCTTAAAGCTTCAAATACTAGTTTTAAATTTTGAATATATTCCTGAAGGGAAGTGCTAAAAATTACAATGTCGTCCGATACGAGGCAAATTTTATTTTGTAAATCTCTAAGGACATTGTCCATGACTCTCTGAAAAGTTGCGGGGGCGTTTTTTAGGCCAAAAGGAACCCTTAAAAATTCGTAATGTCCATTGTTAGTGTTAAAAGCGGTTTTTTGGATTGATTCTGGGGACATTTCTATTTGATGAAAACCGGATGCTAGGTCAAGGGTAGTGAAATATTGGGATCGTCCTAGTTTGTCTAATATGTCTGTGATGTTTGGAATAGGATATCTGTCAGTAACTGTCTTTTCCTTAACTTTTCGGTAGTCTACTACGAGTCGCCATTTTTTATTTCCGGAAGCGTCTAATTTTTGGGTACAATCCATATGGGACTGGACCATGGTGAATCTGAAGGTCGAATTATATTATTTTGTAATAAGGATTGAATTTGTGATTTCACTTCTTGTTTATGTATTTCTGGATATCTATATGTTTTTGTATGAACAGGAATTTCGTCTTTAGTTTTTATTTGATGTTTAACTTGATTAGTAAAAGTCAAAGGATCGCCAGGAAAATAAAAAACATCATAATAATTTTTGCAAAGGGGTATTAAATGCTGTTTTTCTTCTTTAGATACATGTTCTGTTCTTAATAAATTTGGAATTTGTTCCTTTTTACATTTACTTGCATTTGAAGAAATTTGGAAATTGTATAATTCGAAATTTTCTATATTTTGACAAGGAATAGGTTTTTGAAAATAAAAAGTTTTTGTTTCACTAGAGGGATTAAAGAGTTCTACCGGGGCATATCCGTCTTCGCTGGTTGTTAATGTTTCTCTAATTATTAAATTATTTAAATTTTGAAAAGGTATTAAAATATCGCCAAAATTTGCTTCTACAGGGATGGTTGTTTTTAAATACTCATTTGGGGCAAGTGTCACTCGTCTTTTTATGTCATAGGGATCACGTAAATAAAGGGGAATATTAAAATTTTGTCCTATAAGTCTATTATTAGGTAAGTCAATTATCATGTTAAATTTTTTCATATCATGGTAGCCAATAAGTCCGTCAAAATAGTTATGAAAATCATAAGATAATACTTCTAAATTTTGATTTGAATTAAATTCTGAAAAAACGGGTACAAGAGCTTTTTGTTTAATGGTACATTTTCCTAAAATAGTTTTTACTTGAGTCGAAAAATTAAAAATTTGATTTGGACAGATTTTTTCTATTATGTCAGGTCGTAACATAGAATATGAAGCGCCTGTATCTATTAAAAGTTTCAAAGGGGGATAAGGATGTTGAGAAATTTTTACATATGGTAACTGGGCAGCTAATTGAATATTACTTTCTACTATATTTGGTTGTCTTGAGGAGGGGTTAAAGGAAAATTTTGGTTATTTTCACAGTTATAAAAATCCTGGTTACAATTTTGATTAAAATCTTCGTCATTATAATCTGTTTCAAAATTTTGTTCAAAAAGTAAATTGTCATTTTGACATTCTTGACTAGGGTCGAAATTTGGATCAAAATTTTGTTCAAAGTTTTGTTCTTCAATATTAACATTTTCGTTAGTTCTAGGGAAATTTTGCCTATTCGGTTTTTGTCTAAAATTTTGTTGGTTTTGCCTGAAATTTTGATGATTACTTCTAGTGTTATGTGTTTGGTTTACAAATGACTGAACTCCTGACATCGGAGTGGGGTGATTTTGTCTGTAATTTTGATAAGTTCCCGAAGCTTGTTGATTTCGGTTTTGATTATAATTTTGGTTGAAATTTTGATTAAAATTTGGATTTCTTGGTGGAAGAGGTGGTCTTGCAAAATTTTGATTTTGGAAATTCGGTTTAAAATTTTGGTTAGTTTTAAAATTCATATTAGGATTATGATTTCTTTGGGGAATTTTAGGTGGGACTGACGGCGATTGCGAATAAGACATGTTTCTCTTAAGTTGTTCTTTGTATTGATTAAACTGTAGTTCTCTGTTTACGAAAGATATCGCGTCTTCTAATGTAGTTTTGTCAGCTGTCCGTATCATTGACTGTAAGTTATCTGGCAAGTTCGCGACGTACGTGTCGAGCGCGAGTCTAGCATAAATGTCCTGGTAAGCTTGTTTTTCAACAGCTGTGATATTCAAGTTCACTAGTTTCTGAGATAAAATTGACCTCAGGTGTTGGATTCTATTTGAGAATTCCTGCAAGGTTTCGTTTTCGAGTTATATCGCATATGAATTAAGTCTTGCTGAAGGCATGGGAGATCTCTACAATCTCCGAAATTTTGTTGTAATAAATTTTTAATTTGTGTCCACGTTTGAATTTCTAAACGTTGGTTTAAAATAATTTCGGCTTGGCCTGTGATTTTAGATCTAATTCCCGCAAGTAAATATACCATACGGTCAGTTCTTTCAGGGATATTAAAGATTCTAATTAATTCGTCACATAATTTGCAAAATGTTTGTAATTTTGTTTGTGAACCATCAAAAACTGGTATCACATCAAGAAAAGCTTTAGCTTCGTTTATATTTGAGTTAGTAGTCATATTTTCGTTATTAAATGTACTAGATAACTGATTTACTAAACTATCTATCTCGTTCTGATTTACGGAGAGTCCAACACCGACAGGGACCTGGTATGGATTTTCTACACGTAATCTTGAGAATTACTATCCTTCGACAAAAGAAGCACTTTGGACAGAGAAAAATATAAACGAATTCAGAACAATTAAATTCACTTAATCACTTCTTAAAAATTTAAACCTAACTAATTTTGACTGTACACAGGCAAGTGTAAATCAAAATGTCTTTTCGCCGCACAAGTATATAAAAAATCAGTTTATATCAACTTAGCGAGGAAAGGAGTGAAAAAATACAAGAGGGACTTTGAATCGTCGCTGACGGTCCAGGGATCTCGGCGTCAAGTTAACCAACCACTTGAAGTTCCGAATCCAATAAATTTCACCTGAGAGCTGGACAGGTTCTGGATCTTCAACAAAGTACAGGAGTACACCAAGGATCTCACTCACTCACTCACGAGAATTCAGAGACTTGTTTGTAGATCCTACCGACTGCGCCAATTAAGTATGTACCGAACGAGAACGTTGTAAATAACTTAATACATTTATAATATCAAACGACGTTTATTCAAAGTAAGCGGTACAGAGGTATAGTTCACACTAAAGCTAAGCTGGATCTGGAACTCTATATATAAGGAAATAAATGCAAGTCTCAGCATAAGATAAAATGACTAATATGGTAACTATATGTTACAGCAAAGAAATAAAATACAAGCAAAAATATATATAGGGTGTAAAAAGGGTATATGTATAATTCGCGAACGGTAGATTTGGATCAGGCCGGCTAAGAGTCATCGGTTGGGCTAAAGCTTCCTTAAGCTTTTCGAAAGCTGCTTGGGCCGATTCCGTCCATCGAAACCGCTGCTTCGTAACCAATAGATCAGTTAGTGGGGACGCTAACTCTGCATATCTAGGCACGTAATCTCTCACCCAATTAGCAGTTCCGATAAACTGGCGGAGCTCACGAACGTTCCGCGGCGGTGGGAAATCTCGTATTTTTTCTAAATGCTTGACCTGCAGTTCGTTCTGGTTACTGGTTATTCGGTGGCCGAGGTACTCGATTTCTCCAGTAGCTATTTGACACTTTTCCGCGCCGCACCGTAACCCGTGAATTTGTAACCGTTCCAAGACCAGGGCCAAGTGCTCTGATGCTGTTCTGGGGTTTCTGAATACACTATTATATCATCTAGGTAGACTTTTACAAAGTGGTGGATGTATCCCTCGAGCACGCGCAACATTAACTTCTGGAATGTCCCAGGAGCCCCGGCGAGGCCAAACGGCATGACTAAAAACTCGAAAGAAGCCCCGTCCGGAGTGGTGAATGCCGTGTACGGACGGCTAGCCTCCTCCAGGGGCACCTGCCAATAACCACTTTTTAGGTCTAGCACCGAAAAAATTGTCGCGCGGCCGAGTTCCATCAGTGTATCCGTAATCGGGGGAAGATGTGCAGTTTCCACGTGGGTTTTCGCATTGAGAAGGCGGTAGTCGACACAGAATCGGCTCTGGCCATCACTTTTCCGTACCACGACAACCGGGCTATTGTATTCTGACGAGCTCCTTTGGATCACTCCCGCCTCGAGCATCTTACGCACTTCTTCGTTTATAATAGCTTTCTTATTCTCCGAACACCGGTAGGTCTTCGCGCGCACTGGTAAATTGTCTTTAAGGCGAATCACATGCTGAGCCGCCGTAGTCGCGCTAGGATAGTCCACATCAGCGAACACTTCGCGGTATTGTTCCAGGACCTTCTGGTACTGTCGCCTATCTTCCGGATTTAATGCCCCAAGTAGCCGATCAATAGCTCCTGATACTTCCACCGGCCGCGGCGAAATCTGCCAATACTCAGTTTGTCGCGGTTTATCCCCAAAGTGCACGCAATTCCTACCAATGTCAATGATTGCTCGTTGTTGACGGAGCCACGGTTGTCCCAAGATTAGCTCCTCGCGTAAAGTGGACAGCACTATACATCGCGCGCTAGTCGTTAGGCTCTGGTGGCCTAAGTATACATTTACCTCGCCCGAAGATGTCTCTGCTCGGCCTTGGCAAGCCAGCTGGACCGCTTGCCCTCTTCGCAGCGCGCCTCTCACCTCTTCAGCTATCGCCTGCTGGATAAAATTGTCTGTAGCCCCCGTATCAAGGAGCGCATGTACGCGTCGACTCCCTATTCGCACACTTAATCGGGGTAATTGTCCGTCGCGCGCACTTCCTAGCTGGCTCACATATCGAGTAATGACTGGGGCCGCGCATCGTCCGACGTCGCGGCCCTCGGCTCGTTTCCCGCGACCGGTGCTCTCGTCGGGCAGTCCCTGTGGAAGTGCTGACCTCCACAGAACCGGCACGCACTCGGCGGTAACGCCCGTTGTTGTTGTCCCTCTCGTCGAGGTGCTCGTGGGACTGCCGGCTGTGCAAGCCCTTGTCCTACCGGTTGTCTCTCGCGTATATCGTGTTCTACCAGAGTCATAATGCGCGTTAACTCGCGAGTAGATCGGAATTCGCGCAACCTCGCGTAAGCCCTCAACTCCCAATGAATCAATTCCACTATTAGGGCCAAACGTTCCTCCTCCGTGGCCTCTGGTTCTAGTCGTTGGAACATAGCTACTTTGTTCCCTATAAACACCGCCACACTTTGCCGAGGATCCTGTGGTTCCCCGTATAATTGTTTTTTTAGGTGCGCTCGGACACTAGAAGAGTCATATTGGTGCAGGAGACGAAACCGAAACACGGCCCAGTCGACGTTGCCTGATATGGCCTCACTTTTGTACCACTGGTACGCATTCCCTACTAGCGTCGTTCTGATTAGCCGGTCTAATAATCGCGGCGGTACACGGTTTCTGTCGATATATTCTTCTGCGCGTCGTAAATATTCAACAGGATCTTCTTCAGACAGTCCTCCGAACCGAAAGTCACTATCTTCCCACTTTTCTGACTTCCCTTCCTTCAAAATTGCTACCTCGTGTGTAACGTCTTTCATTGCGCGAGCTAGCTCAGTCATGTTTTCCGACGCTAGCGCGAAACCGCGGGAGACCCTCGATTGTCTAATCGCACTCGCCTCCGCGTTTTCACCGCCCGTTTCATCAAGCGTATAGTCCCACAGCTTATTTTGATAATCGTTTAACGCGCGAGTTCGCGTCGGCCTACTGGTCGACCCGTTCGCTCCATCCAGTTGGGCGCCATGTCGTTCAAGATGCATTGGTGCATTTGGATTTCCGCGGCTGCTTATAGAGCCGCTATCGGTACTCTCAAACAACGCGGACGGCTCAATAGGTGTTGGTACTGGCACCCTCCTCCGCGGGAGCGGAGTAGGCAAGACGTCGCCGTACCAGTCTATTAGATCGACCGGGGTACCCCTGGTCGCTCTTAGGTTTGGCTCGTGGCCCGCACGGGAGTGTCCGTAGGGACCCGGTTGCATGGTGTTAGCGTCGCGCGCCTAGTTCGGCTTCGTAGGCGGGAGCTGGTTATTGTTAGCTGGCTGAGCACAGCCAGCGAGAGTTACTAGTCACTTAAGGTAGGCGGCTGTACGAGCCGACAGCTGTGGGACGCAGAGCGCAGAGCAAAACGACAAGTTAAGTTTTAGCACCCACAGCACTCATAACTCCTGAGCGGCGTTTTGGGGTTTATTTTTATATCCTTTGGTCAAGTGGAGCTAGCCAATCAGAGACTCGCTTCACTCCGCTTGACTCCGCCCCCTGATATACTCTCGGGGCGTCAAAGAATATTAGGTTCTCGGTTGTGGCGGACCGAAGACTGAACGGTTGTGTTGACATTGTAATTTTAGTTTTCCGTTTTTAGTGACAGTTTCAGTTTTAAACGTTTTATTTATTAAATAATGGATAGTTGCGATATATTGGGACATATGCAGTTTTCCACAATTTTCTTTAAACGTACGTGGAAATATTTTCTAGAGTTGAGAGCAATGCAGTGGAGTTACAGTTATCGGACAAAATTTTCTAAATGAAAAACTGCTACGGATGTATTCGAAGTTTTCTGTTAGTATTTCTTTCAATCAATTTTCTTAAAATAAATGGGCAATTTATTAACTGCATCTACGCGAAGTGTGCATTTTGTGGCGAGTAATTCTGACGGACCTGTAATGAGTGGAAATAAAGTTTTGGCAGTTTGGAACGAAGGAACGAAAAACGAATGCAAAATACTGTAGCTAAACGGATTAACTGTTATCTATCAGGTACTTAGGTATTATTATTAATAAAAATGTTTACTTTCGTTGTTTCTACAATCGGCAACGTTGTGAGAAACGACCGCAAGGTACCTAGTTGACATATGTAGCCATCTTGGACGATGACTGATCGACATAGGCGCCGACTTTCCGTAGGAAAAAAGGGTTTTGCCCCATTTTTAAAACATCGAGCTAGAATTCCGAAATAAATTTTTTATTGTCTTTTAGGCCTCCCTGAGCACGTGGTTAAAATGTTTGTACTTAGTCATAGTTAACCCTGTATGCCCTGCTGTCGCAGGCCTAAAGCGTTTTAAATTTTTTGTGGTAATATCTAAACTGGATGAATTTTTATTTTGATTTCGATTTGATATTTTTGATTTTTATTTATCAGTTATATGTGCAAAATAGTTACCAAAAGTTTTCACCACTTCATTTGGACTACTTATTAAAGTTACATCAACATTGAGTACAATATCCTTATTTACTTTTTTTTGATCAACTTCTTTATTAACTAAATTTCAGATACTTTTAGATTTGTTGTTGGAGTAAACAATAAGTGACTGGTAAAAATCAGCTTTACATTTGTCAATCAGTGCTACGTACTGTGACTTTGCCCTCTTGTACATAATTGCAGAATTAACATCATTCACCTGCTTGCATAACCAGAACATATGTTTGAGATCCCTACTTGCTTATCTAATACAAAATTGAAGATGTGTAAAAAGGCATCAAAAACTATATCTACATCAATAGTGGAATAAATCTCATCAAAATTTGCATTAGTCAAACCTTGAGAAAGTTGCTGAAGATTGCAGTCAGATAAGTCTCTATAATATCTTGTCTCACATTTAATTAATTTGCTAGGAGTGTCGTTATTATAATAAAAGTTCAATGTAAAAACTCTATGGTCACTGAAACCTGCTTCATAGACCCTAGTATCACAAAACTTATACATATAAGACAAAATATAATAAGAATAAGAATAATAAACATAATCTAAATAATAACGATAATAACATTAATAATAAGAGGAGGAGAAACGGAAGAACTTTCGAGATCTTCTCTCCGAGCTCCGCAGGCTATATCCAGCACTGTGTTAAGGTTGTGGTGCTAGTTATATAGGCGTCCTGGGTGGAATGAGACAAACTCTGCTTTCTGAGTTAAAGATCATACCGGCCTGCCGAAATTCGGCAGATATCTCAGCCGGCAGAATGCAGAAGGCAATCGTCCTGGTTTGCTACGTCTACTCAGAACATACGATTTACGGGATCAATGATAACTGACTCCACGGAGTGGAGAGTGGTCATTGTTTCACTCTTCAGAACACCTCCGAAAGTGTCGGAGCTTCGGAAGGTGTGACTGGAATTAAAAAAAAATAATGATAATAACCCAAATAATAACCCGAATAATGACGATAATAATAACCCGAATAATAACGATAATAATAGCCAAAGTAATAGCAATATTAACATAATAATAATAATGATAACTGAGAAGTCCGAGACTTGTGCGGGAGAGGGGGCGGCATATTATTATTAAGCAGGCCGCAAATTACTATGTACAAAACGAGAACGTTGCAAATAACTTACTACATTTATAAGAACGAACGACGTTTATTCAAAGTAAGCGGTACAAAGGTATAGTTCACACTGAAGCTAGGTTGGATTGGAACTCTATATATAAGGAAATAAATGCAAATCTAAGCAGAAGATAAAATTACTAACATGGTAACTATATGTTACAACAAAGAACTAAATTATAAGCAAAAAATATATATAATTGTTTGATCCCAAACGATGTTTTATGTAACAATCACAAATGTCTTATATACCCTTATGTAAACTCTTAAGTATAAGGTGTTGCCTAACATTTCTTGTTCTAAATCATGTGTCAAAGTGTTTACAAACTCGGAAGGCTAAAACAATAATTTCTTTATTCTATGTTATGTATGATATTTTATATCTTAAAATATTTGTGTACAGTTTAAAATCAAACGAACTACTGTTCGAAATAAACACTAGCCTCATAATTTGTACTGAACATTTAAATAAATTCTAAAAATGGACAAGCTCCAGAAAAAGGCAAAATGTCTCAAAGACACACTAATACGCATTCACAAATATGTGAAAGATCACTTAGATACAACATATAAGTTCAAACTTTCAGTAAGAAAAGATACTTTTATAGACAATTATCAACAATTTCTATATGTACAGTACCAATTAGAGGCTAGAGATGAATCTAAAGAACAGAACGTATTGCAGTCGAAACAACCCACTAAGCAAGATAAAATTGCTGCAACATTTCTCAAAATTTACAAACCAAGCTGTAACGTTGCAATAGCTTTTACAGAAAGTTCGCAAGGGATTTGTGACAAAGTTATAATTTCCACCCAAAAACTTTGCAAGGAAACATTATTTTAGAAAGTTTGCTACAACTTTTCTTAGCAAATGTGCTTGCCTTGCCTACAAAGATAATTAAAAAATTACCAATAAATGTTGTCATTTGCTTTAAATAGTTTAAATACGTCTGTCTTCACACAGTCAGATTGGTGGTTTCAAACTGCTAGAAATATTTCGACCAGTTAATTTGCGAAATAACAGTAGCTGTCTCCACACCTCCCAGGATAAAATCCTTCAACGAAGTGTTTCTCTGCCCGTGTGGCAGTAGCCAAACATAAATTAGGGATCTGTTATTCCCTTGCCCGTGCTGCCAGTTGCCAATGCCCAAATCTTGTAGATATCCTACCAAGATTCTGTTACACAGCATCAGTGACGCCACCTGTCGCCTATTAATATATATATAAAGTTTCGACATCTTGATAATTTCGTTGCATCGCAACTTTTCTTCTGTAAATTATGTGATAACTTGCAGCAAGTACTAATATGTAACGTCACAGAAACTTTTTGCGGTTCACTTATAACAAACTATCTAGTTAAAACATACATATGAAATATTTTAACAAGCCTGCAGTTACTTTACACTGTAAAATTACATATTTAAAGTGAATCCAACTTTGTTAAAATGTTATGTAAGGGGTCTTGTTTAGTGGGAATGTACTATGATACTTTAGCTTTATGTAAACCTTTCTTAGATTACTGTAATACTGTAATAAATCAAAATACCTCAAGCAATGTATATGTAGATAAATAGTTCAATCAAACTCCCTCACGTGAATGTCCCCATCTTCACGGGCATAGCTGAAGAATGGGGCGCATTGTACGATGTGTTTACTAGTATGATACATAATAACAAAAATTAACAGACATTCAACGTTTCTATTATCTCAAAGGGTTTTTAAAAAACGAACCGCTTAACTTAATCAACAATTTAAGATTAACGTCAGAAAATTACCCGGCAGCGTTAAAAATACTCAAAAAACGGTTCGACAATAAATTTGACATTATTTAAGCACACATTTCTAGTATTTTGAACATACCTCCCATCACAAAAGGGAATGCTCAAAATTTGAGAAATTTCTTAACCGATGTTCGACGACATTTAAGTTCGCTAGAAGCGCTAAAAATGCCAATTGAACACTGGGATGTAATCCTTGTATGCATTCTTACTAAAAAGTTAGATTTTCATTCTCACAAGACATATGAGTTAGAAAAAACGAAAACCGAACTACCGACTGTGGAAAACTTTTTAGATATCGTGGAACGTCAATGCGGTGTCCTTGTAAAGGTGGCACATTCCACTCACAGCAATCAAAACAAACAAAAACAGCGCACATTCACACACGTAACTAGCGAATTCTCAAATAATCAATTTGAACACAAATGTGAAATTTGTTCTAACAAAAAACATTCAATTTATTTATCAATGTCCTTATTTCAAGGAGCAAAAACAGGAATTTGTTACTAAAAATGGTTTGTTACTGGTGCGGCTTCACCGCAAATTATTCTCAAATTTATCATTTTTAAAAAATATAATAAAACTTCATTTGTTACAACAACGTAATTTAATTTAACTTCATTTCCAATATTCCAATATGGTTTTTTCGCGATTGTTTTTTGTTGGAAAAGGTTTTGTGTTTCTTCGTATATAGAAGTAGACAGACACTTAGAATACGGTCGGCGAAAGTTGTGAACGTGCCGTGTCGTGTGCCGATCCTGAAGGGCCCTTCCTTCGTTTGGCTACAAAAGGACAGTTAGGTAAGCCTTTTCCAAATCCGTTAAAGTTGTGCTTGATTTTTAATTTACCAGAACTCATACAGTCTACTACATTTGTCTGACCATAGCGTCACAGTTACAATTGCCTAAAAAAGGGTCATTCAACAAATCAATGCAAGTCAAGCAACTGCAGACTTTGTGATAAACGGCATCATACCTATTTACTTGCACAAACCAGCGTCAAATAATATACAGGGCGTTTCGACTAAAATGGATCTTAGTACATCCGATAGTAAATCCGATACTACGTACGGGCAACGCTACGGTTTTACATACTAACAGTACTAACAACACACAAAGTATTACTAGCCACAGCGCAAGTAAATATCGTCACTGCTAACGGAAAATGTCTACTTGCAAGAGCCTTGTTAGATTCCGGAAGCCAAACATTATTTATTACAACCAAATTATTTAAACAAACCGGTTTACGGGCCTACAATTAAAACATTCAAGTTTTAGGTATATCTTGTAATCCGATACAAGTAACAACAAAACATCAAAATACAATCGCGTACTACAGACTACACAGCCAAATTGTCATGCGCGATTTTAGATAGCATTATTAAACGCTTATGAAAAGACGAAAAACTACCTAGAATACAAAAAATTCATTCATGAATACATTTTCTTTGGTCACGCGAAATATTCGAATCTCGATTTGTCGATACTCAAAAATGACAACACTTCTACCTCATCATTCGGTAAGGGAATCTATTTTAAGTACGAAACTACGAGTCGTTTTCGACGCTTCGCTAAAGACCACCAGCGGGTACTCATTGAACGACATGGCCATGTCAGGGCCGACAGAACTATTCGACATACTATCTAGGTTTCGCGCACATAAATACGTTACGGCAGATATAAAAAAGATGTATCGAGGAATCAAAGTAGCAGATCAAGACACTGGCTTATAGCGCATTCTGTGGAGGGATACAATCCTTTGCAATGCATTACGCTAGTAACAGTTACGTATGGGACAAGCGCAGCTCCGTTTCTGGCTACACAAAGCCTAGTCAAATTAGCGGACGATTACGCAACCGACTATCCATTAGCTTTACGTCGGGACACCTACGTAGACGATATCCTCTCGGGATCAGATACCCTTGTAGGCTTAGCAGAACTCAAAGCTCAGCTAAATGAATTACTATCGCTAGCAAGTTTCGAGCTTCACAAATAAATGTCTAACCAAAATTCGGTTCTATGTGATACTACTACGTCTTCAGCAGACAACGTTGATATTCATTTCACAGACAATGATCTATCAATCAAATCCAATGGATATGTTTCAGTTTAGTTCACCAATTGATCAACCGGTTACTAATTGCACTAAACGAAATATCTTATCATTTATCGAAAAAATGTTAGATTTTTTGGGAATTTTAGGACCATAATTCGGGGTAAACTACTACTGCAACAAATTTGGTCCAGAAATCTCAATTGGGATGAACCCCTACTTCCTGATATACTAAAACAGTGGCAAGAATTTGAGAAAGGTATCATACATATGACCGCCATATATGTACCTCGGTGGCTATTTCTCAGCGGTTCTATAGTGCGAAAGAGATTCACGCTTTTTCTGACGCGTCAGTAAAAGCAAACGGTACATGCATTTATCTTCGTGTTTTGTACTCCACTCGAGCAGATGTTTCAACCCCAAAAGAAGTGACTACTGCCCATTAGGACCCTGGTCGCTTCACCCCGTGAGCTTCCTCTACGACGGGAGGAATTATACATATACCCTTTTTGATATTGGTGCAAACTCGTACTGCTCACAATATATTTGTGGTTGATAAGGTACTGGTTCAGGATCTGGTGTGCAATTCTATAGATAAATTGCGTTTGTAGAGAGAACAACTTTATTCTTTATTCTATGCACTTGTCTGGTACAATAAAACATAAAATCTTAACTAAATTGCTACACAGCTAGAGTATGTACTCTTCAACGGATAGTTCGGCACTGATTGTCAAGGGCAAGTTCAGAACAGTAAGTCCACATACGTCACTAGAGCACTGCACTGACACATGATTTAGAACAAGAAATGTTAGGCAACACCTTATACTTAAGAGCTTACATAAGGGTATATAAGACATTTGTGATTGTTACATAAAACATAGTTTGGGATCAAACATACTCCCCCCGTTGAAAACTTAGTAGTTTTTAACTAGTTTAGATGTAGGACACATAATTTAGTGATAGGACGTACAAAGATACCTGCTTTGGTTTTAATCTCAACTACGTGTGCGCGACCATTGCGACCAGGAATGACCTTAGTAACTCGAGCGAACGGCCATTGTAAAGAGGCACATTACGAGCACCAGCAAATTTTCAGTAATGTTAAGGTGACTTTGAACCATTTAGAACGACTTTGAAGTTGATTTAGATACTCTGTTCGCCAGCGCTTCCAAAATTGCTGTTGTAACTGTGTGCATTGCTGCCAAAATGACAAGAGATTGACCGGTGTCTCGGTTATGTCGCGTTCAGGATTACTTGTTAGCGGCGCGTGTATCAGGAAATGACCTGGAGTTAGATACTGTAAATCGTTGGGGTCGTTCGATAAAGAACACAACGGTCTGGAGTTAAGAATGGCTTCTACTTGGTTAAGCACGGTAGCCAGTTCTTCGTACGTAAGAGTTAAGGTTCCAATTACCCGTTTAATGTGATACTTAGCAGATTTGATACCTGACTCCCAGACCCCAGCGCGGGCTGTGTGGTGGTATGAACTTTCAAGTGATGCCTTCGTTGGCCGAAGTCTTGAACTTGCGAAATATGATCTTTGTTAGAGAGTAATTTATAGAGATCTCAAAGTTGGTTGTTTGCACCCACAAAGTTTAAACCATTATCACTAAAAATTGTATTGGGCTTTCCGCGGCTTGAGATAAAGCGTTTTAACGATAACAGAAAGGTTTCCGTTGTCATGTCCGATACCAACTCGATATGGATGGCATTAGTTACCATACAAACGAATAGGCACATGTAAGCTTTGGTTATAACGGACTGTCTTAGGCGTGATTGGCGAATAAAAAACGGCCCACCATAATCTAAACCAACTTTCGAAAATGGAAAGAATTGTCGTATTTGTACAGCCAGCTGGGACCGTTCCACCAAATCTCATTCGCGTTGAGAGAATTTGGAACTGTTCCGCGTGACAAAACATTGCTTGGATTGTCTTTTGTTTTCACATGGCGCCAATGAAATCCGTTAGTCAGTTCTTGGATTTGGCTAACTCTGTTATCTACGAAGGTGTTCAAAGGTTTTAGATTTAAAATGTTGATTATACGACGCGTTAGGCGTGCCATAAGCAAGGCACCGCACAGTTCTAAGCGAGATAATGTTATCGGTTTGAATGGTGCTACTTTCGATTGGGGCAGCGAATTCCTCATCTGACACTAAGGCTCAGGGGTGCTTCTTAATTTCGATGCTCATCTCGCGGAGGGTAAAAAAGGAAACAGTAGGGAGTCGCTGTTCCTGGTGTGGTGACTGGAGATCATCTGTGTATAAACGTGATTCCAGTCGAAGTGCTACTGATTGAAGCTCTTGAAAATATAATGTATTATTTTTATTAAAATTATGCATATGATACTACTGATAAAATAGTGAAGTTGCTGGTATGGATCTTGAGCAAACAATTTCAGGGGTTAGATTTTATATTTGGATGTACTCTCCGCTAAACTACTCAGTTCTTCTAGCTGTATATCATGGTGAGTTGTGTTTTTGTTTGTTCTCTGTTTGGATTCTCCATGAGGCCAAAGAGTTAATTACATCCAGTACTAATAAGATTTAGAATTTTTCTACAAGTTAGATTTTGAATAGTGTTTGATAAATTTAATTATTTCGGAAGAGGTATGCCAATGGAATATTATCGTCACTATCAGTAAAATTTTCATCCTTCGACAGAGGAGAAGTGTCAGGATATTTCGATTTTTTAATATGTTTTTTTATGATTTTTTCTTTTTTCTGTTTGAATAGTAGGGCTGTTATTTCCCATCACTATGGCTTTCTTAAATTTTGGTTTTGTTTTGTGTCTGTTTGCTAAATTCTCTTTTATTAGTATAATTTTGACTTTTTTTTTATTTAAAATGATTCCGGCTTGGTCTGTAATTTTGGACATAAATCCCGCAAGTAAATATGTCATACGGTCGAGTGTTTCAGGGACATTAAAAATCCTAATTAATTTATCACATAATTTACAGAAAGGTTCAAATTTAGTTTGTGAACCATCAAAAATTGGTATCACATCTAAAAATGTTTTAACTTCGTTAGCAATTAGATTTCTAGTGCTCCTTTCTCATATGTCCCTCTTAACATTCCACGTACCCAGTTTTATTCTATTTTGATCTCTTACTCCAGCTCTCACCTTCACCATATTGAATTTATTTATTCGTCGTCCATTTCCTTGCCCAGTTGCATCGTCCTTACTGCCCTATTTTCGGTTAGTTTTTTGTCTTGTTGCTAGTTTGTTCTATTCTTTCCAGTTTATCTTCACATATATTCCATTTCCACACTTGATTATCTATTATTATCAATTTCATGAATCCTATTTTTGTCCTTTTCCCACTTTTTTTCTTCAACGTTATGTCTTCGTATCATCCTCTCCTTTATTAGGTTGTTATAAATATATCTACTCTCGTATTCTTTAATTTACTTTTGTTCTTCATCACATCAGTTTTGTTCTCATAACTATTAACTTCCACCAAACAAGTTTTTTTACTCTAATTTTCTTACCGTTTCCACAGTTACGTCGACTCCTACTTCTTCTTTCAGTAGTCTTCCCACTGCTTATTTTGTATTGCTTGTTATCGTTTGTATCTATGATCATACCTCGAACAACTATTTTTCTTCCTCTTCTCATATTCCAATTTCCTTATTCTATCATTATTTATATTATTTTTTTAGGTCGTCTATTTCCTTTACCGCCTTTTCATTTACTGCTTTTAATTTCAGTATTTCTTCTCTATATTCCCTTTGCTCCTTTTTCAAGTCTTTTATTTCATGTTTTAATATCTTAGTATCTTCTCCCTGTATCTGCTGTTCTAACTTTATCTCTTTAACATCTACTGCTAAGTCTTTCATTAAGGTCATCATTTCTGACATTCTTGACATCATGTCATCATTACTTTTGGGTGGTGATCTATGCGTTCTTCTTGATTTTTTAAATAGCTCATCATCTCCTATCGGTCTTTTATGTTTGCTTTCGTTTGAGGTATAATCCATGTCATCCTCCATTTTTCTTGGTATTGAATTTTTTTCTGTATTTCTTATTTTTTCCGCAAAACGCAAGGAGCTTAATCCCAGTCAACCCGTCACAGCACAAAACATATAAAAGAAGAAACACAATATCCCCACTAACGGTTGGCAACAACTGTGACAGTTCAGCGCCTTCTACTTGCCTCGACGACCAAATAAACTGAAAGCAGAGGCGGGTATTTTAATTCTACTATTTACTTTGTTTTGTCTGTTTAAGTAGTCATCATTTAAAATACGTACAGTAAATTGTGTACATATCTTAAATATTGACTTCCAAGAAAAGAAATCTATACAAAAACAACAAGCAATTTAACAAAAACTATTGTAACAATAAAAAAATAACATAATATCCAGCAGTAGTATAATTTATACGTAAATGTTAATACATTAAATAAACATTATTCTTTCTCAGTCTTAATTTAACAGTAGATAAGCAATATACAGAGATAAAAGGAAACAAAAAAACATAAAAACGTAACAAGTATAAAAAATAATAATAACATAATTAGTACATTCAACAGGAATATATACAGTGTGCCCCATTTCAACTGGAAACAAGCCTGTAAAAATGGTTATTATCCGATTTATTTCGGGTTTTTTCCAAAAGATGGAGCAGTAAAAGCTCTATTCTGGCACAAAATATTAAAAATAATTTTTTGTTTTCTAGGCCTACTTTGAATTTTTTTCACTGTGAAATTTTACAAAAACTGTTTAGCGATTTTTTTATTTTAAATCTAACTACGGCATTGGATTTAGCATCTCGTAAAACGGTTTTATGCCAAGAGTCATAAATAAATATTTAATATTGAGAGATTTATAACAATTTTAATGGAGGCTTCATTTTGTTAAATACTTTTATAGTAATTTTCAAAAAATACAAGTTGGCTATGAAGAATGAATTAAAAATTTTGTTAATTAATTATTAATTAATTTTACTCTTTTAATTAATCACATTAAATATAAGCAACTTTTTTTATTACTACATTACCATTTAAAAATTAATTTCAGTCAGCCTGATATATTCTAAACAAAAAATGTCTGTTGTAATTTTTTCATAAATGATTTCTCACTAACAAAATACATTACATAACATGATTGGCATTGGGTAAAAATTTAATCGACCTGTAATTTACCTAGTAAATGGCTATAATGTGGTATAATAGCATCTTGATTGTTATAATTAATGCAACTTAATTTTATTATATATGTGAAAAATAAATTAAAAAAACTATTAGAAGTCATATTAAATGTAGAAAGTTACCACCTTCATAAATTACATGAGTACCTAATATTTATACATTATACAAATTAATTAATAATAATTTTACAAAAGAATTACGAGGCATTTTTTTGTTTAGAATGATTGAGGCTATCTATAATAATTTTTTAGATGGTAAAGCAATAAGAAAAAAGTTACATATAAAACGTCGTTGGTACAGCTTTTTCTACTTCTTACAACCATAGGGGAAAGTGAACAGATACTAAGTGTTTTCTCGATAGCAGAAAACGTCTACATAATTTCATTGCCATACCTTTTTGGTGTTTCCCAAAAAAATATTTAAAAGTGCTTTTTTGGAACCTTGAAAGGGTTGTAACTTCACAGGGGATGTTCAAATGAGAGATTTTTTGCACTTATTTACTTACACTGTACCTACATATATATTTTAATTAAAGTAATCATGTAGCTCATAAGAATTTGTAGTAATAGTTTTGTTTTGAAAGAAGTTACATGTAATAGGTAAAACAATTTTTATTGAATTATTAAAATTATATTTTTTATGTACAGAGAAATTCATATTACAATAAATTACTATAAAAATGACCAACTACAAAAATTAATATTCAATATAAATATGAAAAATTATTTAATTAAGGGTTCGTGTAAATTTATGAGACCACAGGAAATTATCACAATGTGGTTAACTAAAGGAAGCATGTTTGTGTTCAACACTGAATGTGTATGTAGCATTTCAAATTCTCTGTTCCTACGAATAACTCTCTCAATATGAATTCGAAGTGCTGATATCCTTTTAGCTTCCTTTACTTCTTCACGTGTAGATTTCTTAGAATTACTAACACTTGGTGGTCTCACTAATTTACAATGTTTTTTACTTAAAAATGTATCTATTTCTTTAAATCCACGATCAGCCATTACATGGACATTATCTGGTAAATATTGCAAATATTCAGATTCCTTGATAATATTTCTATCAGATATTCGCCCACCATATGCACCAGAAATAAAATTTATAAAACCATTGGGTGTACACGATATTAAAAATTTAAGAGTATTACATTTTTTATATTCTGACCAAGTCAAACTTTGTCTTAAAGGATTTGATGGTTTTTCTATTTCAACTTCAAAATAATCTATGATGGAATTAACGTTACTGTACCTGTACCTAAAAGGTATAGGAAGTATTTTTTAACAACATTAATTTCTGGCCAGAATATAAAATTTTGTAAAACACCACTAATTTTTGGGACAGACTTCACAAATACTGTAGAAATATTTGAAATGCTACATCCAAAATCATCAGATAATCTGGAATGCGAGTCTCCCTGTCTAATTTTCTTTATAGTTATAAGAACATCCACATAGTTGACGTCAACCCATTCCGTTAACAGCTTTACTAAACAGTATACCTGTTTAGGCAATCCTAAATAAAAACGACTTCTCTATTCAATGAGGATAATGGTTGATTTTCGACGAACTTCACTGCACACTTGTTCTGATTCTTCACCTTCCGAAGTTGATGATGAGGATGGTAACGAATATTCAGTGGTAGTGCTCTGTGAAATTGTTTCTGATGAGGATTCTTTGGCAGATTTGAATTTGATTTCCTTTACACTGGCCACTGGCATTACAGTTAAAGTTCCACGGGTTTTCATTTCAATAGGTTCGGTATTTGTTTTGATAGAATGACACGGTTTTCTTATATTTGTTTGAATGCCTACATTTTTACAGCTTTGTTTCACCTTTAAAGTTTCACTTATATTAAGTTTATATCGTTCTTCAGATAACACAGGTATATTTTCTTTTTCGTTAACCTCCTGATTACTTAACCTAATTTTTTTAGAAGTTGATGCTCCCTCGTCATGTATGTCTGTAAAACTTCTTTTTCTAGCTTGATTTAGTTGACTGCCTAGATCATGTTTGGGGGAATAAGTTATATATTTATGTGGCACAACATCTGATTTTAAGATTAAGTTTGCAGTTCCCATCATGGAATAGTATAACCAGTTTGTACTATCTACAGAAAGCTGAAAATTAGGAAGATTATTTTATTTATTAGTTATTTGCAACATTAAATACCACTTACATTGAAATGATCTTCACAATTGCGATATTTTGTATCCAATGGAATGCTATTCACATAGCGGTGACCCAACGGTTTCTTCTCTCTGTATTTTTTGGAATAGATAGAAATAATTTTTCTGGATGATTTTCACTGCTATTATTGCAAGATGGTACCACACACAGTTTGAATACCATTTTTTTACATAATAAGTACAGTTAATACTGACAATATTTCCACAATCACAATGTAAAACAAAAGTAAATAGTATTTACGCTTATGTTTCAATGTATTTGACATCAGACAAGAGGGATCGTTGCCAGATGTCTTATTATTTCTCTAAAACATGGACTTATGGCAATAAATTATTTAATTATAATAATAAATAATAAATATTTTATTATTTCCCATTACATGTATACCTCAATACAATACAATTCTCTGTACAAACTATATATTTTAATTTTAAAATACAATACATTTGTAAATATTATTCATATTTACTTAACCCTGCGTTAGTCTGGTACATAAAATGGATCAGTTGTAGTCTTGTGGGGTCTGATAGACCCTACAAAGTTAAAATATTTTAGAATCAGTAATAGTTTAGCAATATGTTATCAGATTAAATAAAACATCATCTTGTATGTATTTGTTTATTTTTAAGTTATTTTTCAAGTAGTTTTGCACAAAAATATAAAAAAAATAAAAATACAAAAAATATTTATAGTTAAACAGTTTCATCGCTTTCAAAAGACATTATTATTATCATCGTTACAACCCTCACAAATCATAACTGCATGGGGGATACATATAGTTTTTTCACACTTTTGACAGAAATACTGTGACTTTCTGTCAGTTTGGCGTGGGCATGCTTCGCATCGTCGTTTCTTGCGTAAAATAAGTTCGACATTATTTTGCCTTGCTTGAGATTTGCGGGCTACCGAACCCCGTAGTGTTCGAGGCATTCTTATGTTTTCTTGCCTTATAGCTAGCTGGTGTTCAATCAGTTGCTTACCCAGAGATTTTATAAATTCCCGTCACACCTTTTTGTAATCGTTGTTATTATTTCGATATACTACTTCTGCTTTTACGGCAGCAGTGTTCAAAATTGTAAAAAAAATGGTTAGGGGCCATCTACGGCTATTCCTTGATACATCGTAGGTTGCAGAGAGCTGGTCCAAAGTATCTACACCCCCCTTGGTAAGGTTGTAAAACGTAACTAGTTCTGGTTTCTGTTGTTCTCCTGTCCTCTGATCAATGGAATCGTGATGGTGAAGGGTCGAGAACAAAATAACATTTTTATTTTTTTTACCCACATATGAAACAACTGACAAATCTTTTTGGAATCCAAATATGTTAGACGGAACTGGTCTGTCCTTTGTCACAACAAATCGCAAAGGTAATTCTCTTTTATTTTTTCTGACTGTTCCCACTGAGGTAAGGCGATGTTCCGAAAATAATCTTTTCATTAAATTGTAACTAGTAAACCAATTGTCAAAGGTTATATTGCGTCCAGTTTGAGATATCGGTTCAATCAAACGAATAACTATATCTTCGCCTTTGTTACTTTGCCGAAAACGGCCCTCTGGTTGCATTCCTACATACACTTCCATATTTACTGTATAAAAACATTTTGAATCCACCAATGCAAATATTTTTAGACCGTATTTAGAAGACTTATTGGGTATGTATTGGCGAAAAGAACACCTTCCACGAAATGATGGAAGTCTTTCGTCAATGGTCAAGTATTCACCAGGAGAATAAACAGATTTGGAATGAGAAACAAACTGATCGTATAGGAGCTAATTTGTCTAACTTTTTGCGTTCAGATCGGGTTTCTGCGTCATCGAATCGCAAGCGGGCCAATAAAAACCTAAATCTGTATAAAGCCATGGTCTTTTTAAAAATCATAACCCCTGTGTCATCTGTCGACCAAAGATCATCCAAATTTTGTCTGCCAGAACGATAAAATCCTGAGAGATAGAGGAGACCGAATAATGATAAAAGCTCTTGAGGGGTTGTTTGTTTTACTTTGTATTTGTTTGTGTCGGCATAAGATAATGCTTTTTCTCGAATTTTTTTATTTGTGTGTAGTGTAATTTCGTTTACCATATCATCTGTAATAAAAAGTTTCCAGCAATCTAACGGCGATTTAGCGTCTTTGAATGGCCTTCGAATGCATGGCAAGTGAGTAATAATATTTTCAGCACGTGTCCTGACATTGGGGCGTGCAACTATTGGCATTTCATTCCACTTTGTTGACTTGTCTTTCCCTAAATAAAATGGAAATTATTTTCTCTTTCTCCAACGATGTAGGGTTCGCTTTCCTCCGTTTCAAAGCTATCCTCGGCCTCTATCACCTGTTCTACTTCGTTATCTACTTCCATCTCTTCTTCATCAACTTCTGAACCTGACCTGATATCACCTTCTGTAGGGACCTCCTCATAAAGTGCTAACAACCGTGCTTGCTCTTTTTCAAAATCACCCATTTTGTGTCTAAAACAATATTTACAATCATATAAAAGTAAAATAAAAGAGATATTAGAAAATATACACAAAAATCATATTTAATTTAAAATAGAAGTATACATTAGGCTAGTATCAATAAATTTATCTCAAATTTAACTACAAGAAACATAATTATAACGCCTTAAGGCCTAAATTATTTAAAAAAATAACTTACCAACCCAGTAAAAAAACTATCACGTATTTACTCTGCTGGGGTCTGGAACATCTAAATTTAAATAAGCCAGCAACAGTTCACCGTGAGGCGGGGATAAGCCGGGCAGCTACACGAATCAAGAGGGTACTAACTTTACTTACTGGGAGATGGCACTTCAATCACTAAACCTCTGGGTCTGTCATACCCCACCAGACTAACGCAGGGTTAAATAAATATAATTTCGAAGGATGAATACTCTTATTACATTTTATGACATTTTAGATTTTGGCGTAGCTTTGACAATAAAGCATGTCATACTTATAAAGTAAGATGGAGCACTTTTATCCTTTTTTATTATTCACCCGGTGACGACAGCAGAGCGGCAAATTTAAAAAGCTCTTTTCTGATATTCTGACTTTGTTAATTTTTTTTAGCTAAATTAGAGAAAATTAATTTAGCAAAAAATATGTTCTCAACATTTCTTCCTACGGTGTATCAAATTCCGCTTTTTTTAAATTTAGTGGAATAGCCCATTGCAGAATGAATATTATGTTCTGGACATAATTTGTTGTTTAAAGCTTCGCCATACATTTTTTTAAAATTACTCTCCGATTGTGTAGTATGCTCATGTTTATGAAGAAAATCATACAGTACCACATGAACTGCATCGATTAACTGAATAACATTGTCACTTGGATAGAATAGCTTGTTTTGATCACTGAATTTTTTAAACGATACATATAAATGATTTTCAGTAACATCTTTAGAAAGCAAACTATTTTTACAAGCAACACAATCTCCAATATTAATTTTGTTAATAATATAACCAGTAACATATGAAGATGCTTGATTCTCTTTAAAATCATCACTCAAGTTAAAATCAATATTTTCATACTCGTCCATTTCAATTGCGTTTTCTGACTCACTTGCCTTTGAATAATTTTGCAAAAAAGATCTAAAATCGCCTAAAGATTTACAATAATAATCTTCATAGTTGTGACCTTTTGATAGAGGAACTCCAAAATTATTTAGAGCAACTACAAATTGGTGACACGTTGGATTTGTTTACAAATACCATGCTGTCTAATAAGGCAAAATAAGGTTTCCAATGGATCTTGATTTAAATTACGTAAAGATAAATATTTTAAACCTTTAGCTTCTAAGTTTTTCCATAGCCGACCAATTGCTCTAATACTTCATTGCCAACCTTCTACAAACTTATAGTTTGTTCGAGGCTGACCAGTCGTAGAGTCAATTAGTGTCCATTTTAAAATTTTTGATAACATATGTAACTAAAATTCAAGATGAGGAGATTCATCAGATAAAGCATATTTCAAACTTTACCATTTAATTAATCAAGCAGTTTATCGATCTATATATATACCATCCTCTTTACAGCCCCGATTTGGCCCCTATTGACTACTATTTGTTTCCCAACCTGAAACAACACTTAGGAGGAATGAAATTCTCCAGCGACGAAGAGCTGAAGGCAGCCGTCGATACCTTCCGGCGCGAGTCGGCGAGAGAGTGGTACGACGCGGGTATGAAGAAGCTCCCAGAACGACTCCAAAATGCATTGATCGTGACCGGGACTACGTGGAAAAATAGCTAAAGGTCCAAGCTTTCAGAGTATATACTTAGTTTTACAATAAAATGATGTTTACTATTTGAAAAAACATTGGAGACTTTAATTTACGGACAACCCTCGTATTATTACTTAGATTCACAAAAACTCGCCGTGACTCACGCTGCGTCACCTCACCAAGCTGCGTGTCATTTTGCGACGGGCCTCAACGTTTGCCCGGCCTAACAATAAAATAAATTAGAAAGGTTACGTGGTTAATAACTTTTAAGTAAGTACCTATAAGTACCTACTTACAATGTAATATTATGATAAAATAGCAGAACATAATTCTTTTTAATGAAATAAAATATGACATTACAAAAGTAATTAAAAATTAAGCTGTGTCAAGAGGTGTTTTTTGATAAATTAACCCATCTCATGCTTTTTTCTCCAAACCTCATGCTTCTTTGAAATTATTCTCATGCACTGAATTTTTTCCACCTGGCATTGCTTGATGCAAACACGCTGTGGTCGAAGTATGCGTGTAGCATGACACAAATACACGCAAGCGGCAAAATACAATTCACCATCAAGATCCTCACTTTCCAAATCTGAATACAATTATGGCAGATTTCAATTCATTGAAGAGAATTTAAATGATATCAGTAAAGAATTTATTAATTCACAGTTACGTAATTGTAACAGACGTCCTTGTGGTCGAAGATGGACAGCAAAAAACAAGGCATTTGCATTATCCATTTACAAAAGAAACCCTCGTTTGTATAGATTTCTTAAGGCTGGCGTTTCAAGGACAAATAATCATATCTAAATATGCACACAAAAAATACACACAGTAGGTAGAGGTCCTTATTAATGTAGTACTAAAATATAATGCTGAAATTGAATCATTTTCTTTAACTTTTGAAGAAAAAATGTGCTAGATAACATAAAAAACTGTGAATTTGTACCTTATCACTGTGTTCTATACACCGTGAAAAATACTTGATAATTTACATAAATTCAAGTGTTACTAGTTTTTTAAAAGAATTTTGCGGGATGTGATAATGTTTATAATGTTGCATACAATTTTCTCAATGTGCAGTTGACTTGGAAAATTCAGTAGATTTTATGATAAAACGTAATAGATGAAAATGATGCTCTTTTTTTCTTATTCTAAATGACTTGTCAGCCTGAAAATTGTTTTATATCCTGGAGAAAACTTGTATAATTGACATAGTGAAGAGATATTCTTTCTAACTTACTCAGATTTTTTTTAGACTGTCTCAACAAACACCTATGAAATTTGTTGAAAATTTGCCTATAAAACGGCGCCCTTAAAGTATATTTTCAGTTAGCTTCTGTAACAGTTTTAAAAAAACATTTTAGCGGCAATTCCATTTGAATGTGGTCTCATATTAAACCAGTATTTGATTATTTGGCATTAGAAGTTAAAAATATGGATGAGCTTGATCAATGTTGCACCCTAATCTTTGATGGGATATCTTGAGGTAGAGGCTTTTATTATGAAATTCCCAACCAAAAGATATGCGGTTTTGAAGATTTAGGTGCATTAGGCCGATCTAATAATGCAGCTTTTATGATAAGAAGTATAAAGAAAAATTATAAAATTTCTGTTGCTTTCTATTTCACTAAGAATGCAATTAAATTGGTACAATTAAAGCAAATTATTGTTGCTGTTATGAAATACAGAGAGTAGGGTTGCATGTCGTTGCTACAGTATGAGATCAATGGCCAACTAACAGAACTGCTGTAAAGTTGCTCACTAGTGAGTGTACTGACAATAAATCTGGACCCTATTACTTTGTTGTTAATTATAAAGAAATATGTCCCATATTTGATACACCTCATCTCTTAAATAACACAAGAAATTATCTTATACAATGTTTCATTGAATTTGAAAAAAATAAGTATGCCAAAGTTGAGCATATTCAAGCCGCATATAATTTAGATCAGCATAAACGTACATATAAAATGTTAAATAAAACCACAATATTTCAATTTCAAAGACAGTTTTATTAAAATGAAAGTTAAAGTTGCTGCTCAACAAATGAGTGACACAGTTGCCGTTACAATTAAAACTTTTCATTGCTTGGGTGAATTACCTGCAGTTTTATTCAAGCTAAACTTTGGCATACTTATTTTTTTCAAATTCAATGAAACATTGTATAAGATAATTTCTTGTGTTATTTAAGAGATGAGGTGTATCAAATATGGGACATATTTCTTTATAATTAACAACAAAGTAATAGGGTCCAGATTTATTGTCAGTACACTCACTAGTGAGCAACTTTACAGCAGTTCTGTTAGTTGGCCATTGATCTCATACTGTAGCAACGACATGCAACCCTACTCTCTGTATTTCATAACAGCAACAATAATTTGCTTTAATTGTACCATTTTAATTGCATTCTTAGTGAAATAGAAAGCAACAGAAATTTTATAATTTTTCTTTATACTTCTTATCATAAAAACAAGCGCGTGATTAGCTGCATTATTAGATCGGCCTAATGCACCTAAATCTTCAAAACCGCATATCTTTTGGTTGGGAATTTCATAATAAAAGCCTCTACTTCAAGATATCTCATCAAAGATTAGGGTGCAACATTGATCAAGCTCATCCATATTTTTAACTTCTAATGCCAAATAATCAAATACTGGTTTAATATGAGACCACATTCAAATGGAATTGCCGCTAAAATGTTTTTTTTAAAACTGTTACAGAAGCTAACTGAAAATATACTTTAAGACATCTATACAAACGAGAGTTTCTTTTGTAAATGGATAATGCAAATGCCTTGTTTTTTGCTGTCCATCTTCGACCACAAGGACGTCTGTTACAATTACGTAACTGTGAATTAATAAATTCTTTACTGATATCATTTAAATTCTCTTCAATGAATTGAAATCTGCCATAATTGTATACAGATTTGGAAAGTGAGGATCTTGATGGTGAATTGTATTTTGCCGCTTGCGTGTATTTGTGTCATGCTACACGCATACTTCGACCACAGCGTGTTTGCATCAAGCAATGCCAGGTGGAAAAAATTCAGTGCATGCGAATAATTTCAAAGAAGCATGAGGTTTGGAGAAAAAAGCATGAGATGTCTTAATTTATCAAAAAACACCTCTTGACACAGCTTAATTTTTAATTACTTTTGTAATGTCATTTTTATTTCATTAAAAGATTTTGTTCTGCTATTTTATCATAATATTACATTGTAAGTAGGTACTTACAGGTACTTACTTAAAAGTTATTAACCACGTAACCTTTCTAATTTATTTTATTGTTAGGCCGGGCGAACGTTGAGGCCCGTCGCAAAATGAGACGCAGCTTGGTGAGGTGACGCAGCGTGAGTCACGGCGAGTTTTTGTGAATCTAAGTAATAATACGAGGGTTGTCCGTAAATTAAAGTCTCCAATGTTTTTTCAAATAGTAAACATCATTTTATTGTAAAACTAAGTATATACTCTGAAAGCTTGAACCTTTAGCTATTTTTACACGTAGTCCCGGTCACGATCAATGCATTTTGGAGTCGTTCTGGGAGCTTCTTCATACCCGCGTCGTACCACTCTCTCGCCGACTCGCACCGGAAGGTATCGACGGCTGCCTTCAGCTCTTCGTCGCTGGAGAGTTTCATTCCTCCTAAGTGTTGTTTCAGGTTGGGAAACAAATAGTAGTCACTAGGGGCCAAATCGGGGCTGTAAAGAAGATGGTTTATGATTTCCACAAGAAAATGCTCCTCAACTTTCGTCACTGACTCGTCCGAAACTGATGGATGCACGCGGCCTGCCTCGTCATGCACGTTTGTACGACCGGCTGCGAACTCTACACTACATTTTTTATGTCCATACACTTGTCTCCGTACACATCGGTCAACTGACGATGAATTTCAATAGGGAGTGACCCCTTAAACCACAGAAATCTCACCGAACGCAATTCAAACTTGGCGGGAGCGTCGATTTTTTCTTCCATCGTTAACGGCTGCTAAGCCAAGACTGACCGTCACAGCGAGGTAGTGACCAGCCAGATTAGTGGTGGGGGAAGCAAGGAACACGGTGCTGTTCTAGGGGAGCTTGTTGGAGACCTTAATTTATGGACAACCCTCGTAGTTATTGCGCCTATTTATTCGCAGCGTGACGTGACGCAGTTTTGGCTCAACGTGATCCTGCGGAACGCAGTGTAGTTGCCGCAGTTTTCTTTAGAAATCACGGAGCGTGTTTGAAAACATGGAAGAAAAATTTATCGAGGCTGTGCGAACTCGACAAGTTTTGTACGATACAAGCCATGTTGTCATTTTTTTTAAATAAAAAAAATAAATAAATTATGGCGTCCAAAAGAAAATTTGTCTAAATATTTTGATTGTTATTCTTTAATATCTTTGTTATTTTTTATTTTACATCAAAAAGTTACTGATCTAAAATTGTAGAGGATTCAATTTGCAATAAAAAACGTTTTTAATGTTTTTAAAAAAATTTTGTGTGACCAATAGTTTACCTGATAAATGCTAAAACCAATTTAACCCCCTTTTCCAAGATGACGGCCGAAGATGGAGGGTTGTGACCCCACAAACTTCAAGTTAAGCTTTTTTGACCCCCCTCTCATATCTAAACAATAAAATTGCGTCCTCTAAATGCACGCTAATTCCAAAATAATGTAACATTTCAATGGACTACCATGAGTTTTTGTTTTTTCAAGTACAAACTTCTCATTGACTTTTTATTACTACGCATCTGGGTGATGCCATTTCGGACTCAAACTCGTCTTTTGAATCAGATTCAGAACTAAAGTGAGAATCAATAGTGCAGTGGCAGTTGTCATTTTTCAGTAATGTGGCCTGCCTGCGAAGTGAAAACTGCAATCGTATTGCGCGGTACCCGCGCTAGCAGAGTCCTCCTGCAGAAAACTCGCCGTGACTCACGCTGCGTCACCTCACCAAGCTGCGTCTCATTTTGCGACGGGCCTGAGGCGCAGTTGACGTGATGCAGGGTGACTCACGGGTCGTAAAATCTGTTGTTTCCAGAAAATGTAGGTACCCTTACGGAATAGAGTCAAGAATCACTGCAAGACAGCGTGAATACAGCACACACACCGCATATCCTTAGACTGTCATACCCGTTTATGTATTCGTTGCTAATTATTAAGAGAGCAGTCTACAATAAAGAACATTTCAAGTACCCAAATATTGTAGATACCTACCTCTATCTATTCAATTTTGCCCTCGATTTTGCCTTTATTTTTCGTTGGGTCTTTGTTTTGGTAGATTTCAAAGAGTAATTTTAATAATTTTATTATTTCTTTTTGTGTCTATTAAAAAGCATGAGATTTTGTAATCAAAATATGAGAGCATGAGATCTGACAACACTGGCATCAGTAGACCGGACAGTTAGATTTCCAATGGCGAATTGGCGTTGGCGATACGGAACCGATTACCGTAGTAGTGGGGAATGCTAGACCAATGCACGTCGCCGCCGCTCTTAAAGTTTGTACCTTCCCTGGAATGAAGCGGCAATTTCTACTTTCTCTGTAAAGATCCGCAATTTCCGAATCTGTATATTTCTTAATGAATTTACATGTGTCCTTTCATTTTGTGTTGTGTGTTTTTAATTTTGATAGCCGTGATGTTACATAATCACAGTGTCATTATTGTTTTGTATGTATAACTCTACAAGATTGTGAAGTATTAGCTTTTAATAAGTCAAATTCATGGCTTGAATAAGTAACTGAAGATTGTTAAAATATTCCTCAACAGTAGATGTTTCATATACTGAAACATTTTCATTCGGCTGCACAGAACTCCAAGATTTTGGAACAGCTTGTCAATTCAAACGAGTAGGCTTATTTTCATCAAAATAATCCAATTTAACAAAATGATCTTCACACACATACTTCAATCCACTTGGAAAGAGTTTCTGGATTTCTGGGAAACCTGTGAAACTTTTTATTTAAATATTCGCAACTTATTAAGTTATTATAATATTTATTTTTCATGAAGGATACTTGCACTTATAATTTATTTTTTCAATAGTAGCACTCGCTATCAATATATCAATTTCTCACCATTCCTGATTAACGTATTGGCCGAAATATGCACCATTATGTACACATATTCAGTACTGGACGTCTAAGTAGCACAGATACTCATTTTAGAATATATACTTGTAGGTCCGCTGATCAGGTTCCTCACACTTAATTAAAGAAGATCTAGACCATTTTAATGGGAAACTATTTTGTTATGACCATGTTTGTGCATATATGAGTGATAAGACATTGTGACAGTTTTACAAAACACAACCATTAAGTGAAAACGAAGTTTATTGACAGAAAAGTGAATTAACATAAAACATTACAACAGTAGGTACCATTCAGTCAATTTCTTGCTCTCTTGGGGTGGGAAGAACCTTGATTGATCCTCGTCTTCGTTTTCATCTTCATTTTCTCCATCGGACCCCTGTAGGGAAACGAATGCGGCCATCATATTTATTTATTTATTTTTTAGTTTAGTTTAAATTAATTGGTTTGCATAAATCTATCATGGTAAAAAGTAATTGTGGATTAGAAGAAAAGTATTAGAGATAAATACAGATAACTTTATATCGGGTGAAAGGTAATTAAATGTGTTATCTGGTAACTTGAAAAAAATATGTTTCATTTAAAAAAATCAAGTTATCCATGATTGAAATTTTCAAAATTAGAGCGACGATATCAGCCATAACAAACAGAGTTCATAATTGACTTTCTAGCTCTTGGTAGTATGGAGGGTGGTCAATAATTTCCCCCAATCACAGCCTCCTATGTTGCCGCCCACCTATGGTGTTCAACTGTTTCTAGACAACTTATTGACAAAATATGGAATAACGTCCAAACGGTATGTTTTAGGCACCAAGTATGGTACATGAAGTCACACAAAATTGACCGAGGAATCCAGATATGCAATAATATTTCCATTTTAAAAAATGTAACTTTAATATGAATCACCTTGTATATGTCTAGGAATTCCAGTAAAACTATTTTTAGTTTGTAGTATTAGTAGTTGTATATCAGTATAACCACAATCTTCCGTCCACACACTATTGGCCCACCCTATAAAGTAAAATGAGTATCTGTGCTATTTAGACGTCCAGTACTGAATATGTGTACATAATGGTGCATATTTCGGCCAATACGTTGACCAGGAATGGTGAAAAATTGATATCATTTTGTATAGAATGGTCATGTCGGTAGAACGCGTAGTTTCCGAGATATAAGCAAAAAACCGAAAAATTAGATTTTCAAACATCTCATCCCCCCGGCTGGGCTATTTTTTAAATATCGAGCTAAAATTCTGGAATAATTTTTGTATTGTCTTTTAGGCCTCCCTGAGCACGTGGTTAAAATTTTTGTTGTTTGTTTTTGTTTAGTTATATGGTTTTGATTATCTAATTTTATTATTCTCATAGTAAACTATTGTTTACATGGCATTGATACTTTACCACTCAGATTTAATAAATAATAACATACTATTTGTTGTAAATTCAAGCTTAGTAGAAATACACATTGCAAGAAAAAATGTGCCAAATACATTTTATTCTACAAATGAAATAATCTTTTTCTCATATTTAGTGATATTAGTTGATATCTATATCACGTGAAAGTATTTATATTTTAGTGTAAATGGAACAAAAAAAAATTAAATATAGTTACTGGAACTATTTTGTATATCGCAAGAAAATTTGTTATTAATTTTGATAAAAGTGATATGTTACAGTGTTCGTTCTGCAGGGGGTAACGCTTTCTTGTCGACTATTTTATTGTTGATTTTTTAATAAAAAAAAAAAATTGCTTCTCTGGAGAAATTACGAGCAAGTTGGACTGCACAACTTATGACAAAATATGAAGGTGTTCAAAAATAAAAAATTCTTCAATTTTTCGAAATTAAAGCACCCTTATTTTTTTTGTGAAAAATGCCAGTCAACAGTATTGTCCCAAAACCGAAGAAAAATTAAAAAAATCACTCTACAAACATATACAAAATGTTAGTTTTAGAATCTTGGTGTGAACACAAATAAAAGTGCGACTGCCCTATACCTGTGTCTTTATTATTTTTTTTATGACTCCGATCTAATATTCACAATTAAAATGTCTCTCGTGACCGACTCCTGTGCCATGCCATACGACGTCCTGGGCCCAACTATCTCGCATCTACGTCGCCTTCCGCAGCTGCGCAGCCGGATATCACACTTCTACCCTTAGATCCTTTGTGGGTCTCGCCTTGTTTCCTCATTCTGTAATAATATGAACATAACATCGCTGAACCATTCTATGCTTAACATTGCTTGTACCCTTGTTTTCCTAAATTATTATGTATTATTGAATTAGACGCTACCACAGAACTAATTAACAGGACGAACATATAACTACATCTTTCACTTTAAACTCTACTTTCTTTTTCTTTTTTATATACCCATCTATGTGACGTGCCATAATCTGACATAACTCGGTGGTTTTGTATCCCTTTTCGACCGTAATTGTGATTGACCCTGTACTAACTCTCTTCTTACAATCGGAATAGCTTCTATATCGCAATTATCCCTACTATTAACAAGAACTTCGGCAACATTATCGCGATACTACCACCTATTGTTCTACCTGAGTCGTTACTTATACTATAGATATACTCTTAAAATTATCTTTAAACATATTTACAAGATTGTCAGATGTGGATTTTTCCCGCTTAGGTAAGAACGGTTGATAAAAACTAGGCGTTATTCTTACCAAAACTGGAAACAAACATGCTCCCTCTGTTGCTCCTTCCAGAGTCCACCAGACGCAACTGGTTGGTGTGCCTTTTCCAGATGTTTCCGCCCACTACCACTTGGTAAACTGATATCCCTAATTTCTTTGCTACTCTTCCTCTTATCCATGTTTCTCTATTTCTCCTGTATTGCTTTGTCATCACTACGTCTCCCACTTTGAATTCCCACCTGACTCCTCTATGGTGCCTGACCTGCCTCGAGCTTTCTTCATACTTTCCTGGGGCTCTGTTTTCTCCTCCTCGTACAATGGTCGTCAGCTTAAAGTCACCACTTCCATGTTTTGTCCCTTTCTAGCACCGTGTATAATAAATGGCACTAGAAAAGAATGGACCATGGAACTGGTGACTTTAAGCTGACGAGCATTGTACGTCTCCCGCAGCAAAGTTAATCTTGATCGGGAATCTCTATCAATTTAGCCGGAGTTTCCCCCATCGAGCTATGTTGGGTGGTTCTATACTGAAAAAGAAATCTAGACATCAAAGTGGAAGAACTTTCATTTGTGTTATCACAAATTAATGTTCTCATTTTATCTTTGAATAGTTTTACTGCAGCTTCTGTTGCGCCGTTCCTGTACGGGTTGAAAGGAGGTGAGCTTACATGCTTTACGCCATTTTGCGACAAAAATTTTTTAAATTTGGCGGACCTTAAAGAAAAACCGTTGTTACTCACCAGTTTTCTTGGCAAACTATATCTAGCGAAGGTCTCTCTAAGTTTTTCAATAGTGTTTTCCGTTGTTATGTTCGTCATTTGGGAAGTTTCTATCCATTTAGTATATACGTCCACGATGATCGGGAAGGTTTTTCCCTTCAGAGGTTCTAAAAAGTCAATATGGATCCTATTCCATGACTTGGTCTCCAGCGGCCATGATGATAAAATTGGCTTAGGTGGTACCGGCTTATTTAAAAGGCACGCCTCACAATCTTTTGCTATCTCCTCGATTTGTTGGTCGATCTCAGGCCAGTAGAAAATGAATCTGGCTTTTTCCTTCATTTTTACAATGCCGAAATGACCCTTGTGAAGTTCCCTGAGTAATGCCTTGCGGAATTTTTGAGTAATTACTATCTTCAGTCCCCACTGGAGTACACCCTCTTCGTAGAAGAGTTCCTCTCGTCTATTATAGTAGCATTTCTGGGATCCCCCTATCTTATCTGACCATCGTTCACCTTTTACATAGCGTATTATCTCACTCGACTCGCTGTCTTCCTCCATTGCTGCCCTTATCGCCTGATTGTATATTGGCCATTGTCCGGACTTCGACGTGGAGTTTAAATAACTTATTTTCGGTTCTTCGTCGTCTCTGAGATTAGTCGCTACCGGTGCCCTAGAAAGATAATCTGCTAAAATATTCTCCTTACCATTAATGTATTCGATGATGTAGTTGAAACCGGAGAGGTATGCTGCCCATCTCTGCAGCCGGTTTTCGTACGTCTTCGGTATCGGCTTCGGTTTGTGGTCCCATCTTATCGTGAATTTCTTTCCTCCTAGGTAATTGTGAAACTTTGTCACTCCAAAGTAAATAGCCAGTCCTTACCGGTGGAGTACTTTTCTTCCGCCGGCAAAAGAGTCCTTGACACAGCTTACTATCCTTTCCCTCCCCTCTTACGTTATGTGTGACAAAACTGCTGAAATCTCACAACTACTCGCATCAGTTGTTGAGATCAACTTTAGATCTAGATTAAAATGAGTTAACGTTACATAAAGCAGTGTTCCAGGTTTGAAGCTGTGTGTAGTGTTGGTTCGCCATATTTGACGTGTCTGAAGTGTTGATAAATATTCACGAGATCACCTGGAAAAAAATGTTGTATTAATTGTTTTAAATATTGACAACGTGTTAGTCTATCAGAAATACTGGATACGTCGTCTTCAGGTAGGTACTGCCGTCATTGATTCTCCAATTAGAAAATGTCCTGGAGTAATTGATGGAGCGTCTGTAGGATCGGAGGATAAGGAAAGGAGTGGTCTGGAATTTAGGCAAGCTTCTATTTGAGTAAGTATAGTGGTTAATTCTTCAAAATTGAATTTAGCATTACCTACTACCTTGATTAGATGTGTTTTTGCAGATTTAACTGCAGTCTCTCATATCCCCCTATGGGGTGGAATAAAATGCCAATTTATCATGTTATTTGTCAAGTAAGTTTTAATGTTTGTTTAAATGTCTGACTGTTGTAACCATTTATAAAAAGCGTAAGTTGATTAGACGAACCCTTGTAATTTGTAGCATTATCTGAATAAATGTTCTTACAAATTCCTCTACGAGAAATAGATCCTTTTAAACAATTTAGAAAGGCTGGAGATGAAAGGTCAGTGACTAATTCTAAATGAGTTGCCTTTGTGCTAAGACAAACAAATATACAAATATATATATAGTCGGTCAATGGTCGCGCGGTTTAAGGCGTCAGTACTTGAATCGAGTTGACTAGATCGGCTTGGGTTCGCGTCCCGCTGCTGGTAGACCGTATCGTAGAGAGGATTGGCACCCTTTCTGCGGGTATGGTAGGGTGGAAGAATGTTAGCTTGGGTCAATGTGAGAGATTGATACCGATTAATATTTGACTACCCTCCTAATTAATGAGGTTTTTCTCATTCTTGCACTGAATAGTGGTTAAGGCCTACCAACGTATACTCGCGTCAAGAATTCAGACGTATTACGTCACAACTGACGTTACACATTTGTTTTTATTGTCAACGTAATCATTTTTTGAAATTTAGTGAAATATATAATGCAAACTTTTAGTGTAGTATATAATTTTATTACTATCAGTTGCAGTTTCTTAAATATTTTGTTGAAAATATAGTAAATTATTCATTTGTTCGTATGACGTAAGTCGTCTGAATTCTTGTCGCGAGTATAAGTCGTTCCTGGGCGCAAATGCGGCCTGCTTAATAATAATATGCCGCCCCCTCTCCCGCACAAGTATCCGACTTCCGGGCTAATCCCTGTGATTAGAATGAGGGGTAGAGATATTATTATTATTTTTGTTGTTTTATTAGTATTATTACTACTATTATTATTATTACTACTATTTTTTTTTTCAGTAACGCCATCCGAAGCTCCGACACATTCAGAAATGTTTTGAAGAGTCAAGCAATGACCACTCTCCACTCAGGAGTCAGTAATCATTGCGCCCGTAAATCGTGTGTTCTGAGCAGACGTAGCGAACCAAGGACGATTGCCTTCTGCATTCTGCCGGCTAAGATCTCTGCCGAATTTCGGCAAGCCGGTATGATCAGAAAGCAACGTATGTCTCATTCCACCCAGGACGCCTATAATTAGCACCACAATCTTAACAGAGTGGTCTGGATGCAGCCTGCGGAGCTCGGAGAGAAGATCTCGATACTTCCTTCGTTTCTCCTCCTCTTTTAGGACGATGTTGTTCTCTGCGGGAGCCGAGAACTCAATTATTATTATTATTATTATTATTATTATTATTATTATTATTATTATTATTATTATTATTATTATTATTATTATTATTATTATTATTATTATTATTATTATTATTATTATTATTATTATTATTATTTTCCAGTAAACACCTTTCGAAGCTCCGACACATTCGGAGATGTTCTGGAGAGTCAAGAAATGACCACTCTCCACTCCATGGAGTCAGTAATCATTGCGCCCGTAAATCGTGTGTTCTGAGCAGACGTAGCGAACCGAGGACGATTGCCTTCTGCATTCTGCCGGCTAAGATCTCTGCCGAATTTCGACAAGCCGGTATGATCTTTAAGTCAGAAAGCAACGTATGTCTTATTCCACCCAGGACGCCTATAATTAGCACCACAATCTTAACAGAGTGGTCTGGATACAGCCTGCGTAGCTCGGAGAGAAGATCTCGATACTTCCTCCGTTTTTCCTCCTCTTTTAGGACGATGTTGTTCTCTGCGGGAGCCAAGAACTCGACCACAAACATCGTCCTAAGCTGGTGGTCGAGGAGGACTACATCAGGCTTATTGGCCTGAATTTGCCTGAGGGTGGGGAATGAATAGTTCCAATAAATTCGGCACTTCTCATTCCCCACAACGGATTCTATATCCCCCGGAGCATAAGGCAGCACTGGCGTCTCGTCTATCTCATACGAGTGTCGTAAATGATAATACAACACCCGTAAGGCTGAATCGTGTCTTTGGATATACGCTGTGGCCGCATATACCGGACAGGCAGACATGAGATGCATAAGCGTCTCCGGCGCTTGGCGGCAGGCCCTGCAGCTGGTATCAGGAACCTCGATACCCAAGACACGACTAAGATAGACGAGTGTGTTAATTACACCATCTTGGCAAGCCATTATGAATCCCTCGGTCTCAGAGTTCAGCCCCGCTGACCTCACAAAAGCAAAGGTCAACCTTTCAGATAAGCCAAGCCCCTCTAGATGTCGGTAGAAGAGACCATGCATTGGCTTATCCTTATGTAGCTGCAGAAGATGATGCGTTTCTGCAGCTTTAATTAGAGCTTTTAACTGAGCAGGATCCGACTCGGTGACAGAGTCTGGATTTTCCCGCTCAGTATCGAACACGAGACCAAGTTCATCGGCTGCTCTTCTCGCTGCCTTATACACAAACGCTCCTATCCCTGCTTCATGGTCTTGGACCATGCATAGAAGGGGATCCGAGCTCCTGATGACTGCAGGCCTCCTCCAAAACCACTCTGCCCTGGAGACACTCCAAACTCAAGAGTCCACGGCCTCCCCTATTTATTATTATTATTATTATTATTATTATTATTATTATTATTATTATTATTATTATTATTATTATTATTATTATTATTATTATTATTATTATTATTATTATTATTATTATTATTATTATTATTATTATTATTATTATTATTATTATTATTATTATTATTATTATTATTATTATTATTATTATTATTATTATTATTATTATTATTATTATTATTATTATTATTATTATTATTATTATTATTATTATTATTATTATTATTATTATTATTATTATTATTATTATTATTATTATTATTATTATTATTATTATTATTATTATTATTATTATTATTATTATTATTATTATTATTATTATTATTATTATTATTATTATTATTATTATTATTATTATTATTATTATTATTATTATTATTATTATTATTATTATTATTATTATTATTATTATTATTATTATTATTATTATTCTTATTATTATTATTATTATTATTATTATTATTATTATTATTATTATTATTATTATTATTATTATTATTATTATTATTATTATTATTATTATTATTATGATTATTATTATTATTATTATTATTATTATTATTATTATTATTATTATTATTATTATTATTATTATTATTATTATGATTATCATTATCATTATCATTATCAGTATGAGTATGAGTATTATTATTATTAGTATTACTATTAGTAGTACTATTATTACTATTACTATTATTATTACTATTATTATTATTATTATTATTATTATTATTATTATTTTTATAATTTTTTTTTTTTTCTTTTTTTTTTTCCAGTAAACACCTTCCGAGGCTCCGACACATTCGGAGATGTTCTGGAGAGTCAAGCAATGACCACAAACCACTCCGTGGAGTCAGTAATCATTGCGCCCGTAAATCGTGTGTTCTGAGCAGACGTAGCGAACCAAGGACGATTGCCTTCTGCATTCTGCCGGCTAAGGTCTCTGCCGAATTTCGACAAGCCGGTATGATCTTTAACTCAGAAAGCAACGTATGTCTCATTCCACCCAGGACGCCTATAATTAGCACCACAATCTTAACAGAGTGGTCTGGATACAGCCTGCGGAGCTCGGAGAGAAGATCTCGATACTTCCTCCGTTTTTCCTCCTCTTTTTGGACGATGTTGTTCTCTGCGGGAGCCGAGAACTCAATCACAAACATCGTCCTAAGCTGGTGGTCGAGGAGGACTACATCAGGCTTATTGGCTTGGATTTGCCTGAGGGTGGGGAATGAATAGTTCCAATAAATTCGGCACTTCTCATTCCCCACTACGGATTCTATATCCCCCGGAGCATATTATTATTATTATTATTATTATTATTATTATTATTATTATTATTATTATTATTATTATTATTATTATCATTATCATTATCAGTATGAGTATGAGTATTATTATTATTATTATTATTATTATTATTATTATTATTATTATTATTATTATTATTATTATTATTATTATTATTATTATTATTATTATTATTATTATTATTTTTATAATTATTATTATTATTATTATTATATGCCTTACCGGTAATATTTCTAGATATTTTATAATTAAGTGGGCCTGCATAATCAACCCCTGTGTTAAAAAATTGACGTGCTGGTGTCACTCGCAATTCAGGTAAGTCACCTATCAGTTGAGTACATGCTTTTAGTTTTGTTCTATAACATATTGTTACGAAGGTTCACCTACCTTTTTGGATTGTTAATTGTGTTCCTGTTTACGTTGGAATTTATAATTGAAGCAGATTTCTTGTATAATCAAGAGTGACAATAAAGTTGTTTGTCTACGTGACGTGTTTCAACGATAAGCTAATTTAGAGGTTACATTGGTGTCAGAAGTGTGACGTTCCGCAAAGAAGACGTTTGGAGTAGACAAGTGAACGCCAGTAACGAGATCAAGAGCGACGGAGATGGAGGAAACATGGAAACAGTTAATGGGAATGATGCAAGATATGAAGAAGAGCCAAGAAACTATGAAGGAAGAAATAAAGAAGAGTCAAGACGAAATGGGAGAAAACTTAAAGAAAGAAATGAAAAACTACCCGAAGTTCTGCAGAGCCTTGTTAACCGATTCAAGTCCCCATTACGAGCCAGATGCCCTAAGAATACATCTAGTCAGGACCAGGAAAACGCCAACTAGTCAGATTTGAGGAGCGAAAGCTGGCTAGATGCTACCAAGCCCCACCAAGTATTAAGATCAAGGTAACCCGTCTGCAAAATCATGGAACGAGTTTGATAGTACCAGGGCGTATATGCGGACGGGATTGTGAAATGGTCATTGATACAGGCTCTAGTCACACCATAGTAAGACCGAACATCGTCGCTCACTGCAGCATACAAAAGCCAGACCGGAAAACGTCATAATAAAGGCATCACCAAAATTATAAATTCTAACATAAACAGAAACGTGATTTACAAACTAACGAGGTAGGTGATCTTCAATTATAAATTCCAACGTAAACAGGACACACAATTAACAATCCAAAAAGGTAGGTGAGCATTCGTAACAATATTATACAGCTATGTAATACTCGTTTGACTGTTCCCGATACAATCCAGGAACGAGAATACAATGCAAACAATGTGGTTTGTGTGCCTGCGTGTAAGAGTGTGTGATGAGTGTATTTAATTAATAATGTAGTGAATGAATGTTTATTTGGAATAATAAAAGGATGTTTTTGATTATTGGGTATTGATACAGCATGAGTTAACCTACCACCTACACGTAATATATTCTAATTGTTGATAAATGGGCAAAGAAACAATAATTTACTTTTTTTTTGATATTGTCTTCTTCTGTAATAATTTTGTTATTTTTTCTGAATATTCTTCTTGCTGAACCATTCTTATAATGCAATTGAATGAATTTTCCATTTTCTTCACGGTAATTTGAGCTGTTTGTTTTTTATTATTATTAACTAAACAATCTTGCTTGAAATGAAGGCATTGTGCTACTATTTGTAAAAATGTGAATCATGAAAATCTGTCAATAATACTTGTTGAATTTGTCGTAAGCAGGTTTATTTTTTTCTGTGATTTTTACCACTTGGGGCTGCGATTTGGGCCATTGTGACTCTTCAAATTGTAACCATGTTGGTCCATGCTACCACATACGTGATCGTTTTAATTCTTCTGGGCTTTTCCTTCGTGAAATGATGTCTGCTGGATTATCTATGGTACCTTCAAGTTGAATCCCTTGTACATTCTTATATTTTGCTCACCCTGTTTACGATTAATGTTTTTCATCGTATTGGATGTGCATCAATCCAACATAATGTAATTAAGGAATCACTCCATAAATATATTTTTGTAACAGGTTTTCTTATCGCTCTTAGAACTTGTTGGTATAGCCTACTTAATACAACAACGCCACACAGTTCTAACCCAGGCAGTGAAATTTGTTGTAACGGTGCCACTCTCGATTTTGCACACAGAAGTTCTACCTTAATCTACCCATTATTGTTCCAAGACCTAACATAAATACAAGCTCCATACGCTTGTTCAAATGCATCGCAGAATCTATGCAATTCTATTTCTGGTGACGATGTTATCACATATCTTGGTATTTCTATTTGTGATATAGTGTGTAGCTGTTTCCTGTAATGTGTCCAAGTTGTTTGAATATGTTGAGGTACTGTCTTGTCCCAATTTATTTTTGAACTCCATAATTGTTGAATTAAAATCGTTACTGTTATTATGATGGAACATTGCAATTAAGTCGTCTCGTATTCGTATACCTTCTTCGGTGGTATCTACCCCAGTGACCAAATCATCTACATAGAAATCTTGAAGTAATGTAGTGATTTTTTGGCTTTCACGGCCGGTCCTATCATTTGATACAAAGTGTTTTTCCGAGTTGTTGTGTCGTGACCTCGGTAACTGCTATACTCGCGTCAAGAATTTAGACGTCTTACGTCATGGCTGACGTTAGGCAATTGTTTTTATTGTCAATGTAATTTTCGATATTTGGTCGCGTTAAAAACAATAATTTTTTGCAATATAGGGCAATATATAATGCAAACTTTTAGTGTAGTATATAGTTTTATTAGGTAAAGGTACTGAAGCTTACTGGTAATTAGGCCATATTTCGCCCTTTCTACCTACTAACTTACACTACCCTCCACCCCTACAATCACAAACATCCATGGGTAGGACAGAAAAAATCTTCTGCCCCGTGTTGGATTCGAACCAACTTCCGGCCGCTCGTGCTTCCCTGGCAGCAACTGTTCGTCGCCGCCTTGGCCGCTCGGCTACCGTCAGCCCATATATAGTTTTATTAGTCTCAGTTGCAGTTTCTTAAATATTTTGATGAAAATGTAATGAATTATTCAATTGTTTGTATGACGTAAGTCGTGTGAATTCTTGTCGCGAGTATAGCTGCCAGAGTTAAAATGCACAACCCTAGCATTAGCTGGGATGCTTTTACCTGCCCTGGTTGTTCTCAGGTTAGGCTCTGTGGGGACAGACCCGCTATCAAGGAATTCCGACCGTAGCAGTCGTAATACCAACAATAGGAACCGAAGTCAATATATGGACGGGGCCAGAGACACCGATAACGGGTCTGTCCCCATAGCCTAGCCCGAGAACAACCAGCGCAGGTAAAATAATCCCGGCTAATGCTGGGGATGTGCATCTTAACTCTGTTTCTGGCAGCTACCAGGTACCGAGGTCACGGCACAATAACCCGGAAAATCACTATGTATCACTTGAAGTAATGTGTTTGCTGCCTCTGGAAAATTCCAGCTAAACTATATATACTACACAGCTAAAAATAGTGCTGTGTAGTATACTCGCGTCAAGAATTCAGACGTCTTACGTCACGGCTGACGTTACACATTTGTTTTTATTGTCAACGTAATTTTCGATATTTGGTCGCGTTAAAAAAAATAAATTTTTGCAATTTAGTGCAATATATAATGCAAACTTTTAGTGTAGTATATAGTTTTATTGCTATCAATTACAGTTTCTTAAATATTTTGATGAAAATATAATAAATTATTCATTTATTCGTATGACGTAAGTCGTTTGAATTCTTGTCGCGAGTATAGTAAATTATGTGTAACACCAGTACCAAATTAGTAGCGTGGAAAAGTGGCCTGTAGTAGCTCAGTTGGGAGAGCAATCGCCCGGAAAGCGAGGGGTCCCGAGTTAAAATCCCGGCTGCGGCAACCGCTTATTTATTCTACTACAACTTCAGAAGTGGGATTATGGATCCACCTGATAGCACAGCACCCCTTATGTTTGTGATTTATGATTACCTAGGTGTCGGATTATGACCGGCAGCCGAGGATAGCTGTGTTGTCAGGCTTGGCCGAGTTTGTAGTAGTAAATTATGTGTAACACTAGTACCAAAATTAGTAGAGTGGAAAAGTAGCCCGTAGTAGCTTAGTTGGGAGAGCAATCGCCCGGAAAGCGAGTAGTCCCGGGTTCGAATACCGGCTGCAGCAACCGCTTTTTAATTCTACTACAGCTGCTGCTGTCCCAAATGTTACACGAGTCATTATGCATCTTTACGTCATCTTCATGGTTTGTTCTCTAGAGTACTTTCTGTAACTTATAATCTTCAGGATATATTTGTCTATACAATTTCTCAATATATGCCAGCATGCAATATTTATATACTCTTGAATTGATTAACAATGAAAAAACATCTGTTTGAATTTTTGGACCTACCATCATATCATTTAGCGATTTTCCAGTTGTAGTTCTTGCCGATGCATCAAATACTACTCTGACTTGAGTTGTTACATTATTTTCCTTGATTACACAGTGGTGTGGCATAAAATAACCAGAATCGTGTGCTTGAGCTTCATCCAAAATCATATGTTCCAACTGAATGTATTCTTCCATAACATTGCATTATTTTTTCTTTAGTTCTTCATTATTCTTTAGCCGTTTTTCAGTAGCATCGAATCGATTAGTAGCTGTCAACCAAGAATCTCCTAATTCGGACAAAGATTCCTTGATAGGTAGTTTTAAATCTTCCTGACTCGTCTCGTTTAACATGTTGTTTGTAGTGCTGCTCGCAAGCTATTTCTTCTTCTGTGAAGCTTGGCCTCTTCGCTACTTCTTCCAGTTCCTAAAACCTTGCCATTTGATATTGCAGTTGAATTTGTGATGTGTTCCATACGACTGCTGATGCCTGTGGTAATGATAAACTGCCGGAAACGATCCATCCTAAGGTGGTTGTTTGTAATACAATTTGGGTATTAGGTAATTTGATTTGTTCTATACATAACAAATTCCAGATGTTTGCTCCCAATAATATCTATTTTTCTTGGTATGTGAAGAGATTCATCTGCAAGTGTGACATTTTGTGGCAGATCTATTAAAGAAATGTTAATTTTTATTAATGGAATGTTTTTTGTTATACGAGGTAAGATTCAAAATGACAAATCTGCTGTAAATGCATTTATTGATTTCATTTTTGCCCTTGTTTGTTTTGTAACCGTATTATATATTTTTGTTGTTGGTAATTTCAACTTATTTGCAAATTCATCCGTAACAAAGTTACTCTGTGATCCTGAATCTAACAATGCTCTACATTTATGAGCATTTCCCCTTGAATCAAATAAATACATGATAGCTGTTGACAATATTACTTCCGTTACCTGGTGTATGTTTGAAAGTACTATGGAAGAATTCTGCGACTTTGAAGTACTTGGTTGTGTGTGTGTTGCGTTAATGTGTGATTGTATCCGATTGTGTGATTGTTGGTTTACTAAATTTGTTTGTAATTCATTAATATTATAGTTACCTGGATCATTTTTTGTATTTGAGTGAATGGTGTTACGTGTAAAATTATCTCGGTGTAAAAATGTACTGTGATGTTTGCCATATTTTTTACATTTACTTGTCATATTTCAATTTACACTTACATGATTACCCTTTAAACAATTTAAACACAATTTTAAAAATTGACATCTTGCATTAATAAATGATTCTAAATCCGACATTTTTGGTTTATCTAATACCTACATTTTTCTTCAGATTCTCTTTTTGTAATAGATTCTAATTTATTTGATACTATGGATACAAGAATAGTGTCCCATTCTTTGACGGATTCACCTAGTACTTGTAACGACCTTGTATGCTTTGTTATTGTGTCAATTAAATATTTTAATTGGCCATGTGTGTCTTACTCAAAATTTGATAATCAAATATTGCCTTGGTGATTATTTATAATTTTTTTTATTTTATACCTTTCTGTAAGCAAATTCCAAGCTAGTTTGGGCTGCTGGACCGATTAATGAAGATCTTCAGTAATGAAATTTTTGTACGTTTGACCAGTTATAATTGGTATCACTAACTGCATTAAATGCGTCATAGAACAAGAGCCATTGATCAAAAGAACCATTAAATTGGGGTAAATTTATTGTTGGCGATTTTACATTGCGATTAATATTAGAATCTATGTTAGTATGACTTACGTCTGGATTTCCTTTTGACTTATTTTTGCCTGCCAAATACCTATTTGCCAATTATATTGTCTTAAAATACAAATCTTCAAATGTTTTTTTTCTCTGCTACATGGTGTCCTTCCTCCTCCAGCTCCTCTATCTGTCCTTGTGCTTTCTGTAAACGTACAGACAATTGGTGTATATCCTTATCATTCTCAAAATTCTTAACATATTCATCAAATCTGAACAATTTGTTTTTTATTCCATCCCTGTTTTTTATTAGATTTCTGACTTTGGCCATTTTGCTGAACTGAATGAATGGAATGTATTTTTTGTCTTAATTTTTGTTTTGTTTTTTAAGATAAAAAAATAGAAGTTTAATTTGTGTATGTAAATTTAAAATAAAGAATTTGATTTGAGTATTTATTTAATTTAAATTGAATTAGGTAATCCCTTAGTATACTCACACAAATAGAAATGAAATTATTTAGTGGATAACAAATGGAAAGTAAAGGAAATATATAGAAACAGACTCACCAAATTTCAATTTTTTCTTGATGTAGGTGCAGCTATCTCTGATGACTTCCTTTGGATGTAATTTTGTGTCCAGGCAGGTTGATCGGCTTTCGGTCTCTATCTGTCGAATCGCCCACGTACTTCCCATCTTCCCTAACCTTTTGTTTGCTTGATAATCTTACTTCTCACGCTTATCCGGCTTGACTGAAGTGACCAATGTTTGGATATGATTTTTAAATGTTTTATTGGAGGACTGTATATATTTATAATTATAACAAACGTGTTTTATTATAACATTTATTGTGTGAATGCATGTTGCCTGCTCGAGCGACTGCAGAATGAATGTCTCTGACTCAGTGCTGTCAGAGCATCGTGACTGTATGTCTTCCTGTTGGGAATGCTGGTTGCCTACGAGTCGGTACACTCCCTATGTGTTACTTCTTCACCTCAATTTCCACCAGCCTCTCTAATGTGTTTGTCTGCTCCTCTTCTATTATTCTATCAAAAACTTCCCCTTTTGCCATACCGGTCACAAATTTAATTTTTAGCATATATGCTAAATTATCCTTAAAGTTACAATTGCTTGCCAACTTTTTAATCCTTGCATACCATTCCTGCGTGTTTTCGTCAATTGCTTGTGTCGCTTCCATGAAAGCTTTAATTTCCTTCCACTTGTTTCTAGGAAAACTATACTGCGTGCTCAGAAGTTTGAGAAGCTCTGGGAACGTTTTACTCGCTTTCACCACCCACTTCCTATTGTCCACAAATATTTGCCCGTTTTAATCCTCGTCGCCACTGTTAGTTTTAGGATTTTGGGGTGATCACAAATAAAAGTACGACTGCCCGTTACTTGCGTCATTATTATTATTATTATTATTATTATTATTATTATTATTATTATTATTATTATTATTATTATTATTATTATTATTATTATTATTTTTTTTTTTCAGTAAACACCTTCCGAGGCTCCGACACACTCGGAGATGTTCTGGAGAGTCAAGCAATGACCACTCTCCACTCCGTGGAGTCAGTAATCATTGCGCCCGTAAATCGTGTGTTCTGAGCAGACGTAGCGAACCAAGGACGATTGCCTTCTGCATTCTGCCGGCTAAGATCTCTGCCGAATTTCGACAAGCCGGTATGATCTTTAAGTCAGAAAGCAACGTATGTCTCATTCCACCCAGGACGCCTATAATTAGCACCACAATCTTAACAGAGTGGTCTGGATACAGCCTGCGGAGCTCGGAGAGAAGATCTCGATATTTCCTCCGTTTTTCCTCCTCTTTTAGGACGATGTTGTTCTCTGCGGAGCCGAGAACTCAATCACAAACATCGTCCTAAGCTGGTGGTCGAGGAGGACTACATCAGGCTTATTGGCTTGGATTTGCCTAATTATTATTATTATTATTATTATTATTATTATTATTATTATTATTATTATTATTATTATTATTATTATTATTATTATTATTATTATTATTATTATTATTATTATTATTATTATTATTATTATTATTATTATTATTATTATTATTATTATTATTATTATTATTATTATTATTATTATTATTATTATTATTATTATTATTATTATTATTATTATTATTATTATTATTATTATTATTATTATTATTATTATTATTATTATTATTATTATTATTATTATTATTATTATTATTATTATTATTATTATTATTATTATTATTATTATTATTATTATTATTATTATTATTATTATTATTATTATTATTATTATTATTATTATTATTATTATTATTATTATTATTATTATTATTATTATTATTATTATTATTATTATTATTATTATTATTATTATTATTATTATTATTATTATTATTATTATTATTATTATTATTATTATTATTACACACTCGGAGATGTTCTGGAGTTAAGCAATGACCACTCTGTATTATTATTATTATTATTATTATTATTATTATTATTATTATTATTATTATTATTATTATTATTATTATTATTATTATTATTATTATTATTATTATTATTATTATTATTATTATTATTATTATTATTATTATTATTATTATTATTATTATTATTATTATTATTATTATTATTATTATTATTATTATTATTATTATTATTATTATTATTATTATTATTATTATTATTATTATTATTATTATTATTATTATTATTATTATTATTATTATTATTTATTATTATTATTATTATTATTATTATTATTATTATTATTATTATTATTATTATTATTATTATTATTATTATTATTATTATTATTATTATTATTTTTTTTTTTTTTTTTTTTTTCCAGTAAACACCTTCCGAGGCTCCGACACATTCGGAGATGTTCTGGAGAGTCAAGCAATGACTACTCTCCACTCCGTGGAGTCAGTAATCATTGCGCCCGTAAATCGTGTGTTCTGAGCAGACGTAGCGAACCAAGGACGATTGCCTTCTGCATTCTGCCGGCTAAGATCTCTGCCGAATTTCGACAAGCCGGTATGATCTTTAAGTCAGAAAGCAACGTATGTCTCATTCCACCCAGGACGCCTATAATTAGCACCACAATCTTAACAGAGTGGTCTGGATACAGCCTGCGGAGCTCGGAGAGAAGATCTCGATATTTCCTCCGTTTTTCCTCCTCTTTTAGGACGATGTTGTTCTCTGAGGGAGCCGAGAACTTAATCACAAACATCGTCCTAAGCTGGTGGTCGAGGAGGACTACATCAGGCTTATTGGCTTGGATTTGCCTGAGGGTGGGGAATGAATAGTTCCAATAAATTCGGCACTTCTCATTCCCACTACGGATTCTATATCCCCGGAGCATAAGGCAGCACTGGCGTCTCGTCTATCTCATACGAGTGTCGTAAATGATAATACAACACCCGTAAGGCTGAATCGTGTCTTTGGATATACGCTGTGCATATACCGGACAGGCCGACAGGAGATGCATAAGCGTCTCCGGCGCCTGGCGGCAGGCCCTGCAGCTGGTATCAGGAACCTCGATACCCAAGACACGACTACGATAGACGAGTGTGTTAATTACACCATCTTGGCAAGCCATTATGAATCCCTCGGTCTCAGAGTTCAGCCCCCTGACCTCAAAAAAGCAAAGGTCAGCCTTTCAGATAAGCCAAGCCCCTCTAGATGACGGTAGAAGAGACCATGCATTGGCTTATCCTTATGTAGCTGCAGAAGATGACGCGTTTCTGCAGCTTTAATTAGGGCTTTTAACTGAGCAGGATCCGACTCGGTGACAGAGTCTGGATTTTCCCGCTCAGTATCGAACACGAGACCAAGTTCATCGGCTGCTCTTCTCGCTGCCTTATACACAAACGCTCCTATCCCTGCTGCTTCATGGTCTTGGACCATGCAGAGAAGTGGATCCGAGCTCCTGATGACTTTGCAGGCCTCCTCCAAAACCACTCTGCCCTGGAGACACTCCAAACTCAAGAGTCCACGGCCTCCCCGATTTCTTGGGAAGTATAGCCGCGGAACGGACGATCTTGGATGCAAACTCCGATGGAGATGCATCATTTTACGGGTCCCTACATCGTGTTGCCTCAGCTCTTCTTGCGTCCATTTCACTACTCCAAAGGAGTAGAGAAGGATCGGAACGGCAAGCATATTTGTGGCACTCACCTTGTTCTTACCCGACAGCTCCGAAGACCAGATCTGTCGGAGGCGGTGCCGATACCTGCCGCGGAGAGCGTTTTTAACCGTTGCCACCTCATGAGTGCCCCGCTGTGGGACACCCAAATAGGTGTACGACTCTCCGGCATCTAGATAGTGAAAGATGCTTCCGTCTATGAGCTGGGCGTCCTCTCCGTATGGACCGCATCGTCCTCTCTTGAGATGAACCAGTGCACATTTGTCCAGCCCGAACTCCATCCCAACCGCCTGCGTGTACTCATGTACCACTCTGAGGGACTGATTTAACTCCCTCTCTCCGGATTATTATTATTATTATTATTATTATTATTATTATTATTATTATTATTATTATTATTATTATTATTATTATTATTATTATTATTATTATTATTATTATTATTATTATTATTATTATTATTATTATTATTATTATTATTATTATTATTATTATTATTATTATTATTATTATTATTATTATTATTATTATTATTATTATTATTATTATTATTATTATTATTATTATTATTATTATTATTATTATTATTATTATTATTATTATTATTATTATTATTATTATTATTATTATTATTATTATTATTATTATTATTATTATTATTATTATTATTATTATTATTATTATTATTATTATTATTATTATTATTATTATTATTATTATTATTATTATTATTATTATTATTATTATTATTATTATTATTATTATTATTATTATTATTATTATTATTATTATTATTATTATTATTATTATTATTATTATTATTATTATTATTATTATTATTATTATTATTATTATTATTATTATTATTATTATTATTATTATTATTATTATTATTATTATTATTATTATTATTATTATTATTATTATTATTATTATTATTATTATTATTATTATTATTATTATTATTATTATTATTATTATTATTATTATTATTATTATTATTATTATTATTATTATTATTATTATTATTATTATTATTATTATTATTATTATTATTATTATTATTATTATTATTATTATTATTATTATTATTATTATTATTATTATTATTATTATTATTATTATTATTATTATTATTATTATTATTATTATTATTATTATTATTATTATTATTATTATTATTATTATTATTATTATTATTATTATTATTATTATTATTATTATTATTATTATTATTATTATTATTATTATTATTATTATTATTATTATTATTATTATTATTATTATTATTATTATTATTATTATTATTATTATTATTATTATTATTATTATTATTATTATTATTATTATTATTATTATTATTATTATTATTATTATTATTATTATTATTATTATTATTATTATTATTATTATTATTATTATTATTATTATTATTATTATTATTATTATTATTATTATTATTATTATTATTATTATTATTATTATTATTATTATTATTATTATTATTATTATTATTATTATTATTATTATTATTATTATTATTATTATTATTATTATTATTATTATTATTATTATTATTATTATTATTATTATTATTATTATTATTATTATTATTATTATTATTATTATTATTATTATTATTATTATTATTATTATTATTATTATTATTATTATTTTTATCATTATTATTATTATTATTATTATTATTATTATTATTATTATTATTATTATTATTATTATTATTATTATTATTATTATTTTATTATTATTATTATTATTATTATTATTATTATTATTATTATTATTATTATTATTATTATTATTATTATTATTATTATTATTATTATTATTATTATTATTATTATTATTATTATTATTATTATTATTATTATTATTATTATTATTATTATTATTATTATTATTATTATTATTATTATTATTATTATTATTATTATTATTATTATTATTATTATTATTATTATTATTATTATTATTATTATTATTATTATTATTATTATTATTATTATTATTATTATTATTATTATTATTATTATTATTATTATTATTATTATTATTATTATTATTATTATTATTATTATTATTATTATTATTATTATTATTATTATTATTATTATTATTATTATTATTATTATTATTATTATTATTATTATTATTATTATTATTATTATTATTATTATTATTATTATTATTATTATTATTATTATTATTATTATTATTATTATTATTATTATTATTATTATTATTATTATTGTAATGTATTTGAAGGAAATAAATTACTCGTCAATAATTCGGTAACTGTATTTCTCAAATACCATTTGGAGAGTGTGTGTTCCTCGTACAGTACTTTCCTATCTAACTTACTACTACTTTTTACATCGCCTACAACTATATAAAAACTTAACAACTAAAGACATTCGTACACCAAACTTACTAGCTAAAGTCATCCATACATTTCCACATATACTCACATTCTCTCCCCCTTAAAATATTTTTTGTTAAGGCACAAATCTGTCAAGTTGTCTCACTATCCGTTTCGGTCTGGAATTCTCATTTTTTTTCAGCTACCTTATCAATCATATTTTGACTACTTGTTCCAACTGGACTGGAAGTAATGACCACCTTATCAGCGTTTGTGGCCTGAACACTTTCAGAGATATGTTGTTTATTTAAATTGTCACAATTATATTCAATAATTTGATTTAGATGTCGTTTCCATAGTTTACATAATTTAGGAATATAAACCATGTATGTTCTAGGACCTAACTTATTTCTAATAATTCCAGAAATCCAACTTTTTTTATTTGTATCTCTTTAATCTCTTACAGCTACACTGTCACCTACACTAAATGTTTTTAATCTATTTCCAGAATAAAACTTTTCTGATTTTCTTGACTTATACTAACATTTTTCCTTAACTTATCTATATCTACATTAACTATCTCATTATTTTCCTTAATTAAGTCTAACCTAGTTCTTAAATTCTTTCCTAGTAATAATTGGGCTGGCGAATAATTTGTTGTAGCATGTTTAGTGTTTTTATATAGTTTAATAATATTTTATTTAAAATTATTTCAAGATTTTTTGGACCCTGCACATTACAAGATTTAATAGCATTTTTTAAATACTTAACCATAATTTCTGCAGCACCATTCGTTGCTGGAGAAAAAGGAGGTATACTTTTAAATTTAATGCCATTTTCACATAAATATTGTTGAAATTCATTAGAAACAAAATATTTTGCATTATCTGCTACTAAATATTTACAAATCCCAAATCTAGCAAAAATATTACGTAAATTATTTATAATTGTTTCAGAGGTCATATTACTTGTTACAAAAGCTTCCACCCATTTACTAAATGCATCAACAACTACTAAAATATATTTGCCAAATATTGGACCTAAAAAATCAAGATGTAACCTTTCCCAACTATGATTTGGAAAAGGCCATGTTATTAGTGAAGCTTTAGGGGGTGTATTTTTCTGTGGTAAACAATGTTTACAACTTTTACACAATTTTTCGATGTCTTCATTCATCTGGGGCCACCATACGTATGATCTAGCGACACTTTTCATTTTCACAGCCCCCTGATGAGTGCTGTGCAGTTCCTTTAGAATTTTTTGTCTGAGATTCTCAGGTATTAGTACTCTATATCAACACATTATTACATCATTTTCAAGGCTTAAATTGTTTTTAACATGTGCATAAAGTGTAACCTCACTCGATACTCTCTTCGGCCAACCATTTTTAATATATTTTTTAATTTTTTGTAGTAACGGATCAATTTCTGTTTCTTTTTTAACTAATTCACAGTCAACGGGTAAATCTAAATTGTCCGAAACGTAATTTAAATAAGAATAATTAAAATTCTCTACTAATATATCCTCTTCCGGAAATCTAGATAGAAAATCAGCTTTATTTTTGTGTGATTTCGTAAATTCAATATTATAGTTATAACTTGATAGTATTAATGCCCATCTCTGCAACCGATTTGCAGTCATTTGTGGAATACCCTTATTTTTTCCAAAAATAGTCAACAATACTTTACAGTCGGTAACTAAGGTAAATTTTTGCAAATATAAATACTGATGAAAACGTTTAATGCCAAAAATAATTGCTAGACCTTCCTTCTCAACTTGACTATAACCTTTTTGTGCATTAGACAATGTACGGGAAGCATAAGCTATTGGTCTTTCATCACCGTTAGGTACGTATGTGATAATACACAACCAATGCCATATGATGAAGCATCAACAGACAATTTGATTGGCAATTCCGGATTATAATGAGCTAACACTGTTTCAGAAGCTAAAATATCTTTAACCTTATTAAAAGCAAATTTGCAACTTTGATCGAAATTCCACGAAACTCCTTTTTTTAATAATCTGTACAATGGTTCAAGTAATGTTGAACTATTCGGGATAAATTTATTATAATAATTTACAAGTCCTAAAAATGATTGTAACTGAGCAATGTTGGTGGGAAAAGGCACTACTTTAATTGCATTTATCTTATCACTACAAGTATGTAATCCTTTTTTATCTATTTTATGACCTAAGTATATTACAGATTCTTTGAAAAATTCACATTTCTCTTTCGCAATTGTTAATCCAAATTGTTGTAATTTTTCTAAAACTCGTTCAACCCTTGTTAAATGTTGCTTACGATTTTGCCCAGTAATTAATATGTCGTCAAGAAAACATATAACCCTTCAATACCATGTAAAACTTTCTCTATAATTTTTTGATACTTAGCTGGTGCACAACTTAACCCATATGGTAAACGTTTATAAGCAAATAAACCCTTATGTGTACTAATAGTAGTGAATTTACTTGAATTTTCGTCTAATAAAATTTGTTGATAAGCCTGAGAGAGATCGAGTTTAGTAAACTCCTGCCCTCCTTGTAATTGACTGAATAAATCCTCTATACGAGGCAATGGATATTGGTCTATTAACAAAACAGGATTTAAGGTTACCTTATAGTCTCCACAAATGCGGATAGTACCATCTTTTTTGCACACGGGAACTATCGGTGTACCCCATTCAGAATAATCAAGTGGATATAAAATGTCGGCCTCGACTAACCTTTGAATCTCAGCTTCAACTTTTTTTCTTATACCATAAGGAATTGGCCTGGCTTTAAAAAAATTGGCTTAGCCTTTTGGTCCAAGTGAAGTTGTATGGTGCCTCCAGTGAATGTACCTAAATCAGAAGAAAAAACATTATTATACTTTTTTACTAATTTGTCCACTACACTATGTGTATTTTCGGACTGAGTTATACTACTATCTCGTTTGAAATTAGTTGGTACTTCTGAAACCTGCTGAATATTGAGTCCAAATTTATAAAAAAAATTTCTTCCCAATAAGGGAGGACCCCCGTTTCTGATTACATACAGATCCACATTTTTAATTTGGCCTTGATATTTAATAGGTACTGTTATATATCCAAGCGGAGTGATCACCTTGCCTACGTAATTGTGAAGAAGCTTTTCAGTATACTGTAAAACATATTTATTAAACCATTCTCTATTAAAATTTTCAGCAATGACACTAACACTAGCGCCTGTATCCAGTTCGAACTGAAATATTTTATTATCTACTTCAATTTTTAGCATTAATTTATTATTAACTTCCTCTTCTAACGTAAATAAACAATCTAAATTTAAATCATCATTTCTAACTTCTTGTTTACATTCTCTATGCTCACTATGTAAGTTATCTACTTCTAACTAATTATTCCTATACTTAACCCTACAAACTGACTGTAAATGTCCTATTTTCCTACAGTTATTACAAGAATAATTTCTGTACCTGCAGTTTTTTCCTGGATGACCATATTTTCCACAAACTTCACATGTTGTTTTCCTGTTCCTTGACATTTCTTCATCAGTTTCGTTACGCCTCCGTCTGCTACTCTGCGCACGCAGTCCTGCTGCATTGGATCTACCGCCGCGTGAGCCGACCTGCCTCTCCTGCCAACTGCCAGTGGTACCTCTTCTTCTTCCTCTTCGCTGATCTTCGGCTACTTGAAATAAGGATGTAGATGGCTCCACTTTCACCCTGCGAGTAGATTCATGATGGCTGCCGATTTCCTTTTTCATGGCCACGTTGATCGCTTTGTCCAAGGTCACACATTCTTCTAATTCCAGGAGTTTGTCCAGAATTTCTCCTTTATCGAACCCCGTAATAAATTTGTCTGTGAGGAATTGATCCCATGATTCTCCAAATTTACACTTTGCACCTAGATTTTTTACTCTAGCTGCCCACTGTGCTACAGTTTCCTGCGTGTTTTTTGAAGCTTGATAAAATTTGTAGCGTTCCATATAAATCGATGTTGGTTTCACGAAATATTTATCGAGACCTGTTATCAGTTCTTGATAAGTTTTTGCTTCAGGTACTACAGGAACACATAAATCCGTTGCCAATTTATACGCATCTTCGTCTAGGCTGTTTAAGAGTATTGCCTTACGAATTTTTTCTTCCTTTATTTCGTTAGCAATAAAATATTGGTCTAATCTAGCCTTATGTATTGGCCAATCACTGTCTTTTGCGGAAAATTCACGCCCCTGTCCCATTTTAGAAACCATTTTTAAACTTTTCACCTCGTCGCCACTGTAATGTATTTGAAGGAAATAAATTACTCGTCAATAATTCGGTAACAACTGTATTTCTCAAATACCATTTGGAGAGTGTGTTCCTCGTACAGTACTTTCCTATCTAACTTACTACTACTTTTTACATCGCCTACAACTATATAAAAACTTAACAACTAAAAACATTCGTACACCAAACTTACTAGCTAAAGTCATCCATATATTTCCACATATACTCACAATTATTATTATTATTATTATTATTATTATTTTTGATAACTGATCCAATATTCACAATTAAATATCTCCCATGGCCGACTCTCGTGCCATGCCATACGACGTCCTGGGCCCACCTGCTTCGCATCTATGTCGGTTTCCGCAGCTGTGCAGCCGAATATCACACAATTTTTTTATTTTATAATTCATAAATTATCAGGAGTTATGTTTTCGAAAAAAACAATAAGACCATGTCAGAAATGCCTATATGTATCAAAATACCATTACTTTTATTCACTTTTTTTAAAACTACAGAAGCAGGGAGTTTAATAAAATATTACCAAAAAAATAATTTTTCAGTAATAACATTAATTTCTATAGTATACTTGATTGTAAATATAAATTAACTACTTGAACATTGATGAACGTGGCAATTAAAAATGGATTTTGTTTGTTCCTTTTAAACTACATGTTTAAGTAAAGTAGTAAGTACCTACTTCTCTTTTCACACAACTTTATGAAAAAAGTTTTTAATAGAAATAAAAAATAAGAACCGCTTGTCGTATTTCCTCTAGTGAAATTATCAAATATCTTGTGTTTTAGCTATCGAAATATCATAAAATATAACATATAGAACAAAGGTAAAAATATTGATGTGTTTATTCACTGTTATTATTTAAATATTTTTCAAATACAATAATAATTTTTAAAAAACGTTTGTAAGATACATTTGTAGCTATCCCAATTCCACATTTTAACAATTATTTTCACATACCTACTTAATTATAAATAAAAGTGAACAATTTTTATTACTAAATAAATTTATATAAGAATTTTTATGTCTACAGATATATTTAAAAAAAGTAGTTAGGTATTTTGGTAAATCTATATATCTAAAATCTTAGACAGCTTTTTGCAGCTATTTCTTCCTTTTACTTCGGTGTCCCTGAAAATACTCAGGTATCACGAGAAAACATTCCTATTATTTGCTAACACCCACATTATTCAATTATTAAATATTATAATATGTCTTTGTAGAAACCATTGTTTCAAGAATACGTCTACCTTAAGCCAGTTGCTTATGGCATTTCAATATAAGCAAAACTTTATATCAAGAATAACGTATGCCACATATATTTTGGAAAGTACAAATATTAACAAAACAAAGGTATATGTTTTCAAAACTTGATCTAATCTAATTGGCCTATTTATACTTTCATATCTCATACTTCTTTTCAATAATCCATACATAGTATTTATATTTTACATTTTGGACATAAATATACTTTTATGTTAATATCTCTTATGAATCTCATGAGCATAAAAAAACTAAAATAAATTTAATCTTATTAACTATACCTTTCGTTTTATGTATGTAAAAATTTACCTGTCCTCAAATCTTCGATTTTCTAATTTTGAGGAGTGATATCATAAATGTATCTAACATAATGATAATAGGTATATACAATAAAAATATTTTTTTCTCTATGGGAAATATAGATGTTTTTAACTCGCGGAATGCATTGCCCTATTTCTGAAAACATATTCTGCACAAGTATAAGCTCAGCTTGCACACGGAGCATAAGCATATACAATATTCTATTTCTTGAAAACACGTAGCAAAGGAAACTTTATTTTAATAAACTTTTTTATATTGTGACTACATTTGCGTGATATAACTATAGATCTATTTTCAATAATTAATGTGGCTCTCCGCATAGTGAAGTTTGTAACGCACAGATTTGCTGGTGCCGACTTTGGAACAAATTTTTTCGAAAAAGCTTTCAGTTATCAAAAATTGGTATTACCATTAGAAGCGCTGAAGTTTTTTTTATATATGTTGTGAAAAAATTATGAACATAAGTTAAACCGTTCAACCTTTGGGTGAAATAATGGCACTTAATTTACACTACTACTTTACTTACTGCCAGAGGAGATAATCGATATTAAGTTTAAAATATTGTTATTCTTTTTTATTTTCACGTGTCATAATTCTTACTTTTTAATATGTTTGACGTGCCGCTACGCCAAAATTGTGACTATTTTTCAAATAAGTATATGTACTTCATTACAAGTAATTGTAAGTACATCACATGCAATGTTATAGTAATACAAAAACTATTTTATTTTTTATTTGTGCATTACTTTATCAAACAGGTTTAGGTAGTTCATTCTGTGTTTGAAAATTACTAAAGTAGCTCAGAAAAGGTTGGCAAACCCCTGCTCTAAAATATGTTTTTTAGAGTGCATATGCTATAAAAAGTAATGTAGAAGTTTGAATTAAACACACCTTCCGTAGGTATTAATTTTTTTGTGGGCAGACCTATTCATAGTTTCTGTTTCGTTCTCATCGGTTATAGCAACAGATGGAGTTCTTGAAGTATTTGCATATGTAAAAAAAACACATGACATTCAAATGAGTTCATAAATTGGTAAGGTCGTCAGGAAAATAATTTTCTTCCTAAAATCTTCTTTAAAGTCTCCTTGAGTGATAAAAGTGATTACACTTTATAAGTCCTTTCAACATTCTTTGAGATCATTTAATTTATTTTACGTTTATACAAAAAACAAAAAGTTATTGAACTATATTTAGTGGAAAAGTGGTTTTTTATTGCACTAGTGTAATAAAATGTTTATTGCATTCGTCTGTCATTCTACGTCAGCGTTTTGTCATCATGACAAACATAAACGTTCAAATCGACGTCATATTTTCCTACACTTAGTGTCATCTAAATAAAACATTTTTTGCTTTTTGCATGAACGTAGAAAAAATATTGTGTGCAACTCGTACAAAAAGTGTTTATTGCACTCGATGTGTTGTCCTACTCGGTCTGATGGTCTCGTTGGACAATCTCACGTCGCGTGCAATAAACACTTACTTTTTGTACTTGTATAAATAACTATTTATCAATTACAAAATCCGTAGATATGGAATAATAGAAAATAATTTAAAAAATGTAGGGCGCTGAGTGCCTTCTCAAAAAGACATTGTCTTTACTGAGCACGACTGCCATTACTTTCAGCTTAATCATGATCAGTTTAATTGCCTTCAGTGTTTTATATTGTTCAACTTGAAAGACTTTGTTCAATCGGCAACACTATATTTTTAAAATTTTATATTTAAAAGCACATGATACATGAAGATATCGGATCATTTAAAAAGTACTTTTTCCAAACATGCAAATGTAGTACTACGTGAAGGGCAGAACGCCACCCTATTTTATACTTCTCTCTTTTAAATTACTGAACTTACATTACAAAAAATTTTTAGATATTGATTTGAAAGTAGCAGCAAAATTTTTTGGTACAAAATTTGCTTGTGGTTCTTCTGTGACTGGCAATGATGAAATTGTTATACAAGGAGATGTAAAAGATGAACTATTTGATGTTATTCCAGAGAAATGGCCAGAGGTAAGTTTTTTATGCATATCAAGTTTTATTATATTTATGTTTATACAGGGTGAGTCAGTCATAATGTCATTAATTTTAAGAGGAGATAGGGAATAATGAGTATAATGCGAATACGTGATTAAAAAAAATCTAAATGCATATTTACGCCGAAAAAAAATATTTTCAAATCATTATTTAAACCCCCTTTTCAGACTGTCACTGACCGCAGAGAGCCTTGGTCGTTTACAGCTCACAATTCAATTCGATGTCGACCTGATGCAATGTTGTCAAGTTGTAATATTTTTCTATAGAGTACCTACCTACCTAGGTTTTAGACATCACAAATAAACGGTTATACTGATTATTTTAGAATATCATTTTTCTTGCTCAGTTCAACTTCAGCCAATAATAATTTAAAATGTTAATATCCAATAAAATCAAATAATAATAATCAAATAATTCTATTAAAAATTGCAAGTAACGCGGTCCACTCAGGTTTTCCGGTAGAAAATACGGCCCAATCAAACGATACCCGTACACTGGAGTGTCGATTTTTCTCTGAGCAAATGTAGCTGTTATGACTGCAACAACACTCCAACATGTCTAATAATAAACCGAGTAATAAACCATTTACGTACATTACATAAAAAAACCTATACCCAATGGGTAAATTATTAAGAGAAGCTGAAAAGTGTTTCGTGTTTAAATACTAAGTAATAAAAAACCATCGTGTTGTCGACAGAAAACTGTCCAAGACCGAAATGACACGCCACTTATTTTGACCTATCGTATTATATACAGGGTGCCGAAAATTAGTAGGTCAATCCGTTAACCATAGATAGCTGATATGAAAATAATGGGACTTTCATTATGCCACTTTTCATTTAGGAGCCCCATGTTTGAAATACAGGGTGTCAAAATGTAAATGTCAAAAAGGAAAGTTGTCGATAACTCCGGTAGAATTAGAGATATTTGTTTGAAATTTCGCTAATATTGTTTTCTTGTAGAGACACACTTTCAGTATACTTTTGGTAAAAAAAAAAAAAGCACGAGCGGAGGTGAGGGGGTAAAGTGCATTATGACCCCCTCAACTTTTTCATACGCACGCCTATGGTAAAAAAATATATTTTCTTAGATAAAGCGGTTTTTATTCTAACTTTTCTTATTCTTGCAAGATTTTGATTTGGAGCCTGGGTTACCAGATATTGTAACTTATTTTAATAAAGTTTAAAATCCGTTTTGTACTATAAATTTTATTTAACATTTAACAACATGAAACAAACTGCGTATATTTTATATTACAAACAGAAATTAAATTCGAAAAATTATATTAAATGTTCAACATGAGAACCACCTTCGCGGACGCACATCCTGCATCTCTTTATAAAGGAGAAACGAATATTATGAAAAATATCTGGTTTCACCCTAAATTGCTCGGCTCCTTCTAAAATTCTTAATCTCAAATTTTGTTCATCCACAATTGGAACCATGTAAACAAAATCTTTCATAAACCCCCAGAAACAGAAGTCTAAGGGATTAAGGTCTGGGGATCGAGATGGCCATTTGACTGGCGCAAGACGTCCCCGGCCAATCCAGCGGTTAGGAAAGGTTTGGTTTATATAGTTCTGAACAATTCGGCCATAATATGGCGGAGCCCCATCTAGTTGAAACCACATATTTTGCCGAACCGCTAAAGGCAAATCATCAAGTAAGTCTGCAAAAGAGGTCTGCAGAAAATGCAAAAATTCGACGGCATTTAAACGGGGGGGTAAAAAAATGGTCCTAAAAGAAAGTTATCAATTATTCCTGCCCATACGTTTACTTTAAAACTTACTTGATGATGTGCCTCTACAATGAATTTCGGATTTTAAGCAGCCCATGTATGAGTATTATGAATATTCGTTACTCCGTTACGAGTAAACGAGGCCTCATCGGAAAATAAAATAAATTTACTAAAATTAATATTATCATTATTTTCTTGGCATATTCAATTATAGAAAGTGACTCTTGCTTCTGAATCTAAAGGTAGAAGTGCCTGCACTTTTTGTACATGATATGGGTACAGTAATTGCTGTTTGAAGACACGTCGCACATCATCTGACTTAATATTATTGTTGCCACCATTATTAATTTGATTAGCTAGTATCCTCGTACTTATACTCGGAGTTTCTTCGACAATTTGCAAGATTTGCTCCTCTTCGTTAGGACGTAATTTGAGTTGCCGTCCACATTGGCCCACCCTCCTATACTTAAAGTTGCCAGATTCTCTCAGACGGTTGACCAAGCTTAAGAAAAATCTCCTTTTTGGATGGTGCCTGGTTGGAAATTTGTCCGCATAACGCCTAGCAGCTAAACTAGCATTAGAGTTACATTTTCCTAAAAGCAAGAGAAATTAAATTGTTTAGGTGCGAGATTACAATTAACACTTATTAAGAAAAAATCCTATTCCTTTTAATAAGTACTTACTTACCCATTATTAAAATCATATCGGTCATTTCAGAAAATGATAGCAAACCTTCTCTGTTCGCCATTTCTTATTGAACACTTCAATTAAAAAATGTCTAAACAACGTTTTTCCTATTTAACTTATAAATTATTTTGATAACCAAATGTACCTACCTATCTGACTTTGTTTTCAAAGCCTACGTAGAACTTATTACTTGAAACACTAGTTACCAAATCCATACTATCCGTCCAAATAAGTTACAATATCTGGTAACCCAGGCTCCAAATCAAAATCTTGCAAGAATAAGAAAAGTTAGAATAAAAGCCGCTTTATCTAAGAAAATATATTTTTTTACCATAGGCGTGCGTATGAAAAAGTTGAGGGGGTCATAATGCACTTTAACCCCCTCACCTCCGCTCGTGCTTTGATTTTTTTTTACCAAAAGTATACTGAAAGTGTGTCTCTACAAGAAAAAAATATTAGCGAAATTTCAAACAAATATCTCTAATTCTACCGGAGTTATCGACAAATTTCCATTTTGACATTTACATTTTGACACCCTGTATTTCAAAAATGGGGCTCCTAAATGAAAAGTGGCATAATGAAAGTCCCATTATTTTCATATCAGCTATCTATGGTTAACGGATTGACCTACTAATTTTCGGCACCCTGTATATCGCCAATAACCTAGTTACCTAGTTTTTGTAGTTATTTAACGACAAGGAGTAAAACAATTTTTTTTAATCTAGATACATGAATGAATTTTCCTTAAATATTGATTTATTTGTTAATAAAAACAAATGTAGATAATAAATAAATGTTTTCGAATGTTAGGTTATTACAGTTTAATAATTTTGATATTACGTTTTCACTACGTTTTACAAATAAATATGAATTTTTAGTATTACTCGTAAGTACAATTAATTATTCAGTTTGTAGTCCTAGAAATTTATTGTTTTTTAAGTAGTATGGCACTAACCTGTTCTGTACAACTCACAGTTCAAGTAAAACTGCATTTATCCGTCCATAGCACTTTATTAATAAAATTAGGGTCAGTCGCATTTCGTAAACATTCTCCGTATAACACTACCATTTCCACATATTCGGAACTCGTAAAATTATGCGTTGTGAATTTACGCCAAATACGTGAGGTGAGACCGAAATAAACAAATTACTGCTTACTGCTTGTATTCTCTCCATCCCCCCTCCAAATGTGTGGCACGATCTACAAATTTGGGGGGAAAGAAATGCGGGAAATGCAGAGTGCTAAATGGAGGTAAATTTGAATAACACGCTGATGTGTTAGACGATATTATGTATGTAAACGTGGCATTGATGGTTTGATACGGTATTCGATTCTCGTATGGGTGCGTCATCAGAAAGTTCGTAGCGCACCAGGAACGTCGTGCTACTGATTTTTATAGGGTGATTTGTTTATTCTTTTAAAGTTCGAGTAAAAAAATTTTTTTCGATTTTTTGCCTTTATTGGGCCTCCCGAATACGTGGTTAAAATTAATGACATTATAACTGACTCACCCTGTATACAGGGCGAGTCTTAACCTGCATAAATTTAACTGCTTTTTAGACTTCAAAATAAGACAAAAAGTTTATATAAGCATGTATCTTAAAATGTTTTGTTTTCGACATACATTGTGTGAAAAGTTAGTTCTTGATGACGATCTTTAATTAGTATATCCCTAACACATAGATAAATTAATGAAATTTGGCACAATCTCATAACTTTTTATACTCTTCGAAAATCTAAAATGGAATCAATACATAGAAATCATAAAATTTATAGAACGCCAAAAGAGGTATCGAAATTACCTATACAGGGTGATTTTAAATAAAGTAGCAAAAATGAGACCACATATTCCTTAGGTAAAAATAAACTGATTTAACCTAACATACCTATATCCCAAGTCGCTTAATAAAAAAGATACAGGGTGTCAAAGTTAAAATTTTACTTTCAATATTTGTAGATAACTTCTTAAAAAAATCCAAATATTTACTTAAAATTTGTAAACCAGGGGTTTTTGCGGATGAGAAATTCAAATTTGTTTCTAATTTTGACGTCATTAGCAGAGGGCGTCACCTATGGCACATCATGCAGCTTAGTGTATCCATCTGACTATAGAAATAATTGGTTCTCCTACCTGTTTTATTTGAAAAAGGTATACCTTGCTAAAGTCGTTAGGAGTAACCATTTTTGAAATAATACTATTTGAAATGCTGAGTGCACCGAGTAAAAACTATTTTGGTTTGAGGTAAAGTGCCTTTTCTGCTGAAGATACAGCAAAATATTACTTGAAAAAGTTGTTCAGAATGGTAAATTATGAAGACGTGCAAATTTTAAAAAAAAAATCGGCCTGCTTTGATAAAATCTTCGTGCTTTGTTGAAAAATGGTTTCATCAAACCTGAAACCAAAAATTTCAAGAAGATCGGCGAGGTTTAATGAAACCATTTTTCAACAAAGCACAAAGATTTTATCAAAGCAGGCCGATCTTTTTAAAAATTAAGTTTGGGTACAATTTATTTATTTACACTCATGTTCGGGACACCCTATCTATATTTATACCTATGCATAAATGTTGATTCTAACCATAGAAAAATATAGATATAGAACGTGCTTAAAGATGCGGGAAGTGGTCATCGTGTGTTTTCCGACATTTTAAGGTATGTTGAAACCGGTAAATTTAAATTTGTAAACAAACGCTGTTGATACTGGTCTATTTGCCTGATAGTCATAGTGGAATTGTTCATTAGCATACCTACACCCCTTTGGAGGGTCATATATCAGTAACGTTGCTCGTCAGGAACTTTTTTAGCTCTATTTTTACCGCCTTAAGTTTTGTACCATTTTTTCCAATTACTTATATAAAAAGAAAGAATAAAAGATGTATAAACATACAGAGTGTAACTTTAAGTGGTGGTCCTCTTTTGAGGGGTAGTAGTACTCGTTCCCTTCCCTAGAATGCTAATCTGAAATTAGTTTTTTTTAATCGAATAAATAATCAAGTTATCCACACCGACCCTGAACAGCGTCCGAGTTTTACTGCAGAACCGTGTTTAGTTGTTATCACGTAGTTAAGTAACGGAGCTACAAAAAGGAAAACACTGTAATGAATAATCTTGTAAATATGTTTTTTTATGACATTCCGACTCTTCAATCATACTTTTTTGTCAATTTAATGTACTGCAAAAGTACGTAAAATACACATTTTTTACTGATCTAGTAACTAATTATTATTATTAAATAATAGTATTGGTAGATGGATTTTCCTTACCTAGTAATTATTATCAGTGAAACTTAATGTTTTGAAATAACTTTTGTTGTATAAAATGTACATAATTAAAAATAAGTAAATTATTATTCTGATAGCTTTAAAATATGTTTTAAGTAGTTTTTAATACAAGGAATTTGTCACTATGTTTTTAATGTAATGTGTCAATGTATCTTAAATAACCCTGACATTGACCTAGTTTATAAAATAAAAATACCGCATAAATAATACATCCAGTATATGGAACTAGACAAGAATGGACGATGGATATGATATGTCGGGGTTCCTCCTAAAGGGTTCCACAGACAGCTTACGTTCGATCAAAATGCGCCTTGCTGTTTTCAGTGTTATTACTTTTAAAACTCTGTCCTGTTGATTTCTTATATACAAATTGTGTCGACAGTGGTAAAAATCGAATTTGCATTTCTGGTTCCCATTCTGTTGCGCAGAATTATTTGTATCCAATTCTGTGTATAGTTTATAAACATAACATGTGTCATTTTATATAAAAAGATACAGATATGGGAGAGAAAAAGCAAGTGTCTTCCTTGTCAGGTGGTTAAATTTTGATTCCAACTTTATGTGAAAATTTGTTTTTTTGTATAAATCGATTTTTCATTAAAATTCTGAAATGCCAGAAAAATGCCTTCATGGAAAATACTCTATGAAAGAGACTATGAAAAGTGAAAGTATATCTTGTTATGTTCATACGTGAATGTATCCCGTCTATGGAGACAGACGGATTAGATGTAGTTTCCCTTCTGTGTTAGTTTTTATTGAAATCGAATTAGAATTTATTTAGTGTAGTGATGTATTTTGCCAAGTTCAATTTTGTAATAATTTAAAGTGGTATTTTGTGAAATGTGTTATTCTGTATAAGTATATAATAACCTTATAAAGGTCTGTTTTCATTGCCAAGTGTGCGTGATATTATGAAAAAAACATGTAATATGTTTAAAGCTTATTTTTTATCAAAAGAAGGCGACGGCTGCAAGAAGACGATATTAGATGGATTACCCCGATAGACACGTACCGTATAAGAAAATGTTTGTAAGATTGGTTCAACATTTAAAAGATTATTAGAGTTTTGAACGCCAGTACGCTAATGTTGAACAAAAACAAACTCAGAAAGTAAGAATCTTAAACCAAAGAATACATATTTTACTGGTCTGCCCTGTGGGGTACTATGAAAATTGCGTAAAAAAGGTAACAGAAAAAAACCAGGTTTTGTGACAGAATTTAAGAAAACAAACTTATATGTGTTTGTAAAGGTCACGGGCAATAATATTTAATAACTTTTATGTACAGATGTTCATTTTATAGCATGTTGAGAAATAATTAGAAGCTTGAATAATGTCCAAAATTGTTCAAAAGACAAACGGCAATTTAGAGAAATAGAATTAAGGATTTTGTCAATACTATAAGAAAAGTAATTGAGAAAGTTTATATTAGATAACGAAACCATAACTAAACGACGCTGGTTTTTCTCAGTAGCATACACATTTAAATTGCATTAAATTAGAAAGAAAAATGGCACCACAAATTTCTAGTCTTGGCAACAAAACTCTTTTCAGACTAGTGAGACTATGATCTGAAAGTCGGGTACCTAATTCAAACTGTAGATAAATTATGCCGGTATATCCCTTTTCAGAGTTATCACAGAACGCAATTGATAAGAGCCGAAAGAAGAAGGAACTATACAATGAGAGATTCGGAGTTTGGTAAGAGAATGGAGTTTAGATTTGTACGTATCCCAATTATGTAAGACATCAGCAGCGGGTGGAGCTTGATTCTAATTTTGACGTAATTGCATGTTTGGTACATAATCTATTTATGGGCTCAACTCTATATGAAAACATCACAAGAAGGAAGCCATTTTAAGCCGAAAATTTTAACTACATGATTATTGTTTTCTTGAAATGTGAGATCCTGCAGTTGTCTGTCTAACTCAGGAATTGTTTTTATGAATCCTACGTTATTACTTGCCCACTTTCTGAGATTAAAACATCCCCTTTGTAATAGAGAAGTGAGTTGAGATTTAATTAATAATGCTTCTTCAATTGAAGAACAGCCTGTACGACATCATCCACATAAACATAATTTTTTAAAACATTTGTAGCTAGTGGAAAATTTTCACCCTCATCTTGAGTTAATTGTAGAAGAATTCGAAGAGTTAGAAAAGGTGCCGATGGGACATCATATGTTACAGTATTTAAGAGAAACTTTTGTACAGGGTGGTTAGAGGAGAATCTCCATAATATTCTCTGAAAATCTCGATGCGGAAGATGGACATTTATTTGTCTGTACATTGGTTTAATGTCAGCATTAAACATCAAGGGATGAATGCGAAATTGTAAAAGAAGTGTAATAATATCTTTTTGAAGTTTAGGGACGACCAAAAAATTGTCAATAAGAGATTCTCCTTGTAAAGTTTTACAAGATGCATTGAAGACTACCTGAAATTTGGTGGTAAGACTTGAGGGATTACAAACTGAGTGATATAATAATATAGTAAACTTCTTGTGGATGAAGAACCGTGGTTCGTGTAGGCGGAATGTTTGCCATAGAATTTAATGGAGGAGGTGAGGTTACCGAATTTGTCGAGGAAGCTGCCTGATCTGCAAAATTTTCTTTTAGAATCTTAAATTAGAATCTCGAGAAGTGTGTAAGAGAGTATGATGCTTGACAAATATGACAAGTGACTTTGAAATTACAAGAGCTCATTTTATGTGCAGAATAGGGTTCAAACCGTGGACGATAGCGGACGTGGTAAATAAGCGTGTGAAAAATAAAGAAATGAATAAATTACACAAACAGGTGATCCTCCTGACAGAGGAAAAACAACATGGGAAGAAATGACAGAGAATAATAGCGTTAACAACATGAACATGGAAGTGGAAATGGAATTCGGAGCGGAAGAACAAGAGAAAGACCGGGGAAAACAGGTGACACAATAGATAAGAACAACACACACCAGGTAAGAGAGGATCAGTATAAAAATTATTTTGGAGAAATAACAAGCATAAGAAAAGGGCGTAGTAACTTGCATAATATAGATAGATTGGTAGCATCGACGAATCGAGACGACGGTAAGGTATCAAACACGGACGGAAAAAGACAGGAACAAACACTTTTTTATGATAGTACTGATAAGGGACCATTTATTGTCTATATACAGAATAGAAATGGAAATATAGGTCGAGCGCATTTGATAACAGTAGGCAAATTAGTAAACCAAAGTTTACCACAAATAGAATATTCTATAAAAAATATTTCTAGCATAGGGCTTAATAGGGTTAAAGTAGAAATTTTGGGTGATAGTGCTAATAAATTGATTGATAATAAGTTTTTAAAAAAAAAGGGTATGAAGCTTATGTCCCGCAGTATTTGAAAAGAAGACAAGAGGTTAAATATATCGATGTTGATATATCAGTGAATGAACTAAAAAATGTTATAAAACCGGTATTTGGAGATAATTTTAACGTATTAGAGGTATATAGAATGAACAGAAAAATTGTAGATTCTGAGGGTCAAACTAAGTACGTTTCTTCAAGTTCAATAAAGATATCCTTTAGCGGGCAAACATTACCACAAAAAATAGTTATTTACAGTGTAATTATGAACGTAGAACCATACATTCAAAGTAGTTCAGTGTATGAAATGCTTAAGATATGGTCACTTAAATCAGCAATGTAAAGGGGCGGAAAGGTGCGCACAATGTGGGGAACAACATGCGGTTGTAAACTGTAGAGCTACAGACACATACTGTGTTTTTTGCAAAAGCCCGGAACATAAATCGGTGGATTATAGAAGGTGCCCAGAATATAGAAAACAAAAAAAATATCAAATCTTTGATGGGAACTGAAAATTTAACGTACAGAGAAGCAGCTAAAAGGGTAGATAGTTGTTACGCTAATATTGTAATTAAAAATAACAGGCAGATTAATATAAATTCAAATGAGTCAAATGTAAACGTAACAAAAAGAAAGAGGATAAACGAGGGAGGAAATGCTGACTTGCAGACACATTTAGACATATTAAGAAAACCTACGATAGAAAACATCCCTATTGAAAAATATAAAAATTCACCGCAGTATCATAGAATAAATAATAATACGAGTAATAAAATAGAAAACATATCTAAGTATATTGTAGAATTAGTAAAAGAATTAATACAAGACGAAGATGGTAATAAGGTTAATAATAATTTAATGGTTCAGATAAATAAACATTTAAATCAAATTCTTTTCCATGATGACTAATTTAAAGTTTTTGCAATGGAATGGTAGATCAGTTATATCAAATAAGGGTTTTTTTAGAATAGTATTTATAATATTATTAGTGATAACGAAATTAATATAGCATTGTTACCTGAGACTTGGTTTCGGTCAGGTTCAATAATTAAATTTTAAGGGTTTATCTTGTAATAAGTGATAGAGGTGACGGCAAAGGAGGAGTAGCTATTTTATTGGAAAACAATTATTACATCGAATGTAATAACATCAAGTATAGATGGAGCGGATATTGTAGCGGTAACGATTTATCCAAATTCGAATAAAATACTTAACATATATAGCATATATGTATATAAAAGCGAATACTAAGGTAGCAGGGGATAGCATGGGTATCCTTTTTTAAGGGAACAAATTAAACGCTCGTTAAATTATTTAACTGCACGATACATTTTCCGAATAAAATAATATAGAAATAGGATATTTTATTTGAATGCACGATACATTAAGAAATGTTTGGTAAACATAATAACTGTTTGGTTAAAATTATAAATTATCAGTGAAAAATGTATTCGCAAACTGAAAATAATAGTTGCACGAGGGAAAAAATATATGTTCGATAAAAACAACAAATGCTCTCTAAACATATAAATGTGTCCATCACAAATAATACTTGCTAGTGAAAAATAATAAATGTTTGGTAAAAATATTAATTGCTCGATAAAACTATTCATCGCCAGATAAGAATATTAAAAACTCGGTAAGAATATTAAATACTCGGTAAAAATATTAAATACTTAATGAGAATATTAAATGAACCGTTAAATATATATATGCAGTAAAAAACAATAATTACTCTCTAGAAAGTGTAAATGCACAGTTATAAAAATTATTTGCAGAAAATAAATTCTTAAGTTTGAAAAATTGATGTAGGTTAGGTTAGGTTAAACAAGGAAATCAGCCCGGGACAGTCGTTTGTTCATTTCACTGCTTGCAAATCATTCTATTGCGCACATGCGCTTTTAAATTCAAATCTGCGAACCAAAATTAAATATCGTGCATAAAGTAATGAACACATTTGAAATTTGTATCGTGGAAAATGAATAAAATATCGAAACATACTTTTAAAACTTATCGAGCATTTAGTAATTTTATTATGCAAATGCTATTTCTACTGCATTCCTCATTAGTAGTCAAGCATTTCTCCTATTTTATATTGCAAAATATATTAAAATATCGAGTACTTTATTGGGACCCCTTTTTTAATAACATCAAAAAACCATTCATTTTGGGAGGGGATTTCAATATGCATCACGAGGTATGGGGGTGCTCTTGGTCAAATAAAAGTGGAATTGAATTGCTTCAGGCTATGGATGAGTGCGACATAGGCTTTCTCAATGACGGGTCTGAAACGTTAGTAAAAACAATTAATCAAATAAACAAATCAGCAGTAGATTTAACTTTATGTAACTCCCAAATTGTAGCTGATTTTGATTGGCAAGTAAAAGAAGATACAATGAGATCAAATCATTATGCTATTATATTTGACACCAGGTATCAAAAAAAAAAACATCACAAAAACAAATGTTATTAAGAAATGGAATATAGATAAAGCAAACTTGGAAGTTTTTTCAGAACTGGTAGAGAAGTATACACATAATGCGGCAGAGAAATATGTAAGTTACGAGGAATTCGTTAAAAATTTGAATGATATAAATGAAATAGCAATACCAGTTAAGAAAAAAGCTCTCAATCCAAAATTTTTTAGAGCTTGGTGAAATAGTGACTGTAGGAAGGTCATTGACGATCAGAGGAATGCATTTAAAAAATATAAAGAACTGTCAAATTTTGAAATTTAAATTATAAAAAAATATCTGCAAAGAAAAAAAGGTAATATTACAAAGTAAAAAAATCTTGGAAAGAGTTCTGTTCTTATTTAAATAGAAACACTCAAATCAGTGATATTTGGAATAGAATAAAAAAAATTAAAAATGTTTTTGAAGAAAAAAAATCCCTCTGATCGGCAACGACTGTTTGGATGGAATTTTGAACAAATTGACACCTATGGTATCTCAAGAATACCTAGAGGAATCAAACATTGTTAATAATGAAATAGAATTAACTAAAAATTTCTCCATAAATGAACTAGAATTATGCACAAAAAATAATAACTCCGCGCCAGATCATGATAATATTCACTATTCGATGATATATAATCTCCCAAAAATTGGGAAACAAATGTTGCTAAAAATTTATAATCATATTTGGCAAACATCTGAGATACCACAGGATTGGAAAAAATATTTAGTAACCCCCATACTTAAACAAAAAAGATCCTGATCATGTAAACTCCTATAGAGCAATATCATTAGCGTCTTCTTTATTAAAAACCTATGGAAATCTCATAAAAAACAGACTTGAAAAGTGGCTCGAAATAAATAAATTATCTAATAGCCAAAATGGTTTCAGAAAAGGCACTTATGAAAATATATGTCAACTCATACTTGATATAAACAATTCTTATGCTAATAAAAAATCCCTTATAGCAGTGTTTATAGACATACAGGGTGCATATGACAGTGCAAATTTTAGAATATTGTACAAAAAAATGTTAACAATAGGAATACCTAAAATATTAGCCGAGCACGTTATAAAATTATATACTAACAGGGGCTTATAAGATGTAAAAGGCCCACTTCTTTACTTAATATACACGAGATACCTGGAGTATCAAACCGAGGATAGTACAAAAATTGTTCAATATGCAGATGATATCTGCATTTACCAAGACAACTGTGATACAGAAGAAGGTACAACAGCTCTAAACAACACCATAGAAAAATTGGAAAAATGGCTGCTGAACAATGGGCTGGACATAAATGGTAATAAGACGCAGGCATGCATCTTTACAAAGAAAAGAAAAAATATTCCAGTTAACATTAAGCTAAGTAAATTCAACTATGAAGTGAACAAGAAAGTGAAGCATCTGGGTATAATATTAGACAAGAAACTGACATGGAAAAGCCTCGTGAAAAGCCATATAGAAAAAGTTATACTAAAATGTGAACAAGCATTTAACATAATTAAAATGGTAACACACACATCTTGGGGTGCAGATCCCAATATTAGTCTAATGATGTATAAGTCTTTTATCAGATCAATTATAGATTACGGATCTATTTTTTACGACCAAGCCGCAACAACACATTTAGTTAATTTTTTACTGTTTAAGAAAGGTATTTTAAGCTAATATACAGGGTATCCCAACGAAAATTTTACCCCCCCATAATTGGAAAACCGAATAATATTTCAAAATTCGCCGAGACCCGTCGATTTTTGTTCTTGGGGGGAGCTTTTTTGACAGTCAAGCCAACTCGATATGTTCATCCCCCTAATGCCTAGCAACCCCAACTTAAACATTTCAAATGCAACTACCCCACTTGTGGCACATCATTTTAAAGCCCTTTTCATTGCGAATACAGTGACGTACCGTTTTTAGAAATCGGTTGAGATTTGACAGAATTATTGGTTACAAACGAAAAGACGACAAACCAACTTACGCGTAGTAATTTCTACACAAATGCCCACCACTAATAAGTTTTTCATCTACTACACATGACTGCATTACCCAATTCTTATTGATGTGTCTATCAGTTTACAAAAAAGTCAGAAATGAAATAACAAAGCTGAAGCAAATAAAACTAGATACTAAAATAGTTACTAGTAGAAGATACTTAAGTTTATAGGAATTCAGACCTTTTCAAAATAACAATAAATCAGTACTACAAAAAAGTCGGTGTTTTTTTCACAAATTAAGAAATCGTTAGTTTCAGCCGTTATTGAAAGTAGTAACGTGTGTTCGAAATGGTTTATTCTATCGCGGAAAGAGTAGAAATTGTTGCAATTTATTATCGAAATCACGATTGCGCTAAAGCTACAGCACGAATTTTTAATGCCAATCATCCTGAAAAAAATGTAAACCACCAGTACGTTAAACACCTGATTGACAAATTTGTTGCAACAGGTTCGCTTTTAAACAAGAAACGTGAAGTAATTGGGCCAGTTCGAAATGAAGCAGTTGAAGTGGCAGTTTTGGGTCATGTACAGATGGATAATAAGCAATCGATTACAACTGTGTCTCAAGCTTCTGGCGTATCCCGTTCCAGTGTTCATCGAATTTTGAAAAAAACACAAGTTTCATCCATTTAAGATGACGCTGGTTCAAGAGTTACATGAAGATGACTTTGATCGCCGTAACCAATTTTGCTAATACTTTAGTGAACAACTTCTACTGAATCCAAATCTTCTCTACAATACATGTTTCTCCGACGAATGCACATTTATGGTGAATGGCGAAGTGAATAGACACAATTGTCGTTATTGGAGTGATACTAATCCGCATTTAATCAGGGAATTTCATACTCAGACACCTCAAAAATTGAATGTTTGGGCAGGCATTTTGGGCGACCATCTTGTTGGACCATTTTTCATCCAATTATTGGAAAGTACAATTGATCCTAGGATAACAGAAATTTTAGAAAAGTGATGACAATTTACTAGAAAATGAAATAACCTTCCAACAAGATGGTGCGCCCCCGCACTATGCTGCTGCTGCGCGACAAGGTAATGCGGTCATGTGTAGTAGATGAAAAACTTATTAGTGGTGGGCATTTGTGTAGAAATTACTACGCGTAAGTTGGTTTGTCATCTTTTCGTTGGTAACCAATAATTCTGTCAAATCTCAACCGATTTCTAAAAACGGTACGTCACTGTATTCGCAATGAAAAGGGATTTAAAATGATGTGCCACAAGTGGGGTAGTTGCATTTGAAATTTTTAAGTTGGGGTTGCTAGGCATTACGGGGATGAACATATCGAGTTGGCTTGACTGTCAAAAAAGCTCCCCCCAAGAACAAAAATCGACGGGTCTCGGCGAATTTTGAAATATTATTCGGTTTTCCAATTATAGGGGGGGGGTCAAATTTTTGTTGGGATACCCTGTATATCAAATCTCCTACAATTACTATCAATGAAGTCGTATGTATGTTCTCTGATACCAAACATCTAGGTATACTAATGAACAATTCCACAGACAAAGCTCTATTCAATAATTATCTAAAGAATTTAGTCTATCTAAATTTACTAACCTGGTTTAATGGAAACACTCTATATATATTAACCTCTGGAGTGGAAACTCGAAATTCAACCACAATAGATGAGATCTGACCTATTTCTGCTTAAGGTCGCCGTATTTCTCGCCGTAAAATGACCAAATTTGTGGTGTTCTTTAGGTACTGAAATGTCGAAAAATATAACACGTAGAGCAAAAGTAATATAAAAAATAAAGTTATTGATGTTTTGTTTATACACTTTTACTATTTAAACTCTCCTCAAATAATATAATAACTTTTAAAATGCATTTGTATGACACACATTATTTCGCTATTCTAACCCCACATTTTAACAATTATTTTCGCATAGGTATAAACAAAAGTAAACAATCTTGTAAGCAGAACTATGTAAGTGTATGTTATAACAATGTTTGCATCTATAGTTGAATTTAAAAAATCACGTATTTTGAAAGATTTCAGTACCTAAAGGTTTGTTGGATAGATCGCTTTCTGACGTTATATATTGATTTTACTTCTGTACCTTTGAATATTCGCAGGTGGTACGACATAACATTCTTGTTATTTACTAAACTCTATATTATACACTTCTTAAATTACTTGTATGTGTAGAAAACACTATTTCAAGAATACGGCGCCCTTAAAATACCTTTTGTCCACTGAGTAGTTAGTTTCACACAATATTGTTAATACCTGAAAATATATGAAAAAACATTTAGTTAAGTTAGATCGTATACAAGACAAAGCAATAAGAACATGTTTAGGACTAATGAAAAGTTGCCCAATTGATTGCTTACTAGCTGAAAGTCAAGAAATACCATTACGGCATAGAAGAAAATTATTAAGTGACAGATACGTCCTAATGCTCTATACTAAAAACAACCCCCTGATTGAAAAATTACATACAACCTTTATCAAAGACTTACACCATACCTACTGGTTAAACAAGAAAACCACATTAGGGTGCAGAAGTTATGGAGACATAATTCAAACAAATAATATATTCTACAGAAAATTTCAGAGTTGATAGTACATGGACAGTGGATAATTTTTCTCTTAAAACGCTTAGTTTTTGAGATACGAGGATTGAATTTTAATTTGGGTATGGCTAATTTGTTGGAAAGAGTACAAAATGATGCAAAAACTTGCCCACTATCAATCACATAGGGGTATATTTTTTAACGCTATAACTTTCTTGACAAAAAATGTCGCTTCCCAATTTTTGAAATTGTTATTAGCTTTCCAGAAAATCGATTTCAAATGGTAGTGTTTTTCACAATATCTACATTTTTATTTTTAGTCAGAAAAGTAAAATATTATTTTTATTAATAGAGAAAACATTTTAATTTATGCAAACATTAGGTGAAACAGCATTTTATTGACTTTGTTTCCTATTATTTTATTTACAACACTTTATTAAAATAGTGTAACGAATATTGTAATTTAAAATTCAAATTTTTTTTCTTTTGTTTTAGCCGATTATATTGCACTGTCTGCACATGTTACATGTTTAGTTTTGCATTTTATATAACATAATTACAATTAAATTTCTCTTATTTAATTTATTACTGAAATTTAAATAATAGATTAGGGCATTGCCTAAACAATAACTTTAATAAGATTTGTTTACGGTATGTCTTATAGATTAATGAAAGCACAGTAGACATTTATTATACTCAGTACAAGATTGTTGCTAGACAATTATCTAGCAGTGGCGTACCATTTTTAAACCTCGTACGGACGTCATTGCCAAAAATTTTAAAACATTTTTTACATCAAACAATGCTCGTTAATGATTAATAGGTGTTGACAAAATGCCATAAACATATTTGGAGTGATAAGAAAATTATAATAAAAAAGAAAATTTTTTCTTTTCTTTTCTTAAAATTGTAACACCCTGTAGCTCAAAAATTAAGAGGTTTAGGACATATGTTGATATTAAGTTTTCTTCTTAAAATGACCCAAGGATTCACACCCTATCGGCATTCAATTAATAACATCTTGTATACAGTGCTTTTGAAAAGTAACGAATAAATTTATTATTTTTGAAATTGAGAAGTTTTCGAAAAAATCCCCTGGCATGTCGATTTTGTTTTTAAAAAAGGCACTTTTTGACATACGACTCACATTTGTGACGTCATCGTTGTTCGAGATATGACGTCATCGACAATATTTTTAAATAGCCAACTCCCAATTTTGACCATGCCATTCTACATACATCATTTCTAACTCTACATAGTGTAAACGTACGGAAGTGTGCTCCGCTATAAAACAAATATTTCAAGAGGAAACTTACAGATATAATTTATTCGAAGTTTTATAGTGTATCATAACATATGTTCAGTTATCAAAAACTTAAAAAAGTGATTAAATTGGTGATCGTATACAGGAAAATTTACCTGTTGGAAATTAATAATATCGTTTCTACTTGAGGCAATTTAATTATCGGAACAAAAAACATACCGGCATCGAGTAAACATCTATCTTAGTCAGTGGCGGCATATTGGGAGGATAAATTAATTAAAAATATTAAAATGCCAAATAACGTAGTATGTAGATGTTGCAGTAGATCATTTGAAGCACATTTGATGGTCAGATGTAGTATTTGCAAGAAGTATTTTAAAAATTCTTGTGTGGACTTAAGTGCTAATGAGGTTCGTGTCCTTAATGGTAATAAAAGATGTGATTGGACATGTGGCTGTTGTAGAGAATTTGGTAATGACATAAAAGATTTAAAAGCTCTGATATTAAAATTGCAGGAAGATATTCATACTTTGAAAAAAGAAAATTCTGAACGTAATAACTTCCTTGGTGAAAACGAATTTGAAGAAATCGTACATGAAATTAACGAACGTAATAGACGAAAAGGAAACTTATTATTTTTGGGGTGAATGAGAGAGATCAAGAATAACTTTCTGCTAATCGCATCGAAGACGACAAAAAAGAAGTTATAAATATATTACAAGTCCTCTCACCACAACTAAATGTTGAAAACATTAAACCAGTACGATTAGGACGTTTCATAGATGGCAAGAATCGACTAATTAAAATTAACTTAGATGAGCATCAGGTATTTTCATTAATTCGTAGAGCCCATGTACTGAAAAGTCACCGATTTTATAGAGGTATCTCCATTTCAGTAGATCGTACTCCCCATCAAATAGAACATTATAAGAAAATAAAGAAGCAATTGCAAGAAAAACAGGGTGCAGGAGAAGAGAATATTAGAATCAAGCATATAAATGACATACCTACAACTCAATAGTAAAGTTCAGTACTTCTTTTCAACTGTGAGTGATTGTGAATTTGACATGATAGCATTGGTAGAGACTTGATTACATGAGGATGTGAATAGTAGTGAACTATTTCCAGATGATTATTATGTGTACAGATGAGACCGCAAGTTCCACCTTATAAATCGTGCTTCTGGTGGAGGTGTTATATTAGCCTTTAAAAATAACTTTAAAGGATCGACCTTTCTCCGTTGGAAACTGATTTTGCCGGCCGTGGATGTCTTGGCTTGCAAATGTTTTTTAAATGCAAGTATACTGTATATTATAGTTTTATATGTACCACCCACAATATCAAATAATGATTTTGAACTGTTTTGTGAATCGTTAATTAATCTTGATTTTATGTATTTTAGAAATGTTATTATAATGGGTGATTTCAATGTCCCAAACTTTGTAAACATAAATGCTACTGATAGCAAAACTACTATTATCAGAAATTACTTAGATTTTTTTAATTTACAGCAAAGAAATACAATATTTAATTGTTCAAATAGACTGCCCGACTTGGTTATAACAAATGTAAATTGTAAGGTGACGGCTGATGACGCTCCTCTGGTCCTATTGATCCTTATCACCCTGCACTAGTCATAAAAATGTTTAATATGCTAAAGAATAATTTTTCCTTTGCAACAAACGTGAATCAAAAATCATTTAATTTTAGAAGGGCAAATTTTCTGTTGCTTTATAATTCTGTTACAAATAGATTGGTCATTTCTACATAATTTAAATGATGTTAACATTGCTGTTGAGCGGTTTCATGAAAATTTGTATAAAATAATTGAAGATAATGTACCCTACTATATTCAACATGCAAGTTATTGGTTCCTTCGGGAGCGTTTAATAACAGTTGTTTTTGTTGTACTGAAGAAAGCACTTTATTGCCTATTGGTTACAATGCTAACTAACGCGACGAATGTCGAATCTATTATCTCTTGGCTCTAGTCGCCAGCTGAGGATTATATATTACAACGTGCTACTTGCGTAAGCATAATTTTATCTAGCGAGTTTTCTAAGTAATCTACTGTAACTACATAACGTTATAAAATGGAATGTGAATAAGAGCAAAATATATATACAGGGTGTTTGGATAACACCTCCCTCCTTAGAAGGAATTCCTCGGAAGTTGGAGCCTTGGGGTAGGTCCAGGGTTGTTGGACCTCGAGGCGTCAAGTTCTGGTGAGGAAGAGCTTGGATTCTCCGTTGACTTCTTCCTTGTGGTCCTCCTGGGGATGATTCTTGAGAGGATCCCCTTATAGGGATTGCAATGTGGGCACATCTTCACATGGAGTATACATAGGAGTAAAATGAGTAGTATAACTCCTAGGGTAAGCCAAATCCATAGGTTATTGGACTTATTAGGGTGAAAGTGTTGAATATGAACTTCGGGTAGTTCAGAGATTGATCTTTGGATGTCTTCTAGATACAGAAGAGATTTGTTGGAAATATCCATTGAAGAGTTTGAGTATTTTGGTTGTGGCAATATAATGGTTTGAGATGACAAATTCGATTCTGGAGTAGAAATTACTTCTTCTTTTACTATTGTAGAACACTGGCTACTTAGTATGATAATTGTTGGGGTTGATATAGAAGTTGTAGTTAGATGTTTAGAACAGGTTTCTTTAACTAAGACGTTTTCATTAACTGGGACGATGACAAGTCTGTCATAACTTATGTCGATGAAGGAGTGATTTAAGTAAACTTTTGTTTTTGGGCAAAGGCCGGGTTGTCCTTTGAGCAAAGATTCATAGCAGGTGTCTTCAATCTGTTGTGGCAATTCGTCTAGGCATAGACTATATTCTTCCAGGGGTTGGCATTCTTCTTTATTCCATAGACTACTGCGTGTATTTTCTGGTATAAGGATTATAGGATGAGGGGGAATAATCGTGAAGTTAACCAAGGGGATTGCGATCAATTTATATTGAATGTAATTTACTGGATAAAAGATAGGGTAAGAAAAATGCAACAGAAGTGAATTTAATAATTGTTCGGGTTTATATAATTCGCTAAGTTGACCGTTCATCTCAACAATTAATTCCTTTGAAATTAAATATGGAGAACTGATGCCAAAGTGAGATAATTGAATAGCTTCATTTAGGAACTCTAAATTAGTTATACATTTTGCAGTAAAATCTTGAGTTTAATATTATTAATTTTATTATCAAACAAGTTGAATCTGTCAGATATCTGTTTTTGTCTTTTTAAAAGTTCTTGTGTAGTTTTTTCGAAAGATTTAGTGATATTTCTCAAAATAGATGTACGGGCGTTAATTACTTCTTGAATTTGATCTTGGTTGTTTATTAATGTCTCGAATTTTGAATTTATTTCCTCTAGGTCGTCTGAATCAAGGGTTCCCCATAGGTATTTATTGACCTTACCTACTAGATTAACCAAACCTCTTTTTGAATGTGAGTGAGATTCGAATTTGTTCAATTGTAATTCCAATTCATTTATATATTGTTTAATTTCGGCTTGTTTACGTTGGACGTGTTTAACTTGTAATTTTGAGTCTTGCAAGATTTGTTTATATGGTGCCAGTGAATATTTAGTAATAAAGGAATGTGGATGGGATAAGACTCTAGTCTTTAGGTTGAGAAGTATTGGTAATAGAGGTGTTTTTATTTCTTCTACTTGGAGGGGGTAGATTTCTGGTAGGATAACGATGTACAGTAGTAGAAGGTACATCTGAAACAGAACGTTTCATTGTAGTATATCGATTTTCGAAACATTGAGGGGTTAACTGAGATGGTTCGTTTTTATTAGGGTTTATTTCTAAAGCTCTAGCATGTCTGAATTTTTTGTCTGGTTCTTGTCTAGTAACTATAGGGTGTGTTATTACAGATGGAAGAGGTTGAGGTGGAGAATTTGGAGGAGACATTTGGTTCTCTTTAGCTTCATGAATAACAACTTCTTTATTTTGGGATTTTGGGTAGACCTTTCTTTTTCGTTTTATTTGTTGTTTATGAATTTGTCCTTTATCAGTGGTTACGTGGTGAGGTGAGTTTTGGGAAATGACGTGCCTTTTTGAAAACATAGGGCGCGCTTTCGAATAGCCTGGGTTTTTAACATAGATGTCTGTATCTATTTGGACATCAGCGGGTTCTTCTCGTTTTTCATTTGCTTTTGTTATTGTTTTATCTTTTTGTTTTTCAATTTCATCATGAATTTGAGTGTTTATAGTATTTACATAATTTTTATGTTCGCAATAATCATTAATAATTTGTTGACGATTTTAAAATATTAGTAATTTTTCTTTCTATATTTGAATTTTGAAAGTAGAAACAATTTAATTCGTTTAAATTGAGGAAGGGTTTTATAAAGTTAAAGGTTTCATTATCTGAACTAGTAGTCTTTAAAGTGACTTCATTTACTCGGTATTTATTGAACAAAAATTGAAAGGAAGAGGCATTTACCTTTATATTTGGGCTTTCAGTGATTCGTAATTGATAATATAATAATAATAATCATTCTAATCACAGGGATTAGCCCAGAAGTCGGAGACTTGTGCGGGAGAGGGGGCGGCATATTATTATTAAGCAGGCCGCATTTGCGCCCAGGAACGACTTACGTTGGTAGTCAGTGCAGGAATGAGGAAAACCTGGAAAACCTCATTAATTAGGGGGGTAGTCAAATATCAACAGGCATCAATCTCTCACATTGACCCAAGCCAAAATTATTCCACCCTACCATATCCACAGAGAGGGTGCCAATCCTCTCTATGAATATAGCTTATATACGGTCTACCGGCAGCTGGGATCGAACCAACTCCGTCTAGTCACCTCGATTCAAGTACTAACGCCTTAAACCGCGCGACCACTGACCGATAATGATGATTTGATTTGATGATGATTTTTATAATTATTTATTGGTTTTTCTGTGATAGCAATAGTGAAGGCAGGTTCTTCGTGAGAGGAATGGACTGTTTGATTGTCTGGTAAATTTTGGGCTAATTCTTCTAATATTTGAGGATCAGGGGTGGAACTTTGATTTAGTAGATCATCGATGTCTACGTCATCTAAATCGTCAGGGATGTTAACAATCATTGACTGCGTGTCTTCTAAGGCATTAAGATATTCGATTTTTATGCGGAATAGGGCATCTGCTACTTTGTTAGTAGTACCGGGTACCGAAAAGATAGGTTCTAAAATTTTGTACTGACCAAACTATAGCAAGGAGTTCTTTCTCTATGTTAGAGTAGTTTATCTCGTGTCGATTTAAAGTTCTTGATGCATAACAAATAGGTTTTGAATTTTGAGACAACACTGCTCCTAAAGCAAAGTTTGAAGCATCGGTGGTAAGTTCGAATGGTTGCTCGAAATCTGGGTATTGCAAAATTGGGTCATTAGTTAAAAGCTTTTTACATGATTCAAAACACTTAAGGAATTCAGGGGTATGAACAATTTTTTCTTTCTTTTTAAGGCATGATGTCAGAGGTTTTGTTAATTTAGCGAAATTGTCTATGAAACGGCGGTAAAAACCTAACATACCTAAAAATGATTTAATTTCCTTCTGAGTTTTCGGAATTGGAAAATTCTGGATAGCTTGGATTTTTCTAGGATTGGGCTTAATTCCGTTGGGGGTTACTATATGTCCAAGAAATTCTACGGTTTTTGCCAAGAATTCGCATTTATCTAACTGAATTTTAAAATGATGATCGGAAAGACATTTGAGGACTAGTGATAGATTTTTGATATGATCTTCGAGATTGGTTGAAAATATTATGATGTCATCCATGTATACTAAACAGATACGATTTTGTAAATCACGTAATACTTCGTCCATGCAACGTTGAAATGTGGAAGGGGCATTTTTTTATCCAAAGGGCATTCTACAATATTCGTAATGCCCGTTCTCTACGGTGAACGCGGTTTTACGGATGGAATCTTGTTCTACCTCGATTTGGTGGAAACCGTAAGCCAGATCTAGTACTGTAAAGCAGGGGTCGGCAACCTGCGGCCCTTTGAAACTTTTTGCGCTGCCCGCCAAAGCACCAATATTATTTATTTTTAATAAAATTTATACTCGTATATGGCATAAAAGCACTATTTAAGTTACATTTGAAGGTGCGGCCCGCATAAAAAATTTTGTTTTGAAAATGGCCCGCCTTCCGAAAAAGGTTGCCGACCCCTGCTGTAAAGTATTTAGCATTACCTAGTTTGTCCAATATGTCTACGATGTTCAGCAGCGGGTATTTATCGTCTATAGTCTTTGAGTTTAAGTCTCGGTAGTCAATAACGAGTCTCCATTTTTTTTGTCCAGATGCGTCGGGTTTTTTCGGTACAACCCAAATAGGGGATGAATAAGGACTGTGCGATAGCTTGATGATGCCATCCTCGAGCATCTGTGATATTTGCTTTCGAACTTCTTGTTTATGTACATAGGGGTATCGGTAGGATTTTTTATATATCGGTTTTTTATCTATTGTTTTTATGTTATGTTTAATTTTACTCGTGAAGGTTAATTTATCGCCTTCTTGATGAATAATGGAAGGAAAATTGGCAAGCGTTTTAAAAAGGGAATGTTTTTCTTGAGAATTTAAGAGGGAAGTCATGATTAAAGAATTCAAGAGATCGAAGGGAATTGTTGTGGACTTAGTATTGCTTTCAGTAGGAATCTCCAAATAATTCAGATAATAATGGTTTCAAAGCGTCCCAACTATTAAGTTCTAAGCGACATGATATGGCTAAGTCTGCTTGTCCTACTAACCTAGCTTTTACCGATGAAAAAAGGAATAAAAGAAACGTTTGATTTTCTGAAGGAAAAGCCGAAAAAAGTTCATCAGCAGCACGGATAAATTTTGGTAAAAATTGAGGATTTTCACCACTAAATTTTGGGATATTTTCAATATACATGCGGACAAGAGTATAATCTATAGGCATTGGGCGACTCATAGTGTTTTCAGGTAGAGTTCTTTCAGTAGGAGGATTATTAATCAAAGTAGGTCTGGTATCTACGTTTTCTCTTTGAGAATTACTAGGGGTACTGATTGGTTCGTCTAGTTCTTGATTAAAACGACTCGGGCGAATTAATGAAATATTTGGCATCTAGAAAAAATTTAAATGGAAATTTTTGTTTTTTTTTTATTCAAGAAATAATTTTGAAAATTTTTTTCGAATTTGGATTACGTAATCTCAACGTTGGCTTACTTAACTCTGTCAGGCCTCAATCTGCCTACTCCTAACAGAATAGTGTCAAGTTTGCTACTAGTATGTTGATTACGATGGTAAAATTTAAAATTTTGAAAAAGTAATCTCAACGTTGGCTCACTTAACTCTGTTAGGCCTCAATCTGCCTACTCCTAACAGAATAATGTCAAGTTTGCTACTAGTGTGTTGATTAAATGTCGATTAAAATTAATGATTAAAATTAATGAGGACAATTGATTCACTTTTGTTAGCAGAATTTTTTATAGGACTTACTTTGAAAATACAGCAGAGCCTGGTTGTAGACAACAGCTTTTCGTCAGTGAAGTCTTCCTGGAAAGTGCTTCTTCGTGAGAAATCAGTTCTAGGGACCGTGAAGAATGCAGCAGCTTTTAGACAGGTTCTCTCTTGATCCTTTCACTAGAATAACGTCTTCTCTCGTACAGTTCTTTCTCGAAAATTGCAGTTCTAGGAACTATGAAGGTACCGCACAGGTTTTCACTTAGTTCTTTAACTAAAATAACTTTTCACAAAATCCTCCGTCGACTGCGCCAGTTATTGGTTCCTTCGGGAGCGTTTAATAACAGTTGTTTTTGTTGTACTGAAGAAAGCACTTTATTGCCTATTGGTTACAATGCTAACTAACGCGACGAATGTCGAATCTATTATCTCTTGGCTCTAGTCGCTAGCTGAGGATTATATATTATAACGTGCTACTTGCGTAAGCATAATTTTATCTAGCGAGTTTTCTAAGTAATCTACTGTAACTACATAACGTTATAAAATGTAATGTTAATAAGAGCAAAATATATATATATATATAGGGTGTTTGGATAACATGCACGCCAATTTGCTAAGTGGTATACATCTGAGACTATTAAAAATATTAAAGAAAAATATAGAGTATTAAAAAGGTATAGAAAAACTCGAAATAGACAATTTTTGCACGAATTTAAAATTTTAAGACGGAAAATAAAATTGCAAACAAAACATAATTATTCAGAATACATTGAAAATATTTAATATTCCATCAGACATGAACCTCAAAGATTTTGGTCATTTATACATTCTAAGAATAAATCATCTAGAATTCCCGGTATTGTACATTACGATAATAATTCATATGAGAACCCAAAGGATATTGTAAATGCATTCAGTCATTTTTTAGTAGCATATATACATCTAGCGAACATCAAGATATATTTACAACTACGTCACCATTATGTAACATCAATATAAGATCAATATCAAAGAATGAAATATTAACTGCTGCAAAAAAAATTGAAAAATAAAATGACCTCTGGTCCAGACATCATACCATTATTCTTAGTAAAAGACTGTATTGGTGGTAAAACCTTTATTTGAATTATATAATTTAGCTCTGAAAGCCAAAACATTTCCAACTAGATGGAAGGAAGCCAAAGTAGTTCCTGTGTTTAAAAGCGGTGATAAAGCTGAAGTAACTAATTACAGATCAATTTCCATCTTATCAAATTTTGCTAAACTCTTTGAAATAATATTATACAATAGAATTTATCGTTTGGCACGTCATCACATTTCAGAATATCAACATGGCTTTGCGAATAAACGATCTACTATTATATCCAATTATATTCAAAGCACTTCAAAGCAGTTGGATGGTAGTAATTTAGTTGGCTTTCTTTTGCAATTTATAGTGTTTTTTTGTGAGATAATTCACATTATTTGAATTTTATTCAGTAGTGCTGAAGTTGCTGAATGTACCTGTAAGTAATTTTTTAACTTACTTACCTATTGGCACAAAACGAGTTTTACCTTATTCTATTCTGCTATAAGGTTTATAATATCAACATTTCTACCACTTTTTATAAGCAAGAAACTCATTCCCTTTATCAATGTTGGCAAATTGTTTTTCATGCAACAAAGAAGTGCATATCACCAAACAAATAAAATGTGACTACTGTAAAGAAACATTCCATCCTGACTGTACCAATCTATCGAGGGCAGAGATTAACTTGTTAAAAAGTCAGGAGCGCAATTTAAAATTTTCCTGTGAAGCATGCAAAAAATTGCCTCCCTTATGAACTTTAATAAAGGAACTACAGGAGGCCGTGACCACTTTAACATCTGAAATCAATTCACTAAAACAAAATAAACCTGTGATTACCGAAGAACCTATTCTTATTCAGAAGGTAATAAACGAAATAAATGAACGCGAAAAACGTTCATCTAACATAATTATTTTTAATTGTGAAGAGGAGGAAAATGTTTCAGATGACAGTAAAGTGGAAGAATTGCTTAGTACATTAAGTAAGGGCTCGATAACAAGTGGTTTAAAATCGGAGAGATTGGGCAAAGTTGTTGAGGGTAAAATTAGACCTATAAAGGTTTTTATGAAAAGCAAAGAAGAAGCGGTAATGGTCTTTAAAAATAGGAAGAGTACTGGACATCGTTTTAATAACATCCGTATTTCATTTGATCAGACTGTAATTCAAATTAATTAAGGAAGAAACAGAAAGACGCAAACAGAACGGTGAAAACGTAATTATCAAGTTCTTCAGTGGTGTTCCTGTAATTAAAAAGGCTATTTAATGTTGTAACGACAAAATACATATTTTATGGTATTTTCTCGTAGTTATTGCTGCTATAGCTGTTTCACATTGCTAGTTGTACAATCTGTTCGTATAACTTATTTATTTATTTTGTTTATCTATTTTCATATAAGAAACATATTTTTTGCATTGTACAATAACATCTAATAGTTGCGTCTTATCTATTGTTCCATAAGAAACATGACATTAAATATACTTAATTTAAACATACTTTCTTTAGTTCCCAAAATTGTTCAATTGCGATATTTTGTAGATAAAAGTCAGTATGATATAATTGTGATAACTGAATCATGGTTAAATTCAAATATAGATAATAGTGTTATCTCATTAAATAATTATAATATCATTAGAAAGGATAGGGAGGAACATGCAGGGGGGGTAGTTGTATACATTCATTGTAAATATAAATTTGAATTAATTAATGAACTACCAATACAAGATACGGAGCAAATATGGATCTCTGTTATTATTATTAAAAAACTAAAATTCTGTGTTGGTGCTGTGTACAAATCTCCTTCATATTCAACAGTTAACTTCCTCAATTGTTTCGAAGAATGCCTCAGTATATTAGTACCATCATACGACTATATTATATGTACAGGAGATTTCAATATTAACCTTTTAAATTTAGAATGTAACAATACTAACAAATTTCTGTCACTAATTAATAATTTTGGCCTCAAACAAATCGTTAACCAACCAACTCGTGTAAACTCCGGTACACTCTTAGACTTAATTATTTGCTCTGAAAATTTAACTGTGACTGATTGTAATGTAGAAAGCAGTAATATATCAGATCATTCTTTTGTCAGCTGCAAATTTCAAAGTATTAATATAAAGACAGAACCGTTCTATTTTACATATAGATGTTTCAAAAATTTTGTTCTTGAACAGTTTTATGATGAATTATGTCACCTGCCATTTAATTTGATTCTTAATGCGACCAATGTGCATGACAAAGTTAATATTTTCAATAATCTTTTATTATCTTTATTTACATTACATGCCCCTATTAAAACTGTACGGATAACTAAACCCTAAAGCTCCCTGGCTGACAGATAATTTAAAGAAGATTATGAAATTGCGGGATAAAGCATTTAATAAGTATAAAAAGTCAAAAAGTTTACAGAATGGGGAATATTATAAGAATATTAGAAATTACGTAAATTCCGCAGTAGATGCAGAAAAAATACTTGGAACATCAAATTCAAACAAATAATTCTAAATCTTTATGGAAAGACTTGGAAAATCTATGTATTTATAAACGAAAAAACAGAATAGTTATCCCTGCAGAACTAGGTGATGTTAATAATATCAATAGGTACTTTGCAACATCAAATATTACCAATGATCCAGATGATAATTTATTGAATCATTATGCCAATAATATTAAAGCAAATGTAGGTATTTTTGAATTGTCTAACAAGTAACGAAGAAATTTTAAATTCTATTAAAACCACTTTGACCGGTACTGATGGTCTAAATATCAGACTTCCTCGTATATTATATTGTTGTTCATTTATTATAAATTACATCACACATATTATCAATTCTTGTATATTACAACACATATTTCCTTCTCAGTGGAAAATATCTCGTATTACTCGTATACCAAAAAAAGATGCACCTCAAGAACTAAAAGATTTACGTCATATAAGTGTTCTTAGTGTAATTTCAAAAATATTTGAAAAAGTTATTGATTCTCAACTACGGAACTATTTGTATAGATTTAAAATCTTACCAGAAACTCAATCTGGCTTTAGAAAAAACTATGGTTGTTCTACAGCTCTACTGAAAGTCAGTGATGACATATTATCATCTAGTGATAATGGTAATGGTTCAGTACTTGTACTATTAGATTACAGCAAAGCTTTTGATACCATAAATTTCGATTCGTTGTTAAATATATTACACTATATAGGCGTGAGCCTGGATACAATAGGATAGGATATCATTATTTTCTAGTTATTTAAGAAATCGGCAACAATATGTAAAAATTGGAAATAACATTTCAGAACCGTTGATCGTTAAAAATGGTGTTTCACAAGGATCAATTCTAGGTCCATTGCTGTTTTCTATATATACATCATTCCTAAAAGACAGTTTAAGCTTTTGTTCGTCTCACTTTTATGCCGATGATACGCAGTTATATCTTTCCTTCCGACCTACTCAACAGACCATGCTTCTCATAACATAAATAATGATATTAAAGAATTGGTAAAAATTTCACAATAACACTGTTTGAAAATTAATCCTTTAAAGTCAACTATTTTAGTTTTTGGAACTAAAAATAAACGTGAATATGTTTCTCAAAATATTCATATTTATGTTGAGAATTCTGAACTACAAGTGGTTGAATACGCAAAAGATTTAGGTTTGCTTTATGATCAGAACTGGCATTTCACACATCTCGGTCTTCTCATACATCCCAAAAAATTAAGGAGGTTTGCTGGCTTACCATGAAGGAACGTAGGTATTTACACAGTGCATATTTTAAAATTATTCATAATGAGACACCTACATATTTATTTGAAAAAATTAAATTTCGGGCTGACATTCATTCTGTTGATACCAGGCAAAAACATAAGATACAAATTCCTAAACATAAACTTTCCTTTTTTAAAAAAATGCTTTGCCTACAATGTACCAAAAGTATTAAACTCAATACCATTAAATATCAATAGTATATATTTTAGACAGTTTAAATCACGACTTCATAATTTCATATTGACAACCAACAGACGAAAAAACAGTTTTCTCATAAATATGACTATATAATTAATAACTTTATACTTCCTCGCTGCACATCGGTTAAAGATTTGGGAATAACTATGCTATGCTATGAAATGTTTTGGATTCATTTTTAGGAATTGTAAAACATTTAATGATACCAACGTTAAAAAAACTATACTGTTTTATTATGCGTTAGAATATGGTTGTTTATTAATCTGGTACCCTTTTTATATTTCTCATATTCAAACAGTAGAAAAAGTACAAAGGAGATTTCTTAAGTATTTAGCTTTGAAAGTTGACGGTCAGTATCCAGTAAGATGAGTAGATTATAATTATTTGATAGGTTTAATATTGAATCTTTAGAAGTAAGGAAAAAATGTAATTCTTTAAAATTTTTATACAATATTCTGCATAATCAAATTGATTGTTCTCAACTTTTATCACAAATTTCTTTCAACGTACGTACCTAGATTACAGACTAGACAAAATATTTTATTTAATACTTTTGGGGCAAGAACTAACATTCTCTTGAGATCACCAGTTTATATTATGTGTAAAAACTTTAACAGCATTGCTCATTTATGTTATATTCACAATTGTAAGCTGAATGACATTATCAAATTAGTTATGTAAGTATTCTGTATTGTAATTAATTTTGAATACTTTTTTTTTATTATTTTCTTGTTGGTTTCTATTTATATTGTATAACAGAGAAATTATGTATTTTGTTTACACTATTATTTTAAATTGAATGTATTAAGTATTGCTCTGTAAATGGTGCTTGTACACTGTTGGGCAAATAAAGCTATTATTATTATCATACGCATCGTCAAAAATTATGGTTGCCTGACAGTAGCCTTAGTGAACCAGAATGTTTTTTATTGCTGTCAGATAAAAACTTGAATTCGTACTTTATTAAATAGTTTTTTTTTTGTTTTTTGAGATTTCTTTAGTTCTTATTTTTTGTTTGGCAAAAGCAGTGCGTTTGAAGTGTTTATTGCGTAGTAACTTTGTAATTTTTTTAATGGTTAAATTAACTGAACGAGAACGAATTGAAATTCTTTGATTGATCGGATTTGGAGACAGGATACGCACCCAAAAAGAAGTAGTTGAATTCAATGAAACTCATCCTGATCGACATCCCATTAGTCAAAACATGGTAAGCAATATTGAGTCTAAATACCGTAACTTTGGACATGTTCGTGATCTTCCTAAATCTGGTCGACCGTCAAAATCAGTAGATGATGATCTTAATGTTTTGTTGGCAACACAAAAAAATCCTCACTCAACACTTAACCAATTGGCTTCTGATTTCAGTATGGCAGCGTCCACAGTTCACAAAATTATGAAACAAGCAAAGTATCATCCTTATAAGGTATGCCTTGTTCATGAGCTATCTGAAGACGACTTTGATCGCCGAAATCAATTCTGCGAGCAAATGCAAGAGCTATGCAATAATGATATTAATTTCGTAAAAAAAGTAATTTTTTCTGACGAGACTACGTTTGTTTTGAAAGGCCATGTCAATAGGCAAAACTGTCGTTATTGGGCTACCGAGAATCCCCGATGGATGATGGAGTATCACACTCAAAAGAAAGTAAATGTGTGGTGCAGCATAGTCGACGGAAAATTTCTGGGTCCTTATTTCTTTGACGTCAACCTAACTGGTGCAAGATATTTGGATTTTCTTCGAGACGACCTCATTCCTGAACTTCCATTATGCTGTCCGTGCTTATTTAGATTACCTATTCCCGAATCGTTGGATAGGGAGAAGGGGGCCGATTGAGTGAGCAGCCAGATCGCCTGATTTGATATCCCTAGAGGTTAATTTAGAAGATTTAAAAGCAAGAATTCGTCACGAGATACTTCGTATACCTCCTTAAGTTATTGATAATGTCCAAAAAGAGTTTATTAATCGTTTTGGCTACTGTCAGGCAGTCAACGGTGCACAATTTGAACATTTAATTTAGTCGATTTTTTACATAATTATTATCATTTTCAGTATTGTGAAAATTAAATTATAAAATCTTCAAACATTATTTTCTTGAAATTTTTGTTATGTAACACCATAATTTTTCATGATGTTGTGTATGTAGAATGACACGCTCTTTCAAATGGCATGGTCAAAATTGGGGGTTGCTATTTAAAAAAATTGTCGATGACGTCGTATCTCGAACAACGATGACGTCACAAATATGGGTCGTATGTCAAAAAGTGCCATTTTTAAAAACAAAATCGACGTGCCAGGGGATTTTTTCGAAAACTTCAATTCAATTTCAAAAATAATTAATTTATTCGTTACTTTTCGAAAGCACTGTATACCGGGTGTTCCTTCTAAGACAGGGTGTTTCATTTTTCAGGAAATCGATTTAATTTTGATTTTTTCGTTGTCAGCCCTGCTAAAATCTATATTTAAATTGAAATATACTTAATTATGAACACATTCTGATAAATAAACATTCAAAAATTTTAAAATTACAGAACCGCCTCCAAAAAGTACCCAAATTTCATTGTTTTGTCATGTAAAACGGTCATAGCTTTGAGCCAGACTTACACAGAAGAAACTAACATCGCTAAACGTCAAAACTATGAATTTTCATTGAATTATCAAATATTAATGGCATAACGTATTTTATTGGACATAAGGAACGCTAAATAATGTATGTAATGCAATTTACGTATGCACGATGGTGTTATTGAGACTTGTCGATAAAAATTTAGACTTGAGTTGAGGCTTTTGGGGTTGCTGTGCCGGCGCAGGCTTCCGTTACAGCTATGGTTACAGCCGTTCAGCGTGAGTATTGTTTAAAATATCTGTGGATATTTTTAAATTGTTCCATTATAATGTAATAAAACTTCAGTAAATTGTTTTTTTATATGACTACAGTGTACACAATAATTAGGTACCCGTATTTTTTATCACAAAATAATGTACAAAATTGTGTAAGTACCTAAAGAATATCCCTCTTTTCCAACTGCTGTACTTATTTAGCAACAAATAAATTCGATCAAAAGGATTCCTATAACTTTTTTATTATAATGTGAACGTGTTTGTCGTTGAAAGTCAGATCTGAACCTACCCCAGCCCCACAAAAGAAATATTATGAAAGCATAACCTAGAAATGATTGATTCTTGTGTTCACATATTTCAGCACTTTACTTATGTTTCTGATGGATAAAATATGTTTAAGAAGAACTCTACATCTGTAAAATAGTAAACAATGAACTACAATTTCTGTATTTCATATGATACAGAACTAGAATAAAGCAACTGGTTTTTGCTAGGAAGAATCACCTGCAAACGTACTATACCCAGTAGATACCTATCAAATAGTCATTTAAAGCTAGATAATAAATTGTAATTATTGTTTTTATCTTTCAGTTATGTGTGTGCAGTGCCACAAGCCACAAATTACATTAAAACAGACCCCAGAAAGAATAAGCGAAAAATATTACACAGACATTTTCTTGGAAATAATTCTAAACATGGAATGATGGATAATATTATAAAGAAGTCTCTAACTCACTTTGAAGAGTATTCTTTAAGGCATTAAATTCAGTTGTCTGTCGTGGGTTTTAAAATTTCTAAACGAATAATTTAAGAAAAATAAACTAATTTCATAATTCTATGTACAGTATGAAAACATCTCGTTAGAATATCTTAAAAATGTTGAAAGCTAACTGTTGTTACAATATACACAACATAACGTAATAAGGCAGGTATAGAACAATGAAATGGCAATATATGTATAAGAATTGATGTTATCATCAGATTCTACGCGCCATCTAGTGTCTGTACACCAAATTTCGTCGCAGTGGCTATGATGGTTTCTGAGATATTCGCACTGAAAGTCTTAGAGGGAACACCCGGTATATATAAAGGAACTAAATAAACAAAATCTTGTGCTGAGTAACTATAATAAATGTAATAAATTAATATAGCATATTAAACTATTTTGATCTACGATCTTCTTTAATTATCCTAAATGTTAATTAAATTAAGGGCTTCTTATTTGCATAATCTGTCTTTTTATACAAAATGTGTTAAAATAATCACAATTTAAGTGTTTTCTTTTACATAATTACAACAAAAGCAAGCCAAAGTGAACTAGTCCTAAAAGATATCAAAGTACCAATCTACTGTTTTCTTTCTATACTGTGAATACCTTGTTAAATGTGAATTCCCGCGTTTCAGAAAATACATTTTTATTATGAACAGGAAACTACTATGCTTCCTATAAAATAAAACAACAATTAGAGGAAAATATATACAGGTATTTACGTGTGTTAGATTCTTCACTAACGAGCGAGCAACAGTCGCTGCGGAAGAGAATGTAAAAAAAACGTTCATATATATAATATTATGTTTAAGCTCATCATGTGATGTGGGTGTTCAAGATTTAAATTTTATTTTGAAATTTCTCAATAATTGAGTAAGTTTTGATAACATGACTGAAAATTGGTAGTGTTGGTATTTTTGGTGAGAGAATTGGGTACAATCGTACATATCTTCAGGCCGCCGTATGTCTCATTAAAATTAGCCTGAGCAAAAACACAAATCATATCACGCATCTCACTGTCGAAAAAATTATTATGTCGTGGCAATTTTGATCACTAGCTATTAATTTTACACGAATAAAGGTCCATTTATACACATCAGTGACGTATCAGTTCAGTGTCAGTTCAGTATCAGTTTTATTTGTGGTCGATCACTGATGCCAGTTTACACATATCCGTCCGTAGTCCGTAAAAAGGAGTTAGTAGACGATCAAATAAAGTGATCTGAATATATTTATCTTGCAATTGATTAAAATTTCGTACCAGCTTGATAAACTTTTCATCCATTCTAAACAATAGAAAAATCTGGTCAGTTCGCCAGTAGAATTACAAAAATATCATCACCGGTGTATTAAAAGCCACTGAACGGACCCTGAAGCAGCACTGACAGTACTGATACGGCACTGTGACGGATGTGTATAAACACGCCAATTTAAAATCTAAGCAACGATTTTTTATTTTTCACTGATACTGATACGGATCTAATACACCACTGGTGTGTGTAAATAGACCTTTATAAATAAATCACACGCACGCAAAATACGCGAAATGATGAGGAAAACTATTCAGTATTTTGTATGACAATTTTTATTCCGTGAGTAACATAATTGTCATTGTTTTTATATTAAACACATTTTTGTTTCAGATTGATGAAGATCTAATTGAGGATTTAGGAGACCAAAAGAGATAACTTAAAATCATTTATAATTAATTGTACCTTTGATTTTATTTACTTGAGAAGAGTTGTATAAAATTTATTCCAAATAAAAATTATTAATTTAATTACAATTTTTTATAACCCGCAGTTTGTCTTCATGTTTGTCTTATACTTATAATTAAATTAACGTTATTAAAACCTTGTTATTAGAACATAGTTAAATAAACGATGGTTAGTACAGAGTGTTTATGATAGCTCTGCAGGCGATTATAAATTTTTACTCAATATTTTAAATTTAGTCCCATACCTCACGGTAATATGGCGCTCCCGGTACGCAACAAATTTTTTAATGACGAAGCTATATAGGATTTGAGCGGTGAAGCGAAACAGCGTTGCCATAGCAGGACCAAATAATAACGTTGAACACTATGAAGCAGAGACTGAGACTGTACTTAAATTTTATAAAAAAATATATATATATTTCTGATATTATGTATTATTGAGTCATCATAACATACAAGCGCGAATTTATAATTCTGTAAAGCTAGGCAACAGCAGGCACCAATATGTCTGCAACTGGCCATGCACATTTGTTTTGGTATATTAGACCGTGATGTAATACTGCGTCAATATATCAATTTACGTTGGTTAGTGAGCTGCTGTTAATGCAATTCAGCCTGGTTAATCAGTTTATTTTGTTTCTTGAACAGAAAACTGTTTTGTGGATGAATCTTTAATTAACTAAATAATATTTACAAATTGCAATACTGACAAAATGGTAATGGATTTAGTTGATGGTTTGGTTCATGAAGATACTTTTTAAGTACTCTTATGGAAAAAATATTGAATTAAAAAATAAAGAACGACCGTTGCTTGATATTGTTATTGAAACTACAAGTATTGGTCGCGGGAAGTGTAAACTTCCCATACATAGAAGATAAGGGTAAAATATTTGAACAATTTCTGTAAGGCCGAAAACTTGGAAAATTTACATTGTTAAAAAATATTGTTCTGGCAAAGTATATTTCCTCGAGGTTCTTGCTGGGCAACAATACAAATTTAATATGTTAATTGCATAATAAAATTTACATATTAAATTATTATTTGCTCAAGTGATCAAGCAAAAGCCAGAGTTTTTAAAATAGACAGTATAACCGTTTGTTCATCAGGAAAATATTTAAATTTAGCAACGTCGCAAAGGCGACGATTGATTTGAGAACTGCAAGCGAATCGAGGCTGCCAGCGGTCAGTAACAGCCTGGAAAGGGATTTAAATAATAATATGAAAATATTTATATCAGTGTAAAAATGCATTTAACAATTTTTATAGTCATTTCCCCTATCTTCCCTTAAAATTAATGACTGGGTCACTCTGTATAGAAGATGTTCATATTTTAGCCTTCATAACTTCAGTTATTGATGATACATAAAACATTATGGGGGTATATTTTTATTTACTAAATACTAGATTTTCGTTGCACGCCCCACACTGAAAACATGCGTACAAGAAAATATTTTTTACTCTAGCGAAAACTGTAAACATTTTTGTAACTGCAGGACTACTTTTCTCATTCAATAAAATAATAATAAAACCACTTTACTGTAATTATTTTGTAGGTACTTACCACTGTCATTAGAAAAACTACTATGTGCTTTGCATCAGAATGCAATCTGTTTTAGAGGTATGTAGGAATTATATATTTGACCGTTATCCAGAGATGTTCATATAAGAAAAAATGTTTGAAATTAACCCAGCTACCATCTCTGTCAAAGTTTGTCATAGAGCTTGTAGAACACCCTGTATAAACCTGAGAGCCTTTCCTCATCTTTTTATTTGCTTACAGTATTCTACTAATAATTATTCTCCATGTAACTTATGTTGATATACAGGATCTTACCTATATAAGGTATTCAATAATATTGCAAAAATTTGACCATTTACAGAATTTTATTCAGGTAACTTCAGAGGCAGATAGATTTGATGACAACAATAGGGTTTAACTAGACTAATCAAATTTATTATCATTTGTATTTCAAGAAAGAGAGAAAAGTAACGATTTTTTTTATTCTGATTTTTAAGCATTTTATTTCAATTATTATATAAGTTGATTTAAAAAACAATGGAACTTTCGAGGGCAAATATAGCATACATGAAAAAATAACGAGATACATGTTTATTCATGTTTATAAAAACATTGTCTTCATTTTTTTTCGTTCGTATACAAATACATATGAGTAGTATAGCTGTGGAGGTTCTGGATCACTTTGGTAACCTGACCATCCAAGTCTCCACCGCAGTGGTCGTCAGCGAGTTCTTGTAGAAGAAGTGAAGTCAATGGCCAGAGGGTGCAGAGAAGAAGTGGTTGACGATGACCCTAAAGCGGAGGAAGGTAGTGAGCGGAGGGTGCAGAGGGTGTGAAAAAAAAAGCTTAGACTGAATGTGTGTGAGGAGAGCCGAGCCTGGCCTAGCCTAGCCTCAAGTGTACTCATGTATATTTTAACTTGGATATTTGCGAGAATCAAAAATAAAAGAGATTAGTTGACACTTGAGGTCACGTTACATCTTTATCAAATTAATTATGGAATAAACAAGATTAGTTGACCCCTGAGGTCACATTATATCTTTATCACATTAATTATGAAATAAACAAGATTAGTTGACCCTTGAGGTCACCTTATGTTTAAGTATGAGTTAAAATATTGAAACTAGATTACACAGTGGACCAAAGAAGAAAACAAAACGATTTGTTTAAATAATGTCATGTATTTCAAATCTATTTTTATAAATGTTGGGTAAAAATAAAACAAAGCAATGACAGACAACACATTAAAATTCAATTAGATATTTATCTAGAACATTTTCTAATATTGCAAATAACAGCTCTGCTTTTTCAAGAGGTGTTTTGTCGCGTAAAATTTCAAATGGTGTAGATTTCTTTTTATTTTTTGTTGCAGTCTTCTATCCTCTAGAGCTCTTTTGGATGTTTTTGGTCTTATTGTCGTTGGTTTAATTTTTCTTCGTTTCTTTGCTGCTATCATTTCCTGAGATGTAGGCAAGTTAAGTAATGTAGGTAAGTCTGATCCTGGTGACTCAGGTGAGAGTGCTGCTGGTAGTGGTGTTGATTTTCCTGGGTTTATCTCATTATTCATTTTTTCTCTGGCAAGTTTTATATGCTTTTTGAATTCTGCCTCATTCGTCGACATCTTAAAATAGTTCAAATTGTTGGACTCTCTAGTTCCACTTTTTTACTGCCAATAATTTATTGATTAAAACTGGAATGATTTACATAATTTTATTTTATTCATTTAAAATTATATATATATTGTAACAATTTGAAATATACACATAAAAAATCAAATGAAAATAATACCTGACCGAACTTAAAGTTGAATAAAATTAACAATTATTAGTGTAAATTTATAAAAAATATATAGAATTGTTAATATAAATATCCTGGATAGAAATTTAGTAATAATAAATAATGTCACGGAATTTGCCCCACTCACTCCCAAACCGACGACTGTGGCACCGCGAATTGCCTAAGATTGCCCCGATCGCCCCTACGCGATTCTGGTAAACAAACAACATGCCGCTGATTGAGATCGGCCTGGAAAAATCTGGAATCGACGAGAAGCATTCGAGTCGTACGAGAAAATGGATCTAGAGATACTGGAATATACCTGGAACATTCGTTGGGTCTATAAAAGAAGAATAAACGGCCGAGGTAGTTAGTCTTGTACTAGAGTCTTGTATAAGTCTTGTATTACAGTCTGAATTAAAGTGTTTAGTTGGAGATATCAAAGTGATTTAGATAGCGATTAATTAAATAAGTGTTTAGTTGACCTGTAATTAGTAGTGTGCAGTAGTTAATAAAGAAGTAATTAATTAACGGATTGTTTTTCTGGAAGTAAGAAAAAGACGGATTGGGAAACCCGTGACAATTTGGTGTCCACAAAGTGGGATTTAAGTGGAAGTTTGAAGAACATTCTGGAACCCTGTGCGCGGGTGGAATAAAGACCCAAGTGTGATATATCGCCGCACTCGTCGTGACTCAAGGAAGTGAACGGTGGTATTCGTGAAGGACAATCTCGAACATTCTAGAACTTTGTACAGGAGTGAGACGAATACCCAAGTGTGACATATCACTGCACTCGTCGTGACTCAAGGAAGTGAACGGTGGTATTTGCGAAAGACATTCTCGTACATTCTAGAACTTTGTACGGGAGTAAGACAAAGACCCAAGTGTGACATATCGCCGCACTCGTCGTGACTTAAGGAAGTGAACGGTGCTATTTGCGAAGGACATTCTCGAACATTCTAGAACTTTATACCGAAGTGAGACAAAGACCCAAGTGCGACATATCACTGCACTCGTCGTGACTTAAGGAAGTGAACGGTGTTATTCGTGAAGGACAATCTCGAACATTCTAGAACTTTATACCAAAGTGAGACAAAGACCCAAGTGTGGCATATCACTGCACTCGTTTCATTATAAGGAAGGCAACGGTGATATCTAGAAACACATTCGTGGACATTCTAGAACTTTCCAAATAGAGTGCATGCCTGTAACTAGAAGCCAAGTCAATATGGATGCACAACTGGAAAAACTATTAGAAATGATGCAGACAATGCAAAAGAAATTAGAAGAGCAGGGACATAAAATGGAAGACCAGGCGAAGACGATGCAAGAGAAATTAGAAGAGCAGGGACATAAAATGGAAGACCAGGCGAAGACGATGCAAGAGAAATTAGAAGAACAGGGACAAACAATGCAAGAGAAATTTGAAGAACAAGGGCATAAAATTGAAGATCAGTCCCAAACAATGCAGCAGAAATTAGAAGAACAAGGCTACAAAATGAAAGATCAGATACAGGCAATACAACAGGAAATGAGGGATCAGACGAAAGAAAATTACAAAGGGAACTGAAGTAGGAGTCTGTGAACCTGTTACCATGGTCAGAACACTCAAAGAAAATAACGAAATGGAGAAGAAACCGAATAAGACCAGCCTACCGGAATGTCTAAGGGACATCGTGGATAGGGCCAAGCAGAGATTAAAAGAGACGGAGGTGGAACAACTGGAAGAGCTGCTACGTGAAAATGAAGATGTGTTTGCACTTAAACCAGGCGACTTTGGGAGAACCAATGTTGTGAAGCATCGAATCGATACTGGTTCATCATCTCCTATAAAGCAGCCACCACGAGGACTTCCACTAGCCAAGCGAGAAGAACTTAACAAGATGTTAATCGAGATGCAAAATCAAGGCACCATAGAGCCATCTCAGAGTCCTTGGGCTTCTCCTGTAGTTCTGGTCAAGAAGAAAGACGGCTCCACCCGATTTTGTGTGGACTACAGAAAATTAAATGACGTCACCAAGAAAGACAGTTACCCATTACCGAGGATTGACGATACTCTGGACACCTTGGCTGGTGCGCAATGGTTTTCCACTTTGGATTTAAAGAGTGGATATTGGCAAGTCGAGGTCAGCCCAGAAGACAAGGAAAAGACAGCATTCACTACCGGAAATGGATTGTGGCAGTTCAATGTAATGCCATTTGGTCTATGTAATGCCACTTTTGAACGACTGATGGAAACTGTACTTCATGGCCTGCATTGGGAGACCTGCTTGATTTACTTGGACGACGTGGTGGTGCTGGGACGCTCTTTCCAGGAGCACCTGAAGAACGTGTCCGAAGTGTTCAAGAAGTTGAAAGCAGCGAACCTGAAGTTGAACCCGAAGAAGTGCAGTCTGTTCCGAAAGGAGGTCAGATACTTAGGCCACATTATTACTCCAAACGGTGTGAAAACAGACCCGGAGAAGACAGAGTGCATAAAGAACTGGCCGGTTCTTAAAGACAAACATCAAGTTCGAAGTTTTCTTGGCCTATGCACATACTATCGACGATTCGTCCAAGGATTCTCGGACATTGCCAAGCCTCTTCATAAACTCACAGAAGACAACATCCCGTTCGAATGGACGACGAAATGCCAGCAAGCCTTTGAGACGCTGAAAGAGGCCCTCTGCACTACCCCGATTTTGACATATGCAATACCTGGACAACCATTTATAGTGGACACGGACGCAAGCAACATTGGAATTGGCGGAGTTCTTTCCCAAATACAAGATGGCCAAGAGCGAGTAGTGGGCTACTTCAGCAAAGTCCTGTCAAAAGCCGAAAAGAACTATTGTGTGACTCGGAAAGAATTACTTGCTATCGTCAAGAGCCTAGAACACTTTCATAAATACTTGTATGGCCAAGAATTCCTCCTAAGAACGGATCACGCTTCCCTTAAATGGCTGCTCCAGTTTAAAAACCCTGAAGGACAGATGGCCAGGTGGCTGGAACGGCTCCAAGAATATCACTTTGTTGTTGAACATCGAGCCGGTAGGAAACATGGAAATGCAGATGCCCTTTCTAGGAGACCCTGTCCTGTCAACTGCAAGCACTGTAGTAGTCTTGAAAGGAAAGAGGACATCTCATCAGTTCCTTGCAAGGTGGTAGCAGCCCAACCTGAAGACAGATGGAGTTCAGCGGCGATTCGGGAAGACCAGCAAGCTGACTGTGACATCAAACCCTTACTAGACTGGAAAGAAGCCAACAACCGACCCTCATGGGCTGAAGTCAGCGGTAAAAGCCCAACATTAAAGAGCTATTGGGCTCAATGGAATTCCTTGGTGTTGGAAGACGGTGTCCTAAAAAGAGCATGGGAGAACAATGACGGAACGGAGGTCAAGAAACAAGTACTACTACCGAGGTCCCGGGTCAAGGAAGTGCTGCAGGAAGTACATGGAGGTACTGGGGGTGGACATTTCGGTATCAATAGGACTCTACAGAAGATTAGGGAGCGTTTCTACTGGTTGAGCTGTAGGACGGATGTAGAAGATTGGTGCCAAAAATGTGACGTATGTGCAGCCATCAAGGGACCGAAAACCCGTTCAAGAGGCAAAATGCGCCAGTACATCGTAGGAGCACCGTTCGAGAGGATTGCCATTGATATCGCTGGCCTATTTCCGAAAACCCAAAGTGGCAACCGATATCTGCTAGTAGCCATCGACTACTTCAGCAAATGGCCGGAAGTATACCCTCTTCCCAATCAAGAGACCACGACCGTAGCAGACGCCCTAGTCAACAACCTGTTCTGCAGATTTGGTGTGCCCATGGAACTGCATTCAGATCAGGGCAGAAATTTCGAATCAGGTGTGTTCCGAAAGGTCTGCGAGCTTATGGGAATACGGAAAACCAGGACCACCCCACTGCATCCCCAGTCAGATGGTATGGTGGAACACTTCAACGCCACACTAGAAACCAATCTGAAGATGTTTGTGAACGAGAACCAGACAGATTGGGAAAATGTACGAATTTGGGTTTAGATGGTCAGGGTTGTTGATCTGAAAGCTGTATAAATCATGGCAGAAGAGATTGTAGAGGATAGGAGATAAGGGCGAGCCTTGTGGAACACCTTGCTGTGGAGTGAAAGTTTGTGAAAATGCAGTATTTATTTTGATTTCAAGTAAGCGATTTTCTAGGAAGCTTTTTATTATTAGTAGCAAATAGTCAGGACAGTTCAAAAGCTTGAGTTTGTAAAAGAGTCCGTAGTGTGAAACCGTGTCAAATGCCTTTTTAATGAAGAAATATAGTAGCTGATTTCCTTCCCTGCAACTTGGTTGTTTCTACATTTGATTTAAGTATTGTTAGAGGGATGTTGTGTTGGTGATTGGTATTTGGTCTGGGTAGGACAATAATAATTCCTTGTTTCCATTCTGTAGGGAAATAGTGTGTGTTTAGACAAAATTCATAAAATTTGATGATATGTTTGTGGACTTCATTGTTAAGTGCCTTTACCAAATTTTTTGTAATGTTGTCTTTGCTCGGGGCTGAATTCCTACCACTATTTATGGTGTTAAAGTAGTCATTCTCATCAATTTGGATTGTATCCCTGCCTTGTATTCAGTTGGTGAAGTGAATTCAGAATTGTTTAGGTCAAACATAAGGATGTAGAGTCTGTTGTGAGAAAAAACTGGTGTAGTGTCAATATTATAGTGCTTTATAAATCTTCTTTTAAGCTTGTCAAGTGCTTCTCTGTTGATATTTTTTGGGTTGTTTATTTTGGCTATGTATGTGTTTATAATGAAATTGTGCATCGTTACTGGGGAGTGAATTCGGACATTTCTAGTGATGTTTTTGTTCATTTCATTTGTTTTCTTGTTAATGGATTTAATAGGAATGTTTGCAATACCTTCGATTGGTTGAGAGGGTCTTTTTGGACATTTAGATGACCAAGCAGCATGATTTTTAGATTGACAGGCGACACACTTTGATGGTAGTTGGGTGGGACATTTAGTATCATGATGTTTTCCTTCACATTTTGTACATTTAACGGGGGTTGTGCAGTCTTCAGTTTTGTGGGTATATTTCTGACATCTGTTGCAAGGGAGGGGGACAGGTTGCGGAGGCGCAGCTGTGTATACTGCATAATGACGATTTTTGTAGAACAATCCATTGTTTAGTAACCTTTCATATGATGTATGCAACCGGCTATAATTCTGATTAGTAGGGTGCGGCGATTTGTTTGTCTTGATATTATCCTTTTGCAATACCTGTCGTCAAAGCTGTTAGATTTAAGGTAATCACTTATTATAATATCCTGAATTTCTGGCTCTACTGCAGCAATCGCACAGCAATAAGAGGCTGCCGGGGTGTTTCGTGAGGGTTGTGAAGATGCTGTCGTTTCGGTGAAGTTTGTTAAAATTTGATCTACAATCATAGTTTTTAATGTGGAAGTAATAATTGTCTTGTTGTTGTCTGTTTTTAAATAAATCCCTGTTGAGTTTTAATTATGACATCTTGCGAGTTTGGAAATTTTGTTTCCCATATATCAAATATTTCTATTGTTTTATGGATTTTAAATAAAATAAATATTTGTATTGTTTGTGTGTAATTTCTTGCATTTTTGCAGAGTAATTGTGGTGTTTTGTTATGTGATTTGTGTGTGGGTGGAAAGATTTTTGATTTGTTTGTGAAACATTTGCCTTATTAATAGTAATTTCTGGTTGTGTTATTGCAGAAGTTGATGCTTTATTTGTGCCTGGATTTTGTTGTTGTTGGGAGTTAGCTATTTGAGTGTTTTAGATGTTTTTTGTGTGCTATTTCCATCCTTAGTTTTTTCTGATTCATCGATTAAAGATAATTTTTTACCTAAACTTAGTTGATTTGTCCAAATAATTTCGTGAATATCTTCTTGTAAATGAGAGATTTTCTTACGTTTCCTCTTTTTATATTCTTGTATTAACCACTCCATGTCTTTCTTCTCCGTTGTCTGATTTACTACTATCCATTTTATTATTTAATTAAATTTGATAGATATCACAAAAAATGCTTTCAAACTCAGAGCTGTTGAAATTGTGTGACCTCAACAAGATCTCTGTTAGCACTGTGTGTTTAAAGAATAACGAAATGAAATGGGTTCATGTTTCCTAGAATAAGTAACCACTTTACATTTGGATAAGTTCAAATTAAGTTTAAATATTTCACACCACTCTTCAATTATTGATATTTGAGATTGTAAAAATTCAGTCATTACTATCATTAGTTTTGCAATAAATTTTCATCAGTGAAAAGCAACTTCTTACAGCTAATAATTTTCGTAAAATTATCAATAAATATTAAGTTGAATGCTACTGCTAATAAAGTAATAGTATAGGACCAAGATTGGAACCTTGAAGCAGCCGCAAACAGTTCATATTTAAATCCATTTTATGCAACATAATAAAACTGATCGTTTAAATATGAGTTAAAAATATATTTTGCGTAATTAAAGCTAAATTCGTTATTGTTGACCTTTTTTCCATAAATCCATGTTGGTACGATAACAATACATTTTTTACGAACATATAAATATAATTATATAAAGCAATCTCAAAGATCTTGGCAAAGTTGGGCAGAATAGCAATGGGCCTGTATTTAGTTACACATTAAATATAAAATTCAAGGCCGTACCCTGAGTAAAATGAACAAACATACGTATTCATCAGCATTGAAAAAGTTCAAAAATTTGGACTAAACGTAGGTTAATTATTTCCATTATAAAATTAAATTAGAAAAAGTTTATTTTTTCTATTTTTTACCAGTGATCAACAGAAAATTATCAAAAAGTTTTGGTTACATTCTATTGTCACAGAACTTGCCTCACTCATACCCAATTCGACGACTGTGGTACCGCGAAATGCTAAGATTGCCCCGATCGTCCCTACACGATTCTGTTAAACAAACAAAATGCCGTGGATCGAGACGGAACTGGAAAACTGGAGAATAGACGAGAAGCATTCGAGTCGTTCAGGAAAAATGGATCTAGAGATACTAGAAAATACCTGGAATATTCATTTGGTCTATAAAAGAAGAATAAACGGCCCATTTAGTCTTGTATTACAGTCTGAATTGAAGTGTTTAGTTAGAGAGATCAAAGTGATTTCATTAAATAAGTGTTTAGTTGAGTTGTAATTAGTTTTCAGTAGTGTACTAGGTAGTTGGTTAATAAAGATAAGTAATTAATTAACGGATTGTTTTTCTGGCAGTAAGAGAAAGTCGGATTGGGAAATCCGTGACAATTTGGTGTCGGAAGTGGATTTAACTGGAAGTTTGAAGAACTTTCGGGAACCCTGTGCGTAAGTGGGATTTAAATTGGAAGTTTGAAGAAATTTCTGGAACCCTGTGCGTGGGTGGAATAAAGACCCAAGTGTGACATATCACCGCACTCGTCGTGACTCAAGGAAGTGAACGGTGGTATTTGCGAAGGACAATCTCGAATATTCTAGAACTTTGTACGGGAGTGAGACAAAGACCCAAGTGTGACATATCACCGCACTCGTCGTGACTTAACGAAGTGAACGGTGTTATTCGCGAAGGACAATCTTGAACATTCTAGAACTTTATGCGGAAGTGAGACAAAGACCCAAGTGTGACATATCACCGCACTCGTCGTGACTTAAGGAAGTGAACGGTGTTATTCGCGAAGGACAATCTTGAACATTCTAGAACTTTATACGGAAGTGAGACAAAGACCCAAGTGTGACATATCACCGCACTCGTCGTGACTTAACGAAGTGAACGGTGTTATTCGCGAAGGACAATCTTGAACATTCTAGAACTTTATACGGAAGTGAGACAAAGACCCAAGTGTGACATATCACCGCACTCGTCGTGACTCAAGGAAGTGAACGGTGGTATTTGCGAAGGACAATCTCGAATATTCTAGAACTTTGTACGGGAGTGAGACAAAGACCCAAGTGTGACATATCACCGCACTCGTCGTGACTTAAGGAAGTGAACGGTGTTATTCGCGAAGGACAATCTTGAACATTCTAGAACTTTATACGGAAGTGAGACAAAGACCCAAGTGTGACATATCACCGCACTCGCCGTGACTTAAGGAAGTGAACGGTGTTATTCGCGAAGGACAATCTTGAACATTCTAGAACTTTATACGGAAGTGAGACAAAGACCCAACTGTGATATATCACCGCACTCGTCGTGACTTAAGAAAGTGAAAGGTGTTAATCGCGAAGGACAATCTCGAACATTCTAGAACTTTATACCGAAGTGAGACAAAGTCCCAAGTGTGGCATATCACTGCACTCGTTTCATGGTGAAGGCAACGGCGATAGCTAGAAATACATTCGTTGACATTCTAGAACTTTCCAAATAGAGTGAATGCCTGTAACTAGAAGCCAAGTCAGTATGGATGCACAAATGGCAAAACTGTTAGAAATGATGCAGACAATGCAACAGGAAATGAGAGGCCAGATGAAGACGATGCAAGAGAAATTAGCAGAACAGGGACAAACAATGCAAATGAAATTTGAAGAACAAGGGCATAAAATTGAAGATCAGTACCAAACGATGCAGCAAAAATTAGAAGAACAAGGGTATAAAATGAAAGATCAGATACAGGCAATACAACAGAAAATGAGGGATCAGACGAAAGAAATGCAGACAATGTTAGCAAAATTGGAGAATACACTGGAAGAAAAACTAGAGCAGTCACCTAAAGTGACGCAAGTAGAAGTGAAACTGTTAGCTCAAAAAAAAGAAAATAGACGAAGAAATAAACTTGGTTAGAGAAACCTGCGAAGAGCTTCGACACAACCTAGACAAAATAAGAAAGGAGGGTGTAATCAAAGCAGAAGGACCTGTTATCCGAACTCAGAAAACGAAGCCCCCAGAATTCGACGGCAAGGTTTCCTGGAATGTATATCTGCGTCAGTTTGAAGCAGCAGCTGCAGTAAATGAATGGTCTGATTGTGAAAAGGCTACTACTCTGATAGTTGCTCTACGAGGGGAAGCTCTTGACGTCTTACAAGGAGTTCCTGCTGGGCAGCAGAATAATTACGACATTCTAAAACAGCATATGGAAATGAGATATGGGGATAAGCACCTGCGAGGCAGCAAAGATGGCATCCGGTAGACATGTTAAAGTTCGGGCCATCAGTGATAACAGCGATAGTATGGCAGATAGTATGGAGACCTAATACAGACGCTAAAGGAGATTATTGATAAGCCCCTCTACTGGGCCACAGAAAGATTGTTCTAGTCGAAGGGATCGCCTTCTTAAATGCTGGAACTGTGGACAGACAGGACATCTAAAAAGACAGTGTAGGGCTCCGGTCACGGATCAGCAAAAGCGCGACTCCCAGGCGACAGCTGCACAGGAAAACTAGGGTCAGCCGGCTTGACGGGGCAAAAGCCGGCTGCGTCCTCCTACCATGCCCCACGAGAAGAAATTACGTTATCACGTCTCAAGAATTCTGACTTCTTGCTAGTAGAAGGCATTATTTTTGGTCGTATGTTCCCTATGGTAATCGACACTGGAGCGACAAGAACTATAGTACGGCCGGATATTATTGGTGATTGGCGTATTAAGAACCCTGCCAAACGTTACGTCCTTACAACAGCCAATGGACAACAACTGCCAGTCAAGGGGGAATGCGAGCTTGAAGTAGAATTAGTAGACATCAAGTTCAAACACACAGCCCTGGTAGCAGATATATCGGACAATGTCATTCTCGGACTAGACTTATTACGAGCAAAGGGGGTGAACTTAGATTTGACTACACTGAGAATAACGCTGCACGGAGACTCGTTGTTAAAGAAGATGTGGTACTACCTGCTCAGACCGAAACCTTGGTTGCCACTGTAAATGGATGGGGAAATGTCTTGCAGTGTAGGAGTGGTGGAACCCAGTAATCCGGATTTGTTCAATAAATCTATAGTCACCGGCCGCACCCTGATTAAACCGGAGGAGACGACAATAGTACGGGTAGTTAACCTGAAAACCTTTCCACAGAAAATTACAAAGGGAACTGAAGTAGGAGTGTGTGAACCTGTTACCATGGTCAAAACACTCAAAGAAAACAACGAGATGGAGATGAAACCAAATAAGACCAGTCTACCAGAATGTCCAAGGGACATTGTGGATAGGGCCAAGGAAAGATTAACAGAGGTTGAGGTGGAACAACTGGAAGAGCTGCTAAGTGAAAATGAAGATGTGTTTGCACTTAAACCAGGCGCCTTTGGGAGAACCAATGTAGTGAAGCATCGAATCGATACTGGTTCATCATCTATAAAGCAGCCACCACGAGGACTTCCACTAGCCAAGCGAGAAGAAGTTAACAAGATGTTAATTGATATGCAAAATCAAGGCACCATAGAGCCATCTCAGAGTCCTTGGGCTTCTCCTGTAGTCCTGGTCAAGAAGAAAGACGGCTCCACCCGATTTTGTGTGGACTACAGAAAATTAAATGACGTCACCAAGAAAGACAGTTACCCATTACCGAGGATTGACGATACTCTGGACACCTTGGCTGGTGCGCAATGGTTTTTCACTTTAGATTTAAAGAGTGGATATTGGCAAGTCGAGGTCAGGTCCCTGCCACTTTTGAGCGACTGATGGAAACTGTACTTCATGGCCTGCATTGGGAGACCTGCTTGATTTACTTGGACGACGTGGTGGTGCTGGGACGCTCTTTTCAGGAGCACCCGAACGGTGTGAAAACAGACCCGGAGAAGACATAAAGAACTGGCTGGTTCCTAAAGACAAACATCAAGTTCGAAGTTTTCTCGGCCTATGCACATACTATCGACGATTCGTCCAAGGATTCTCGGACATTGCCAAGCCTCTTCATAAACTAACAGAAGACAATATCTCGTGCGAATAGACTCCGAGATGCCAGCAAGCCTTTGAGACGCTGAAAGAGGCTCTCTACACTACCCCGATTTTGACATACCCAATACCTGGACAACCATTTATAGTGGACACGGACGCAAGCAACATTCGAATTGGTGGAGTTCTTTCCCAAGTACAAGATGGCCAAGAGCGAGTAGTGGGCTACTTCAGCAAAGTTCTATCGAAAGCAGAAAAAAAATATTGTATGACTCGGAAAGAATTGCTTGCCATCGTCAAGAGTCTAGAACACTTCCATAAATACCTGTATGGCCAAGAATTCCTGCTAAGAACGGATCACGCTTCCCTTAAATGGCTGCTACAGTTTAAAAACCCTGAAGGACAGATGGCCAGATGGCTGGAACGGCTGCAAGAATATCACTTTGTTGTAGATTATCGAGCCGGCAGAAAACATGGAAATGCAGATGCCCTTTCCCTGGTGTTGGAAGACGGTGTCCTAAAAAGAGCATGGGAGAACAATGATGGAACGGACGTCAAGAAGCAAGTACTACTCCCGAGGTCCCGGGTCAAGGAAGTGTTGCAGGAAGTACATGGAGGTACTGGTGGTGGACATTTCGGTATCAATAGGACTCTACAGAACGTTAGGAAACGTTTCTACTGGTTGAGCTGTAGGACGGATGTAGAAGATTGGTGCCGAAAATGTGACATATGTGCAGCCAGCAAGGGACCAAAGACCCGTTCCAGAGGCAAAATGCGTCAGTACCTCGTAAGAGCACCGTTTGGGAGGATTGCCATTGATATCGCTGGCCCCTTTCCGAAAATCCAAAGTGGAAACCGATATCTGCTAGTAGCCATGGACTACTTCAGCAAATGACCGGAAGTATACCCCCTTCCCTATCAAGAGACCACAACCGTAGCAGAAGCGCTAGTCAACAATCTGTTCTGCAGATATGGTGTACCCATGGAACTACATTCAGATCAGGGCAGAAATTTCGAATCAGGTGTGATCCGAAAGGTCTGCGAGCTTATGGGAATCCGAAAAACCAGGACCATCCCACTGCATCCCCAGTCAGATGGTATGGTGGAACGCTTCAACGCCACACTAGAAACCAATCTGAGGATGTTTGTGAACGAGAACCAAACAGACTGGGACAAGCTCATTCCACTCTTCCTGTTAGCTTACCGCTCAGCTGTCCATGAAACTACTGGGAAAACTCCCGCAAGGATCATCTTTGGAAGAGAGCTTCGCCTTCCAGCAGATTTGGTATTTGGTCGTCCTGCGGAACAGCCCACCGAGCCAGACACTTACACCCATGAGCTAGAACGAAGACTAGCAGCCGTACACGATCAAGTCAGATCTCGAATGCGACTAGAGAGCGATCGCATGAAGACTCGATACGACGTCCGGGCCAATACAGTCGGATTCCAACAAGGTGACCTGGTGTGGCTGTACAACCCCACGCGGAAGAAAGGAAGATCGCCTAAACTACAGAACCGTTGGGAGGGCCCCTATACCGTCATTAAAAGAATCAATGACGTCGTCTACCTGATACAAAGGACTCCCAGGAGTAAAATGAAGGTCGTCCATCTGGAGCGTCTGTCCCCGTATAGAGGTGTATCCGATCGGGACGATCGGTCCTAAGGAGGGGGCAGTGTCACGGAATTTGCCCCACTCACTCCCAAACCGACGACTGTGGCACCGCGAATTGCCTAAGATTGCCCCGATCGCCCCTACGCGATTATGGTAAACAAACAACATGCCGCTGATCGAGATCGGCCTGGAAAAATCTGGAATCGACGAGAAGCATTCGAGTCGTACGAGAAAATGGATCTAGAGATACTGGAATATACCTGGAACATTCGTTGGGTCTATAAAAGAAGAATAAACGGCCGAGGTAGTTAGTCTTGTACTAGAGTCTTGTATAAGTCTTGTATTACAGTCTGAATTAAAGTGTTTAGTTGGAGATATCAAAGTGATTTAGATAGCGATTAATTAAATAAGTGTTTAGTTGACCTGTAATTAGTAGTGTGCAGTAGTTAATAAAGAAGTAATTAATTAACGGATTGTTTTTCTGAAAGTAAGAAAAAGACGGATTGGGAAACCCGTGACAATAATATTACATAGCATTAAAATAATAATTTAATAATTTTATTATGAAGTATAAAATAAATTTCATAAAATTGCATGACGTTGACAATTGTTATCACTCAGTACATAAAGAAAAACGAATTTAAACCCAGAGCAACTTATAATGAATAAAAGGTGAAAGTCTATAGATTAATCTGATATACATATTGTAGGCAGACGAGTAACATTTTTAAAGATATATGGATTCAAGATAAACCATTTCATAAAAAATAAATTTAAATGTCAAATTATAAAATTAACTCCTAAACTGTCAAGACTAAAGGTGACTTTGCAAGAATCTCTTAAGTGCATTAAGGAGACATCCAAAGACTGAAAAATCATGTGAATGGACCTTTAACTTGGCAATCTACAGAAAGGATGAAAAACAAAGAATTTGTTGATAGTTACGGCTTGGGTTTTGAACAAGGTGCAGCATCACAAGATAGCTCCCGAAAACTTACAAATTATATTAGAACAAACAAGTATAAATTAAGAAAATATCTACTCACCAGCGAAATCTACTATAGTAAACGGACGAAATTATGGACAATGACTAATCGCTAGCTTGTGGACAAGCGCGACGGGCGAAGCGTGCGGGGAGCAACATTTCATAGGCGTACTAAATTTGAATGCGATCAGATATAAAAAATATACAAAAATGACAAAAATAATTGCATTACATGACATCCATTATTTTTAGAGTAGAAACAGTGATATAACAGTTTTTACCAATTTCGAGGCGCTAGATAATAAAAATAATAACAATTATTTCAAAATTTAAAGTTTTTATCTTATATTTTCAATTGCCCAAGGTTGAAAATAATAGAGAGTGACTAATTCACAACACAGATGAGTACGGAAGATCGGGTAGTATGATTACCTAAGCGTACCACTTGAGAAGAGCTAAAGCACACAAAATTATCAAAAATAAGTTGACGTCGGCTGAGCCTAGCACATTAACAATATACTTTAAATGTGCCACCTGTGTCATCCTCTCTACAAATTAGAATGCCGTCCTTATGGACGGCGATTGCCCGCTACCACCCACTTACACCTACCTAATGCGTATTTCGCGTTAATTATTTATGGCGGGAAAATCTCAACTTTTGACAATTGCAATTTGCGAAACTGTCAAACACTACAAATATTATTGCCTCTTTTTATTATGTGGTGTTAATAAATTTGTTTTGAGCTTCTGATAATCTACCATGGCAGTTTCACGATGAAAATGATAGAAAATGTTATAGGTAGTTGACAAAATTTGTTTTTCCACCATTAAATAAATAGTGCAAATATTTGCGAATTCTGCATTCAAAAGGACAAAAGGCTTTAGAATACATACACACTATTTACTATTGGTTACGCACTGTCACTATAACGGTCACACATTAACACTTATTATAATCATATCGTACCGCTTTTGTTTCGTCAAAATTTAGTATATTCTTCGATCCAGATTCTTATTTTTTAATATTTATTCTAAATAGTTTCTTCGTCATATTACTATTTCGTCCTTTCTATCGATATACTCTTTTCGATTTCATTTATACCGACTAAGTTTCATCTTGTAAGATATAGCAATAGAATTTTTTTTTGGAAAACTCATTTTAAAAATACAATCTTCCTTCCGCGAGTTTTCATCACTTTCCTTTTCACAGTTGAACTTCTTTACCACTTTTTTATTTGCACACATATGCTATTCACGTACAATTTTCTTAATGAAATATATATTTCAACATCACTTACACTCATATTTTGACCTCGCGCACTAAACTCTTTATACATGTCATCATCCGATATTCCTCATTTCGATCAAATCACTAACAAAATTAATTACATTCATAATTAAATTAACTAAAAGATATACCCGAAATTTTGCCCGCCCGAACGATATACCCGCCCATGATAGCCTTGGAAATGAAACAGTTGGATCCGACAATTCGTCGCAGCCAATGAAATGCCAGCATCGCATACGTACTAACTGCAGCGCATGCGTAGCAGAATATGTGTAATCGGGTATGCTCTCAGAGATATCCGGCATACGATTTTGTACGAAAAATATAAGGGCTGCTAAAGTTATTTTGCCAATACATGAGAATTTCAACCATATCCAGTGAAATTTGCAGTTCCATAGTATCCTACAGGACAGTTTCCAGAAAGGTTTCCAAGCTCAACAATAACAACAATACTCACAAAATTTCACTGGAACTATTATAACTGTCTTCTTCTTCTTCTTCTTCTTTTTGCAGTATCTGACTCACCTATGGCATACTGATGAGGACTAACAAGCCCGAAACCGGCCTATGTCTGGTGGAGTGGCCGACAAGGGTTCTTGGCTGTTTCGCACAGATACTGCAGGTATAATTCAATACCGATCGGGGCATTAGCCCGCGGAGTAGTTGTTTCCTGCAGTATCATTTATAGATTTAATGGCGCATCGCCCGGAGCGAGAGGTCTGCGGTTAAGTATCTACGATATTGTAGGTCGCTTTCTGCAAGTCGAGCCGCTTAGGCCGAGCAGGAAGTAGCAGACCAGTTAGATCTCACCTGCACTCGATTTATATGTGAAACTACATATGAAGGAACAGCCAGTTCAATTGTCGGTCATCTCACCTATGGCATACTGATGACGGCTAACAAGCCCGAAACCGGTCTATGTCTGATGGAGTGGCCGACAAGGCTTCTTGGCTGTTTCACACAGATACTGTAGGTATAATTCAATACCGGTCGGAGCATTAGCCCGCGGAGTAGTTGTTTCCTGCAGCATCATTTATAGATTTAATGGCGCATCGCCCGGGGCGAGAGGTCTGCGGTTAAGTACCTACGATATTGTAGGTCACTTTCTGCAGGTCGAGCCGCTTAGGCCGAGCAGGAAGCAGCAGACCAGTTACATCTCACCCTGTGTATCAGTCAAAAATTTTAATGTCTGGTTTTTTTATGCCAAATTGAACTGTTCGGTTATCACTCGCGTTCTGTCTAATAAATTGATTTTTTCGTAGTGTTGAAACTCGTGGAAATTGGTCACAAATCTGAAATGTCTTTCTTGGGCTGAAGGCTATAGGTCTTTGCTCCTTACCGAGAAATTCTACTGTCCTGGTCACGGCGTGGCTTCTGGGCACTCACTTTGTTCTAAGTTTTAAATAATACTCAGGAATTTGTGTTTTATTATTTGTGGGGGTGGCCAGTGTTATACCTGTTCGAATTTCTTTCAGTTTGTAAGTTTTTTATTAATATATTTTAGATAAGCTCTGTTTATCTGCAGTAATGTTGAGACTTAAGCCAGGATAGTGGGTTTAGGGGGGGCAAATAGGCACTTTGTAATTAATTAACGATCTATTCAAGTTAATTCCTACACTTACTAGCTATCTACACTATCGCACTTGGACTAATATGACTAAAATTGCAACAAATGACTGGAAAGTTATGCGTTACGACTGACCGTGGCTGAGTACATCGATAGTCTGCTGGAGAGACGGAAAGAAAAAACGTTCCGTATTTATATGATTCTCCCGACCCTGGCTGGCTCGCGATTGGTCAGCCGAGTTTGGAAACAGAATTTCTCCTATAATTCCGCCCTCGACTGATGGATCTTTATGAAATTTTCAGGGGGATAATTATCGTCATTTGCTGAAATTTTCAAGGGTTTTCGTTAACAAGTTTCCTCACAAAAGAGGAAAACCTGTGACACCCTCAGGGGTATATCCAGCCAGCGCGCCAATCACAACGCGCCATTAGCTACCTTGAACCCCATTGGCCAGGCGCTCTGGATATACTCAACTAGCACTCCTGCCAGTTCATCGACTGAACATTGTAGTGCTACAACGTGTTTTTCATCAAAGTGCCCTTTGGCCAATGACCAGCTTCTTTGATCCTAGTTCTTCAAGCTCCTTTGAGCATTTTTATCAACATAGGCCTTTGCCTAAAACTCTCCAGTGTTACCAGTGCTTCGAGTATCCAGCCAGACTTTTTAAATAGTACTCCATAGTAGCAGTCCTGGAATTTATACGCCGCGCTTCGTATAACCAACATTCAGCTCCGTTAAGTGCTTCGCTTCCCAACGCTTCGCCAGTGCATCGCTACGCTGCCTTCGCAAATTAGACACGATTTTCTTTCGAAATTTGGAATACAGTTTAGTATTCCTGGCGTCCGACTAGTTACCAAATCGCACCTTGTTTTTTGGACTTCTAGTGAGGATCCCGAATCGAAATCGCACCCTGAGATCACGATTCTCACGACCAGCACGGGAAGCAGTCGTGCCAACAAGCCCGCCAGAACTCCAAAACGCAAGCTGTTGCGTTTATACGCTCCTGACTCCGCGCCAATATCCTTGGCAGGATAAATGACCTCGGATGAGCGAGGTCGAGAGGGACTATCTCTCTCTACCCACTTCATCGCTGTAGGCCTGGACGCCTCGTAGAGGTGGGTTCTCTTCTCCGGTCAGCCTGGACCGCAATTGCAGCCGATGCCGGCGGCTCGAGGAACCTCCTCCTGTCCTGGCATGCCCCGTCGGCAAGGGCTTATCTTCTGGCGCTCTTCTTTTTTCGCCGACTCGTTAACCCCCGGGGGTAGTCATGTTTTGGCCGCGGCGCGAACGCCTCCGGCCAGGTCGGGGTTTGGGTTAAGTCAGGATTAGCACTGTGGCTCTGGGGAGGCGTTAGGACAAAGAACCTTAAAGTCCCTATCGTCCAGCGTCGCGGAAAGGATAGGGTAACGGAGCCCGTCTAGGCAGGTTCCGGGGTAGGGTGAGGAAAAGTCAAAGTATCTTCTTGGTCCTATTCTTGATCCTGGCGATCCTGAAACAGAAAAAACCTCTCAACTTACCCCGCGTCCAGGAGTTGAAACCTTCGCCGCCTGTACCTGGCGGCCGCATCGGGTCGGTAGTCCACCGCCGCCTGGATCAGCTGATTGCTGTGGACGGAAGCCTCCGCTCGCGCTTTCATCGCTTCCAGGGCTGGCGTGAATCCCAGATCCCGGCGAATATCGCTGTTGCGGACGAACCAGGGCGATATTCTCGACGGCCACCCTTTTCAGGTGCGTCTTTGCTGCGTATCCCCATGCTGCTCCGGCATACGTCAACTGTTGCTTCAAGACAAACTTGATTAACCTTACTTTGTCGCCAAGGCTCAGTCGACTATCCCTATGGAGTAACGGATAGAGTTTCGTCATAACGAACTTACCTTTGCGAACCACTTCGTCGACGTGTGGCTTCCAGGTCAGCTTTCTGTCTAGGGTCACCCCTAGATATCTAGCTTCGTCGGTCCACTGGATGTCCTCGTCGTTGAACGTCACGCGGCTTATCGGCTGCGCTATGTACCTACGAGAGAACATCATACCTTGGCTTTTCTCCGTGTTGATAGCCACCTTCCAGCGGTTACACCAGTCTGCCTAGCGCTCTCTGTTGTCGCCTCGTCGCCATTTCCGGGTTTATGGATCGGGCTAAGATGGCGGTGTCATCGGTTCCTGACTCCTTGTTGGGTTTTATATTTATATGAGAGGGCCGATCCTCGGCAGCCAATCAGGATTGGGCTACCTAGGATCCTCCACCCTCTCGATATACCCAGGGACGACAAAATCAATAATTAATACGAAGACGGATAATTAATATACCGATACTAATATAAATGTGCGTAATTACTTCCTATTTCCACAATCCTGGTTTATAGTGTTCATCTGCAGTTGAACAGAAGCACCATTGGTAAAATAAACAATAAATAAATTCGAACAAGGTACAACACTAGCCACTACACCTAATAAATAAATATCCTGAGTACTATTAAAACTAAGTGAGTGCCTAGAAGCCGCCAGGACGTTCGAGTGAGACATTCCCGGTAAGCCAAATTACACTAATTGCTTTCAGCCAGGGAAATTCAGACAGTTTGAACATTTAGACCAGAGTTTAATCCCCAGATAGACAAATCGATAAACTGAACGCGAGTGATAGACTAGATATTGTAAAATTCGCAGTGACACAGAACTATTTTAGAATTTGTCCTATAACGGGTGTTCAGCTCGATACATTTTTACGAAAGTCTCAGCAGCTAGAAAAATACTTACAGCCTAGTACACTGGACTTTCGGAGTAACCTAGAATAAGATATTCATAGCAAGGGCGCAGTCATACGCGTATTTCAATCAATAGATATACAGGGCGAAGTAAAGCTAGGTGACGTGACGTCACACTTTTGAACGAGTCGCTCTATCTAAGCTACGTAGGTTGCTTTTGGGGTCACAAGGAAGCCCAATTCATTATCCCTGTTACGTGGTACACTAGTTACCCCAATCTAAATAATTCTATCACAAAATGGCCGACGCAAATGTTGAAAAAAATAGAGAAGCTACCCCACGTTGTGTCCATGCAAATGAACCCAGCATGGAAATAACTCCACGGTTGAGACCAGCCTCTCTGGCTACCACCGAAACGGCGTCTCCTCCGCCGTTATTACTCTACGGAGAACATGTAAACGCTCGTTGTTGTGTTTTTGGCGTTTTGGAGCACTATTCGTAGCGTTTAACGTTTGCGTCGGCTAGCGGTGTCTCTAGGGCGTAGTATGGGTTCGCGAAACCAATCCAGGATTCACTAGCGGGAGAAACTGGCGTAGCGTACGAATCGATGTGATATTTGAGCGCCAGAAAGTTTTAATAAAACTTCCAAAACTGGATGCTGCGCGATTTCAGAGTCTGGGAAAAACCCATCCCACAAGATGGCTGCGGCAATCGATATAAACACGCACTGTTGGATGTTGATATGGTCTGGTTCGTTGCTATAGCGACGGTTTCTGGATACTCGGCTAGTAGTTCGATGGAACTAATTACTCAACGGAGCACTAAATGGATGATACTGGCCGAAGGGCACAAGAATGATGGAGCCAAAGGGCACTTAAAAGACAAAACTGAAGTGGCAGCACTATATACACTCGTCGGAGGCTGGCGTAGACTGAGATACTGTTTCCAAAATGCGTGTTATAGGATGATGCTCAGGCAGGTCTTCGATACCCATCCCACAAGTGTTTCGTAGTATAAGCCATGGAATTCATACACCGCGCTTCACATCGTGAAAACAGCGCTTCAATAAACATCGCCAGTGCTACGCATCGCTGCCTTCGCATATAATAGACAAAATTTTCCTTAAATCGGAACATACAGAGTGTTCCTGGCGCCCAAAACCATCGTTAAAATCGTCACCTCATTTCGGACTCCAAGAGCGGATCCCGAGCCACCGAAAACGCCCTGAGATCGCCGAAAAAAGCACTATCAGTGGCGTCATCCGCGAAACGCACTTCGCGGACGCCGAAAAAGCTGAACAAAACCGGCTTATACGTTTACATGCGCTCGGTTTTATGCACGCGTTCGGGCGTTTTTGGAAATCCCGACGGCTCCGGCCAATGGGGTGGTTCGGATGGGGTTGCTGCGCTGTGATTGGCCGAGCGCCAGATATACCCCTGGTGACGAGCAAAACTCGGGGGCGCTTAGCGCGGAGCGTCATTTCTCACCCTTGAGCCGCAGCGTTCACATCTACAACAAATACAGCGACCAACAATCAGACGCTTGGCGCTCCTCTACTCCTGCACCCGCGTCACCATCCAAATTATTAGAGCCACTGGCCCACGAACCTATTAATATGCAGATACCTTCTCTCGAGCCTCAGAGAAAATCAAATCAAAAACAAAAATCTATTCTATTAATCATCCCATTTAAACCTCATTAGATGACCTTAAAGAATATTGCTCGAATAACACCAGCTATTAGAGGGGAAAAGAAAAATCTGTAATAATTTTAACTTATAAATTTTTAGAACCACATATTAAATAAATGCAAACATTTCAAAATATTGGTATATGGTTGTTTTGTTCGAGATTATGAAGACGTTACAGCTGAATTGACATTCAGAGATTTTACAAGTTTAAAAAAGGACAAAATAGTAAAATTGAGTTTAAATGTTTATTAGAGGAGTTATGTAACCAACATTGGTGTCTACTTTTATTTGTGTACAAATCCGTAATAAGTTTATTCTTCAAGATAACCAAAAAAAAATTTTTTTTTAAATTTTACTTGACATCGAAAACTGCTTCCTCTGACCCTACGTGACATTTAAGATGGCGATCCAAGACCTGCCATGTTTTTATACACCCTAAATTAAATAAAAACGTTTAGAAATTTTTTTATTTAAATCTGGTAAGGTGGAGTTAATCAGGACCCCTCAAAAAACCTATGTGTAAAATTTGATAAAAACTATACTGTTACACCCAAACTTTCGCCTATCGTATAATTCCTCTTATTTTTCTATTTTTCACACAAACACCTCTACCCAGCACCAACAACTTGTCTTCGCCACGTAGAATGCCCTCTACCGTCCCCGCCTAACGCCTATCCGTTGTGCCTGTCCAGCAGAATTCTCCTCTCTGAGCTCCTACCTGCTCCTACCTTTGGCCGCCAAATGTCGTCGCCTGTCCAATTCTCAATTCTTATAATAGTCGGCCATCCTGAAACATTAATGTCCTCATTAATCTACTAGTCTCACCTAACTGTCTAAGAGATCAATCAGATCCTGTCGACCAGACTGATCCCTTTCAGAATTGCCTAAAGAGTCATCAGACTCGTCGCCTACATTAACTGCACCGCTTTGATAACGCCTTAAGGTATCTACTGCTACAATAGCCTCGAATCGCTTATAGCCCCTAACACTTTGCAATGATGCAATCTCATACCTGTCGTTGCATAACACCTTTGTTATCTTATATAGACCGTCATATTTATTAGACACCTTTCTATTGACACCCTTTTCACCTAGCATAGTGGCCGCCTGACGCCACAGAACTAAATCGCCTACTTTGTATTCGGTTGCAACCTTACGCCTTTTATCATACCTCGCCTTCATATGAGATGCCGCCTTTTGCAATCTCTCACCTGCCTTACACCTATCTGCATGCAATCGCTTTCGCCTTCGCCCAAGTGCAGCAGTGTCATCGCCCTCTGACAAGTCTGCCACTCGCCCACTTTGATAGGAGAACATCAAATCTGCTGGGGAGAATCTAGTGCTGGCATTTATCGTGTGATTGATTCCCCACAGTATCTCTGGTAGCTGTTCATCCCATCTCGCCTCTCCTTCCGCACTCGCCGTAATCGCCTCGATCAGTGTGCGGTTTGATCGTTCCACCTGTCCATTCGCCCAAGGGGTTGCAATAGCATTCTCCACATGCTTAATGCCCCTTTCGCCCACAAAACTAGCGAACGCCCCGCTAGTAAACGCCAATCCCCTGTTTGATATTATTCGCCTTGGGTACCCAAATTCGCCAAATATCCACCTTAATTTCTCAATAGCTTCTGCAGAACTCAAGGTTCTAGTAGGCTTTGCCCATGTATACTTGGTAAACGCGTCTACCACTACCAGCAAGTAACTATTCCGTTTCACACTTTTGACAAAGGGACCTAGATGATCGATATGCACCGTATCGAGAGGAAGTGCTTTCTTTTCATAAGGATGGAGAAATCCTTCGCCTCGCCCATGCACGCCTTTCGCATATGCACAATTCAGACACGCTGCTGTATACTTGTGCACAAAACGCCTCATTTTAAAACATACAGCCTGTCTCCTTCGCCTGTAATACGCCACAAGCGCCCGTCTCTCACCTTAAAAGCTGTTCGCACATCTTTGTCAGCTTTACCTCCTTCCAACGCCTTAACAATCGCCTGTGTTTTCTAATCCTGCAACTGAACTGTTCCAAACCAGTCCGCCTCAGAAATTGTCACCAAATTCACTTGTACTGGATTACGACTGAGAGCATCAACATGCCTCATTTTGTCACCTGGTCGATATTCCACCTCCATGTCGTATTCTTGAATCGCCAACCACCACCTAGCTATCATTGGCACCAAATCTCGCTTAAGCAGTGTCGCCCTTACTGCCGAACAATCAGTAACCACCTTAAAATGAACACCTAGCAAATAAACTCTAAACCGCTTTACTGACTCTACCAAGACCAAGGTTTCCAATTCATAACTATGGTACATTGGCTCCGCTTTAGTTGTCGCCTTGCTAATCACCTGTCGATTGTCTCTGGAGCAACATGCCACCTAACCCAAGTTTGCTAGCATCTGTGTGCAGTTCTGTAGGTAACTCACTGCTATATAACCCCAATATTGGTCGTTCTATTAACAACGCCTTCAACTTTTCAAACGCTAACTGCTCACCTTCGCCCCAATGCCATTCTACTCATTTCATTGTGAGCTTCGTAAGAGGACGCACCAAAATTGCAAAGTTCTTAATGAACTTGCGGAAATAACTAGCTAAACCAACAAATTGTCTCACCGTATGCACATCTGTTGACACTGGAAATTCCGCCACCGCCTTCACCTTCCGTGGTCCAGGTCTAATGCCACCTCCGCTCACCTTATGGCCTAAATATTCAATGGAAGCCTGCAAAAATGAACATTTCGCCATATTCAATTTAAATCCCGCCTGTCCTATCAAATCCAACACCTGTTCTAAAAGAGTCAAACCATCCTCAACTGTCTTAGATGGAATCAACAAGTCATCCATATACACCAACACCTGATCATGTCGCAATCCACCTAACATCTTGTTGATTATCCCCTGTGTTGTACAGGGTTTTCATTAATGTACGAGACCCACGTGACCGCGGCATTAGGCAACCAACATTACACAAATTGGTATTTGATAAAAATTAAAACACTATGGCACCAGTGGTGTAGTATATTTTATTTTTTCAAAGAAAAAGGTAATTTAAGAAATATTTCATTTTAGCTGTTTATTTTGATGTATAAATTTTGAAATACACATTAACTCAGAAATTAAATGAAGAAATCCATCTTACACCTTGATAAGTCAAATTAAAAAAAAAACAATTTACAATTAATTATTGAACATTTAATGTTTATTAAAAATTTTATTTATTACATATTGCTTACACCTTGCCATAAAATTTTTATGTTATAGGTAAAAAATCAGTTTCAAATTTAAACAAAGAAGTTTTAACAGGTAGAGAATATAAAAAAGTCACAATAGTTTAGTTTATCTTAGGATAGGTTTGGAACGTTTGATGTCGATACAAAACAGAAAACAATTTTACCACTCACCAAAACACTTCTACTTTTTCCGATGCTGCGTTTTGTTAACAAAGTAACATTCTCAACGCACAATTAAAAAGTGTTTTGGTGAGTGGTATTTTGTTTAGCTTTTATTATAAAAGGTGTTCAAAATGTCCACCTTCATTTTCTAGACATAAATTTACCCTCCGTTTCATGCATTCGAAAACACGTTCCAATTCATTTGGAGTAATGGATTCGATTTCATGGCGAATCGCTACTTCTAGGTCTTCAAGTGTGTGAACTCGCTGCTTGAAAATATTATTTTTTATACATCCAAAGAGATAGTAGTCTAAAGGTGTAAGATCAGGGGTTCGACTAGGCCACAATCCCCTACTAATAATTCGATCCCCATAAAATTCTTCTAAATATCTAATTGTTTCAGCTGCTGTGTGGGCAGGTGCTCCATCCTGTTGAAAATATCCAAACCTCAATTCGTCATCATGCATTTGTTCTAACGCTTGTCGTAAAATCTCCCTATACCTTTCACCATTTATCACTTCTCGAAAGAAAATTGGTCCTATTATCCGCCTTCTTGAAACGGCTACCCATATACCAATTTTTTGGGATGTAGTGAAGTTTCAATAAATTCATGTGGGTTTTCTGTAGCCCACGTTCTGTAATTTTGGCTGTTAATGTAACCTGATAGATGGACCCATGCTTCGTCAGAAAAAAAAACGTCAAATTCAATAAATCATTGTTGTTCAGATTTTCATTGAACCATTCACAATACCGTATTCGTTGGTTGTAGTCAGGTGGATGTAACTGCTGAACAATAGAGACTTTGTATGGGTGCATGTGCAATTGCTTCTTTAAAGCCTTGTGACACGTTCCCACTGAGAACCCTATCAACAAAACAAATATTCAGAAATCTACGTTACTTTTAAACGATATAAAATATAATCTCAAATTCTCACAACGTCTTATAATAATTTCAGTTTAATACACACAGAAATTCATTTTAAGGCTTTTAATTTAATTATAAATGTAGTTTCAAGTATTTAATGTGTGTAAAATAAAACTACCTGCATACCTGTTTGGGCAGACAACTGGGGGATAGATTTTTTGGGGCTCTGCTCCATACGTTGTCGTATATCGTCAACTGTATTTTCAGTTAAAACTGTTGGCCTGCCTGTTGATTTCCCCTTACAAATACAATGTTTTTCGTCATATCTCTTGAGAAGTATAGATTTATGCTTCCTAAAAACGTCATAATCCACGTCTATATCAGGAAAAGCTTCAATGAATTGGTCAATACATGACTGTAATGAATATGACCAACTTCCATCTGGATTTCGCGTGGCACTCCGAAAATGTGCCTTTAAAATGTAAGCATCTTGTTCAGGTGTAAAAGGCATTTTTAAACACTTGAAGTCTAAAAATATGAAACAAACATAAATAAACATAACCTTAAAATAAATTATTTACTTACGTAAGAAACACAAACAAATTCTGTAGCTCTGAAAAGAACTGTTGTTAGTAAAGTAAATAAACGTAAAAATGTTGGTAAATCACAAAAACAATCAAGGGAAAACGTACGGGCAACAGATATAAAAATATCAAAACAGCGCGCAGAAAATGGAGGGAAATACCGTGAACGCCTCTGGATTGACAGCTAGTTTAGGTCCCTAGATTTGAAAATTTTCATAGCAGCCAACTTTAGAAAATCAAATTTATTGATAGTGACAACCAATTTGATCACGTGGGTCTCGGACATTAATGAAAACCCTGTATATGTGTACTTGTGCTCGTATAATAAGAATACTAATTTACTAATGAGTATGTATTTTATTAGGCACATGCTAATAGCTAGCGTACAATATAATTTCTGCTTTTTAAAATGTCTGGCAAGGAGCTCTTGAGCTCGACCACTTAAGAACACATTGGTGGGAGTTGCGCTTGCGCATATATAAATTAGAGTACATCACACATGCCTCCCCCAAAAGTCGAGTATATAGAATAAACTAAATCTAAGTAAACATTGCTATATACAAATTATTTATACTAAATCTAAGTAAACATTACTATATACAAATTATTTATATACTAAATCTAAGTAAACATTACTATATACAAATTATTTATATACTAAACGTTCTACAGGTTTTATTAGTCTCTTAGGTCTAATATTTACAGAATCATCTTTACTACTATTTGCTAAAACACTATTTTCCGAAATAGCTTTTTCACTCACCTCACTGTCACTTTCTAAGTCTACATTTTGATCTACATTTTCACTATGTGTTGTACTAGAGCTCAAGGTTAAAGGAATACTTGAAATTCTATTTCCCTTTAGTGATCTCAACTGATTAGCGTGTCTTTTCCATTTAACGTTAAGCTCTGGCACTTCCACAAGGTAAGTACACTTTCCAATTTTCTTTAGAATATTACCTTTTATAAATACATTCTCCTTCTAATTCATAATGAATATATTTACGTCCATTAACTTGTTCAATTTGCTTATTTTGTGCATTTTCAACTCTTTTGCGTACATTTTCAGTGATATTTTCCTGTTTATTTTGTTTCACGTTAGGCAAAAGTTTTGAAAATCTTGTATTTAAAGATCTACCAAACATCAGTACAGCTGGACTCACCCCGGTAGTACTATGAGGAGTATTTCTATAATCAAATAGAAATCTACACAAAATTTGATTTGTATTTGCTCCAGAACTAGAAGTGAGGGCCTTTTTAATAGCATTTTTTATAGTTTTAACCGAATTTTCAGCCGCACCATTTGATGATGGGGAGTAGGGAGGACTAGTTATATGTTTAATATAATTATTACTTAGAAAAGTCTCAAATTCGTCTGAAACTAGTTGTCTTCCATTATCAGATACTAATAGCCTTGGCAATCCAAAACGAGCAAAAAGAGATCTTAAAGCTTGAATAGTAAGTGCTGATGTAATATTTGTCATTTCGAAAACTTCTACCCATTTTGTATAAGCATCAATAACTACCAAAAAATTTTTATTATTAAAGTAGCAAAAATCTATATGAATTCGTTCCCAAGGTTCATCAGGCCATTTCCATGGGTTCAATTTAACTTTTCGTGGGTTTACTTGATAGCTGTTGCAACTTGAGCAATTTTTTATAATAGCTTCAATATCTGAATCTAACTTAGGCCACCAAAAATATCCTCTAGCTAAGTTTTTCATTTTAACAATACCCATATGAGTTGAATGTAAATCGTTTAGTACATTTTCTTGTAATTTAATTGGAATAATTACTCTGTGATTCCACAATAAGCAATCCTGCTGTACATAAAGTTCAAGTTTTTTTTCAAAGTAAGGTTTTAAAATGGCACTGTCTATTTTACTAGGCCATCCATTATTTACATAATTAATTACCTTTTGTAAAATTTTATCTTCTTTCGTAAATTTTTGAATTTCAGCAAAACACACATTACTATCTTTACTTATAGAAGAAAAAAAATAACAATAATCTATGTCATCTTGTACATTTTCTATTAATTCATCTCTATTTTTAGGTGGTAAACGTGACAACCAATCTGCATTATTATTTTCTGATTTTACGTACTCAATATCGTAACTATAATTTGACAAAATAACAGCCCAACGCCTAAGTCTGTTAGCCGAAAATTGGGGTATGCCTTTGTTACCTCCAAAAATCGTTAATAACGGTTTATGATCAGTTAATAATTTAAAATGTTTATTATAAATATATTGATTGAATTTAGTAATTCCATAGATTATGGCTAAGCCTTCTTTTTCGATTTGAGAATAATTTAATTCTGATTTAGATAAGGTACGCGATGCGTATGCAATAGGCTTTTCAATGCCCGATGGAAATCTATGACTCAAAACTGCACCGATACCAACTGATGATGCGTCTACTATCAAACGTAATTCTAAATTTGGGTCAAAATGAACTAATATATCCGGTGATTGAAACAATTCTTTTATTTTCTCAAAAGCATCTTGACATTCAGATGTCCAATCCCATTTAGATTCTTTTTTTAGTAAATTATAAAGGGGATGTAAAATAGTGGACATATTTTTAATAAATCTGCCATAATAATTTATTGTACCCAAAAATGATTTTAATTGAGTAATATTATATGGTTCAGCAATTTCATTAATTACCTTCGTTTTTTCAGGCGAAGGATGTAATCCTTCCTTATCAATAATATATCCCACATATTCAATACTTTTTTGAAAAAATTTACATTTGTCAATATTAACTTTTAGTCCTGAATTCTTTAAAATATTTAATACATTTTGCAAATTAACTAAATGCTCTGTTTTGGATTTGCCTGTGACTAATATATCATCCAGAAAAACAGCTACACTTGAAATTCCAGCAAACAATGAATCCATTATTCTCTGGAACTTCGCTGGTGCTGACGCGACCCCAAAAGTCAAACGGTTATACCTGAACAAGCCTTTATGGGTAGATATGGTCAGGAGTTCCTTTGATTCGTCATCAATTCCAATTTGCTGATAAGCCTGCGATAGATCTATTTTTGAAAATTCGACTCCGCCTTGTAGCTGACTAAAAAGCTCCTCAATTCTAGGCAATGGATGTTGATCCACTTCTATGAATGGATTTATAGTGACTTTGAAATCTCCACATAACCTCATATCTCCATTTTTCTTTACGACAGGAACCACCGGGGTAGCCCATTGACTGTAATCCACCGATGATAGTATACCTAGGGAAAGTAAACGGTCAATTTCATTCTCAATTTTAGTTTTTAGAGCAAATAGAACAGGTCTGGCTTTTACAAATTTTGGTACTACCTCTGGATTTTTTAATTTAATTTTAACTAAACCCTTATTAAAAAAACCTAAGCCTGGAGAGAAAACATCTTCAAATTTATTAATTATCGAATTTAATTTATCTGATTCTTTAATAAAATTGACATTCGAAAATCCAATATTAAATAAATTTAAAAAATCTCTTCCAACGATGGGTGGTCCTCCATTTTTCATTACATATATTAAAATATTTTTAGTTCTATTTTGATATTCTACTTTTGCTTCAAAAACACCCACAGGTTCAATAGAGTGTCCATTATAAAAATACAATTTTTTGTTTGAGCAGTGTAGTTCGAAATTATTAAATTTTTCGTAATACATAATTTCAGAGATTGCTGTTATGCTACTACCTGAATCGATTTGAAAATCTACGTGTACAGTTCCTATCTTTACCTTTATCAAAAATGGACTAACATTAACTACTTGTTCTATACAAAATAAATTTAATTCTGAACTATCATTATTTTCAGTTTCTATTGTAGAATCGGAAATAAAATTATTTCTATTTATATGAGGATTTCTATGAAATACTTTTTTATTTTTACATACCGAGGCTAAATGTCCTCGTTTTTTGCAAATACTACATATAGAATTTTTATAAAAACACTTATCTTTTTTATGATTCCTCTTTCCGCAAATTGGGCATGGCTCATGGGTTCCTTCTTGCATCTCAGGGTTCTTTCTTAGGTTACTTTTCCTTTCCGGTTTCCTGTTCGTACCTCCTCTTCGCATAAAATTGACAGCTTCCTGTTTAATGGACATACCATGTGCTTCCTGCTCTGCCATTTTGTTTACCGCCACATTGACTGCTTCCTCAAACGTTATGGATTCCTTCTCCTCCATTAATCTGTCCAAGACTTCTCCCGATTTCCAACCAAAAATAAATTTGTCTCGCAAACACACCTGCAGCTCGGTTCCAAAAAGACAGGGCACCGCCAGTCCGCGAACACGTGCTGCCCACTGTTTGACTGACTCGTCGGGTTGCTTGTAAGCATTGTAAAATTTGTAGCGTGCTGCAAACACTGTCTGCTGCGGAGCAAAATGCTTATCGAATTGTGAAATAAGGTCTTTATATTCCTTGTCTTCTGGTTTTGATGGACTCACTAGGTCATACATTAATTTGTATGCCTCTTCATCAAGTGAATTTAACAAAATTGCACGTTTTTTGTTACATGCTCGGCTTTATCAAGACCATTTGCTAAAAAATAATTTTCTAGCCTTGCCTTGTATATAGACCAGTCTGATTGCTTTAAGGAAAATTCCCTTAAGCGTCCGATATCACTCGCCATTTCACGTGGTCACCAAAAGAATGTCTATAAAAACTCACAAACTGATAAGTTACTGCCGATTTGCGAACTATAATCTTTACTTAAATTGTTCAAAAATAAATTCTCGTCGCCAATTATGTTGTATATGTGTACTTGTGCTCGTATAATAAGAATACTAATTTACTAATGAGTATGTATTTTATTAGGCACATGCTAATAGCTAGCGTACAATATAATTTCTGCTTTTTAAAATGTCTGGCAAGGAGCTCTTGAGCTCGACCACTTAAGAACACATTGGTGGGAGTTGCGCTTGCGCATATATAAATTAGAGTACATCACACTCTGGAACACTGCCGGAGAGTTGGCTAAACCAAAGGGGACCCTTGTATACTCATACTGTCCATCAAGAGTGATAAACGCCGTTTTATCAATATAATCAGGGTGCATAGGCACCTGATGATACCCCTGCGCCATATCCAATGTTGTAAAATAACACCTGCCTGCTAATCGGTCCAACTGATCTGCTATCAGTGGGAGAGGGTACCTATCCTTAACCGTAATTGCATTCAACGCCCTATAATCTACACACAACCTAATTCCGCCATCTTTCTTGCTGACCAGTATTATGGGACTGGCATAAGCTGAATCAGACTCTCTGATAACGCCGCTATCGAGAAGTCCTTGCACCTTATCTCTCACCTTACACCTCTCTGAACACGACAATCTATAGGGTCTGTAATACACAGGTATATCATTCACCAACTTAATTCTCATTTCACCTAACTGTGTTAACCCTAAATCATTCTCACCAGCTGAGAAACAGTACGCCTTTCGTGACAACAACTCTGTTAGCTTAGTTTTATCATCATCATTTATATCACCCACATTAAGTTCAGACAAATTAACAGTTTGAATATTGCTCACCTTAATATCCTTTTTCCCTGGCCTGGTAGCTCGCCTAGTCGCCTCTCTACACCTAACAGTCCTCGCTACTACTCGTCCCTTCTTCCATTTAAGCTGCTATGGACCCTAATTGGTCACCCTAATCTGAGCCCTCTCGCCTGAACACCTTACAACACCGCTTGGCATCACTACGGTGCATTCGCCTATCTCAAGCAGCTTCGCCTCTATAAATAGCTCCTCACCTTCCCGTGTGTTGGGCACACATACACCTACTCGCCTCTCTGTGCCTGGCTCCACCACAACATCCTCTTCTAAGACAACTAGGTATCGCCTATCTACCTCGTCGTCTTCAAGGCTCATCTCCTTGAAAGGGTCCTCTACGCCTACCTCCTTGACAAAAGTCATCTTATTGTCGCTTACCACCATAGTGACACCTTTCTCGCCTATCGCCGGTTGCCCAGTCTCACCTTGACTGAGCTGCTCTTCTTCTCCTTCTCGCCTCCCTCTTTCACCTCTCCACCTTTCCTGCGAAGATACTCCTGCCTGACTGGACAATTCTTGAACCAGTGTCCCTCCTTTCCACACCAGCTACACCTACTGCTTTTGGGGTGAGGACAATCCCTGCTAATATGGGTCCCATACTCCTGGCAGTTGTAAGACCTAACTTTGGGCACCTCCGCTGTCGCCTGTCTCTTCACAGGGGGAACACCTGGGCTGCTCACCCTCTTCGATTTTACGCCTGTCGTTGAGGGTTCCGCTCGCCTACCTACCACCATCGCCATTGGAGACCTGCAAGTCTCTAAACCGGCTAGAAAGCCGGAATACAACACCTCAGGTGACTCGCTCCTGCAAGCCCATGCGTTCGCCCATAGTTCTTCTGGCAGCCCCTTGATTATGCAGGAAACTGCATCCTCGCCTGTCACCTTTACTCTTTCACACAACGCCAGCTTTGCGTGAAAGTAGCTAGTCATTGTTTCGCCTACCTGCTTACGCCTCTCCATCATCTCCGCCAAACAGTCATGGAAATCATGCCGCCTGGGAAACGCCTTCTGCAGATTCGCCTTCCACTGCTCCCAGGTGTAACTCAGCATGTCCAATCGCCTGAACCAACTCCTAGCTGCGCCTCTCAATTTCACCTGCATCAGGTATGATCGCTCATACGCTGACCACCCATGTACGTCGCCTAACTGGTCAATAAGCCCCAAAAACTTATTTACATTGGAGTCACGATCATCAGGATCGAACTCCTTTACAATGCCACCTACCTCCATTAATTCACCTCTCCGCCTACTTACCTCCTGAGTCTCGGTGCTGGCCCGAGACTCTGTCTTCGCCTGTCCCATACTTACAGCTACGCCTGTCGAACTGCTTGGGGTAGCCGCCGCCACTGCCGCTCCACCTGTCACCGCCGCTGCTCCGCCTATCACCGACGCTGGTCCGCCTATCACCGACGCTGGTCCGCCTGACACCGACGCTGCTCCACCTGTCACCGACGCCATCCTACTGAGCATTTTGTCCATAAAGGCGTCCATGCATCCTGCCAGTTTTTCATCCAGCACTCGCCTAACCACCTCCTCCGTCTTTTCCGCCCCTGTCGTTGATGCACCTGCCTCCAACTCTATATCATAGTCCAACTCTATCTCACTATCGCCTCCCAACATGTCACCTTCCTTCCTTGGCTTGTCCGCCATTTTTGAAAATGGCTACGCCACACCTATCACACCTGACAAATTTATCCTAATTACCGTCTTTTGCGGCTAATCACCTCTCGCAAATACCACACAGTACGTGATAACAATCCCAGTTCTGAGTTGTTACACCCAAACTTTCGCCTATCGTATAATTCCTCTTATTTTTCTATTTTTCACACAAACACCTCTACCCAGCACCGACAGCTTGTCTTCGCCACGTAGAATGCCCTCCACCGTCCGCGCCTAACGCCTATCCGTTGTACCAACCATAAGCTGTCGGTCGCCTGTCCAGCAGAATTCTCCTCTCTGAGCTCCTACCTGCTCCTACCTTCGGCCGCCAGATGTCGTCGCCTGTCCAATTCTCAATGCTTATAATAATACAGTGTTTTCATCTACACGTTCTTAAAGCTTTATTTCTTTATTTGGTCTGGTCTACCCCCTGCTAAATGTACGCTCACATAGGACACCCTGTATAGAGCGTATGTGTACGCTAAGTTGTTACTTCTTAGTAGTACAAGCCTCTCCAGAAGGAAGCCCAACGCCTGGGATCGTGCTCTAAAGCGCTGTGCTTGTACTGTGCAGTAACGGTATCCTTAATGCAGTGTGTATCCTTAATCTATGTATCATGATGCACGTCCAATTGCATCATCAGTCATGTGTTTGTGTTGCTTCTTGAAGGAGACTGTGATATATATGCAGTCGAGCTAGCCATGAGCATTGTGGTTGTCTCACTTGAAACTATTTCATAGAGCATAGAGCGTATATAGAGTGTTACTGTCTATACTAACATCAACTGTCTTACAAATGCCGTTGATTCAAACGCTAAGTTATTACTTCTTAGTATTACAAGCCTTTCCAGAACGAAGCCCAAAGGTGGGATCGTGTCCTAAAGTGTTGTGCTTATAATGTGTAACACATGCAGTAAAGGTATAAGGTATGTATCATGATGCACGTCTGATTGTTGCATCAGCCGTGTGTTTGTGCTGCTTCTTGAAGGAAACTGTGATATATATGCAGTCGAGCCATGAGCATTGTGGTTTTCTCACTTGAAACTACTTCATAGTATATAGAGCGTGTGTAGAGCGTTACTGCCTACACTAACATCAACTACTGTCCTACAAACGTTAATATTACAAACTTCAAGCTGTTACTTCTCAGTAGTACAAGCCTTTCCAGAAAAAAGCCCAACGCCTTGTATCATCAGCCGTGTGTTTGTGTTGCTTCTTGAAGGAAACTGTGATATATATGCAGTCGAGCCAAGCGCATTGTGATTGTCTCACTTGCAACTACTTCATAGTATATAGAGCGTATGTAGAGCGTTACTGCCTATACTAACATCAACTGTCCTACAAACGTTGATGTTTCAAACGCTTAGTTGTTATTTCTTAGTAGGACAAGCCTTTCCAAATGGAAGCCCAACGCCTGGAATCGTGTTCTAAAGCGTTGTGCTTGTACTGTGCAAAACATGCAGTAAAGGTATAAGCAATGTATATCCGTCATGTATGTATCATGATGCATGTCTAACTGTAGCATCAGCCATCTGTTCGTGTTGCTTCTAGAGGGAAACTGTGTTATATATGCAGTCGAGCCACATGTTAACGTATGTTGCGACGATACCTAAAAATATAGAAAACCTAAGCGACAAAATTACATCGGAATGTGCAACGACCATACCAGCCCCTACGACCTCCGACGACCCTTCCGATAAATTCCCCGACAGCCTGGCGCCGGCCTAATTGCTTCTTAACAAGCAATTTACAAACCACCCCTATTGGCCGAAATCCAAATTCTTGCAACCCCATTGGACAATCAGTTTTGGATAAATATAAACCGTCTACCTGAGGGGTTAAAACCGGGCGAATTTCGGTAATCGCTCAGTCATCACCGGCCGTTGCCGCGTATAGTTACCTCCGACGTTGAACAAGAACAGTCGTCTTCACGACATTCTCAGTCTTCACCGGCCGTTGCCGTGTAGAATCATCTCTCAGTCGTCGCCACCACTCAAGCAGTTCAGTCATCACCGGCCGTTGCCGTGTATGACATTCTTCGACTTCGACACCTCCTTCGAGCGTGCCTACGATACATTTTTCAACGTTTATCGACGCCAGTGCTTCGTTTATCCGTTACCAGTGCCCGTTGGCAACCTACCTACAAACTCCGTTGAGCCCTTCGAAACCAGTGGTTCGAGTTCCATCGAATACGTACAAGCCGTTGCTCTGTACGAAAAAACCGCAACGTAACTCAAGTGCTTCATTAAAACAACAACAATTCTTCGACAACCAAGAAACATCACACACATACATCGTCGCAACAAAGAAGTCAGCCGCGATTTTCCTATTTTTTGGATATTTTTTAGAGAAAAATATACCTGGCGCCCACTATCATCGTCCATACACTGTACTACCTCGTTTCTGGAAGCCTGGATAGGATCCCGAACCACCATACGCCCTGAGTCAGCCGCAAAACGTCAAAAACGGACCTTTTTCGCGAAATCCTGCGCGGAAACTCTCAGAAAAAGGAAAAGAAGCGTTTACATGTCGCCCAGCAACGTGGGGCTAGAACGAGGTACGTGAAACAGTGTATCAGTATCAAACCAGTACCAGCAAAAGCGATCAACAAAATGGAGCAAACACACGCCCTCAACTCCAGCGTCCAGGCGGACGAAGAGATTGCTGAAACGCTAATCCGTCTGGCAAATACAAGCATCGACGACGTCGAAACCCCGTCGCCACGCAGACCACGTCATCCCCTGCCCGGTCAGACGACCGCTAGTGCCAGCGATACCCCCGCAGCAGCCAGCCTAACGACAAACCAGTTGTTGGCAACACTCGTGCAAGCCCTCGGCCAAGCCGTGAAACCTAGGTCGAAGTGCCTAGCCAGGTTTCACGGAAACCTCAACGAGGACCCGCACCTGTTTCTGAACAAACTTCAGAGTCACTTCATCAAGAATCACATCACAGACGACGAGGAGAAGCTAAGCATAGCCGCCGAACGCCTCTTCGACGACGCCCAGAGGTGGTTCAAACCGTATTTCTCCGTGCAGCTAAACTACGCCGGCTTTACGTCAGTTTTCTTATCAAAGTACGACTCCGTCGCCGCCAGATCCGCCGCCAAGACAAAACTCTACAGTGAGCATCAGAAGCCCGGTGAGCTAGTAGAAACGTTTATCACCACGAAGCAAAACCTATTCGACCGCCTAGGGGAGAACGTTTCGGAGTTCGAGCAAATGCAGACAGTGGCGAATCTGCTTGACCCAGAAATAAGTTCACGCATTCCCATCGACCTACTCACCAGGTTCGATCAACTGATGAAGACCGCCGCCCGCGTCGAAACCAGCGTAGCCCAAATACGCCAGCAGCAGCGAAATTCCCACGACAAACCTGGACCGTCCGGATACCCGCCTAAGCGCGAACCAGAGCCCCGCCGGGATCAAGAAAATCGCAACGCGACATACCAAATTCCTCAACGCCGCCGACAAGAACCGACACCCAAGTTCTCGCTCGCCCCCTGTAGATACTGCCGAGGCGCCCATCTACACCGACGTTGCCCGGTTCACCCCCGGCGAAACCTAGACTACTCGCCCACACCAGAAACACAGCAAACCAGTGTCGTCGAACACGACCCATTTCTGAATACACGCATCGAAGAGGCTTTCCTAGACACCCCATTCACCTGTCAGAATATCACGGAATCAGCTCTCCCCAGGTTACGAGTAATTCTAGACCACACCACCGTGTCCGCTCTCGTCAATACAGGCGCTCGCGAAAATTACCTGAACGCTAAATTCGCCCCGCAGACGCACCCTCCGTCGCCACAACTAATACAGTTAGCCTGCGGACGAAGCGAAATCACGAGCTACGGGGAAATCAAGAAAACCGTGGCATTGGGAGAAAGCCTTAGTGTGGAAGTGAAGTTCCACGTGGTACAAGAACTGAACGAGGAGTGTATCCTAGGCTTGGAGTTCCTCAAGCAAACCGATACTACGATGGACTTCCAGCGACGATGTTTACACCTAGGAACACAAAATCGCCAAACTATCTATTGGAATCAACAAGCTCCCGTCCGCGCTCCCTCCCGGCCAGCTCCAGTATCCGAAATATCGCACGACATAAAAAATCCTAGAGTCCAGCCATTAATCAGCGAATTTGCCGACGTATTCAGCGAGGAGCTCCGTCAGGCCACCACCACACACCACATACACCTCACCAGAGAGGAACCCTTCCAAATAAAACCCTACCCAACCAGCCTCGAGAAACGCCAAGCCATGTACGAGCAAGTAGACGAGATGCTTCAGGCCGGCGTCATCCAACCCTCCACGTCTAACTATTGCTCGCCACCGGTAATAATCGAGCGCGAAGGAAAGACCCCCCGGTTCTGCGTCGACTACCGACGCCTGAACAAACTCACTCGCGACGAGCCCACCTTCTTGCCAAAGATCGAGGAGAACCTAAAGGACCTGGGGAAAGCGACAGTATATTCGCTTGTTGACCTGAAAGCCGGGTATTGGCAAATCCCCGTCGACGAGGCCTCCAAGAAATACACCGCCTTCGCCACCCCCGACGGTGCGGTATACGAATTTAACGTGCTCCCGTTCGGCCTCAAGAACGCGCCCGGCACCTTCCAGCGATTCATGGCCAACGACGTCCTAGTCGGATATCTCCATAAGTTCTGTAAAGTCTACTTAGACGACATCCTGATCTACAGCCCAACCCTCGAAGACCACCTCGGACACCTCAGAAAGGTACTCGAGCGATTACGCATACATCACCTTAAGGTATCCCCTGCGAAGTGCTCATTCGCGGTCTCTGAATTGGACTACCTAGGACACCACCTGAAGGGATCCGTAATAGTGCCTCTGGACAAACACGTCCTGAATTTAAAAAATTTTCCGAGGCCGGGTACCAAGAAGCAGCTCCAGAGCCTCCTAGGAACCTTAAACTGGGTCAGAGAATACATTCCCCGCATATCGACCGTCACCATACCTCTCACCAACCTCCTACAGAAAGGAGTAAAGTTCAAATGGACCCCCACACATCAGGAAGCATTCGATCAGATCAAAAAAGCCGTAGAAGAGCCCCTCGAGTTACATCGACCAAATTACGAGAAAATTTTCATCTTACAAACCGACGGCAGCTTAAGCGGACTCGGCGCCGTACTGTTCCAATACGGCGAAAATCAGGAGAAACTAATAATATCTTACGCCAGCGCTACGCTAACAAAGACCGAAAAGAGATACCACATTAACGAGATCGAGACCCTCGAGGTCGTGTGGGCCGTAAAGAGGTATTCCCATTACCTCGAGGACAAAAAGTTCATCCTCAAAACTGACAGCCGCGCTCTCACGTGGCTAGACAAAAACAAAGATGGACGAAGCAAACTCACCCGATGGTCTCTCCTACTCCAAGCCTATAACTTTGAGGTCGAACATACCCCAGGAACAAAAAACGAGCTCCCGGATTACCTCAGCAGGAATCCTGAAGAAAAAAGCCCGAAGGAACTACTAAGCGATAAGAATTTGGTTCCTCCCGCCTTCGAACCTCCAGTCTTACACTCCGCCAAACAAATAAATATTCGGTCCATATTCGTCGAAATTAAAGAAGCACAAAAACGATCCCCCAAAATGCGCTCTCGCTATCAAGAGTGGACAACCCTGTACACCCGACGACCCCACAACCGAGACGAAAATACCTTTTTCGAACAACACACTGTCGAGGACTGATATTTCAAAAAGGTAACTCGTCAGGGACCCCGCATTTGGGTACCCCGAAGCCAATACCAGCGAGTGATCTACCGATTCCACGACGCCCCCGACTACGCGCACCCAGGCAGAGACGAGACCCTCCGAAACATACAAGCTGACTTCTACTGGCCTCATATGCTGAAACACGTAGGAAGATACGTAAAAAGCTGTCTACCATGCGCCGCCCAGAAAAGCCGGCAAATCCAACAAGCCGCACCACTACACGCGCACGTCGCGGACACCCCGTTCCACACCATCAGTATAGACACGCTCGGGCCCTATCCCGAGACACGAACGAAAAATAAATATATAATCATGTGTGAGGACGTCTTTTCAAAATGGGTCGAAGCCAAAGCCGTCCCCTCCATAACCACACCCGAGATAAACAACTTTATCCACAACGACGTTATCAGCCGCTTCGGGCCGCCAAAAAGAATAATTACCGACCAAGGAACGTCCCTAAAAAACGCCCGCCTGTCTCGGTACTGCGAAGAAAATGGGATAGAGCTCATCCACGTCGCAGTGGAAAATCAACGCGCGACCCCCGTAGAGAGGCGCATCCAAGAGTTCAAAAAGGTGATGAAGATAGTCGCGAAAAACGATCCAGAAACAAACTGGGACCTCACCATCCCCGACGCCCTGTATTGCTTACGTTCCCGCCGGAACGCCGCCACCGGAGAGTCCCCGAGTAAAATCATTCTGGGATACGAACTGCCACGGAAAGACTCGTGGACAAACCCGTCGTACATTCAGCGCAGACGGGCAACCAGCCGGCCCCTAAATCGGTTCATACAAGACCAACAACGGAAATACGCACGAAAATACGCCCCCCAAAACCGACCAACACCAGTGGTGTTTAGCGAAGGAGACCGAGTGATGACGCGAAAACCGCGTACCCAACACCGATTCTTTTTATCTCCCTCCTGGGACGGGCCTTATCGGATCGTCAAAAAAGTATCGGACGAAATCTACGAAGTAGACAAAAACGGCACTCAGTTTCCCCTCCACGTGGACAACATCCGACCCGCACCCGCCGGTAACGAGGAGCCTCACGACCCCGAGGAAGGCTATTCCACAAGCTCACTAGACGATTCCGAAGACGAGCCCGACTCCTCGGACGACGAACCGCCACCCTCAGACTCCGACCCGGATTCGAACCGACCCTCTGATCGACCGACGCCGCCCGGCCCTAGGCTAGACGAAGCTCCGAAAGAGAAACCTACCGCAAACGCAAAGCCTATCACTCCCCGTTTGCCAGAACCGTCAGAACCAGGCCCATCAACGTCACAGCCCCGGCAAAAACGCCGAAGCTGGCTCATCATACGAGACCCGCCGAAGCCACCTGATTCCGCCGAGAATACTGAAACCTCGGAACGACGACAAACAGACCTTCAATAAAAAACCGCCAACACCAATAGTCCAAACCAACGAACATACGAATCTCACCGCAGAAAAAACCAGTACATCGCTCTTCTCCAACCCCGAACAACAAGAGAAAAATCGAGTCTCGAAAACGAGGGGGGTGTTAACGTATGTTGCGACGATACCTAAAAATATAGAAAACCTAAGCGACAAAATTACATCGGAATGTGCAACGACCATACCAGCCCCTACGACCTCCGACGACCCTTCCGGGAAATTCCCCGACAGCCTGGCGCCGGCCTAATTGCTTCTTAACAAGCAATTTACAAACCACCCCTATTGGCCGAAATCCAAATTCTCGCAACCCCATTGGACAATCAGTTTTGGATAAATATAAACCGTCTACCTGAGGGGTTAAAACCGGGCGAATTTCGGTAATCGCTCAGTCATCACCGGCCGTTGCCGCGTATAGTTACCTCCGACGTTGAACAAGAACAGTCGTCTTCACGACATTCTCAGTCTTCACCGGCCGTTGCCGTGTAGAATCATCTCTCAGTCGTCGCCACCACTCAAGCAGTTCAGTCATCACCGGCCGTTGCCGCGTATGACATTCTTCGACTTCGACACCTCCTTCGAGCGTACCTACGATACATTTTTCAACGTTTATCGACGCCAGTGCTTCGTTTATCCGTTACCAGTGCCCGTTGGCAACCTACCTACAAACTCCGTTGAGCCCTTCGAAACCAGTGCTTCGAGTTCCATCGAATACGTACAAGCCGTTGCTCTGTACGAACAAACCGCAACGTAACTCAAGTGCTTCATTAAAACAACAACAATTCTTCGACAACCAAGAAACATCACACACATACATCGTCGCAACAAAGAAGTCAGCCGCGATTTTCCTATTTTTTGGATATTTTTTAGAGAAAAATATACCTGGCGCCCACTATCATCGTCCATACACTGTACTACCTCGTTTCTGGAAGTCTGGATAGGATCCCGAACCACCATACGCCCTGAGTCAGCCGCAAAACGTCAAAAACGGACCTTTTTCGCGAAATCCTGCGCGGAAACTCTCAGAAAAAGGAAAAGAAGCGTTTACACACAAACGGCGTGGTGGTCACACATGAGTAGGTAGGGCGTCACTTCTGCGACCCCCCTCCACTTTCCTTTTAGGCCCCGCCCCTCCCGCCTCTCGACCAATCAGATTGCAGCATTATGGTGGGGAATTCAAACTAACGAGAGTGGTGGTAAATTCAAATTAACGAGAGTGGCGGTAAGTTCAAACTGGCGGGATATTTAAAATTAGGCGGGACATTCAAAGTGACAGAAGTGGCGGGGATACAATTAATACACGGGAGTTTTACTGTAATATACGAGGTCAGATATTCATAATATCATAAGCCTAAAATATACTGTCTTCAAGATAATGAATACAGGACGTGTGAAAGAGTTTTTTCTATAGAACTGGAATTTATAATTTATCTTTCTTAATGATTGTTTTAATAAAAAATGTTAGGTGTAGAATAAAAACTAAATGACTATAACGAGAATGTAGACACATAATATACCACATCTCTCTTAATTAAATTTCAATAGACATAAATGAAAGTAAACAAAATCGTATATTTGCGAATATATATAATATGTAAATGCTTAAAATCAAAATCAGTTGACGAAATCCATGTAAAATATTGATGTACTGCTATATGAATCGCCCTGTATAACGTTACATAACATTTATATATGTACAATCGTTTTCAATATTAATGACACACTCTTAAATGAATTTGGCTATTTATTTGGAACTACTGACGTATTGATAATGACATCTACTCAACATTCAACATTTCACTTATAATAGCTAAGACATGATAATAGTAAAGATCTAGCCGGACTTAAACCACACTGGATTTGAATATGGTCATTAAGAGGGAAAGCACTATTTAGTTCCCATCGTGCAGCTTCTTCATATTTTTCGATAATTTCATCCAAGGCTTTCACATACTATTCATTAGATTTTCCGCTAACTAGTGTCGGCGAGATGGAAAAAAGAAGTCACGTGACGAAAAAAGGACAACAGCTACAGAAAAAATGACAACGATGACTTAAACGTGACATAAACGTGACATAAATGTGACATAAACGTGACATAAACGTGACATAAATGTGACATAAATGTGGTATAAATGTGACATAAACGTGACATAAATGTGACATAAACGTGACATAAATGTGGTATAAATGTGACATAAACGTGACATAAACGTGATATAAATGTGACATAAATGTGACATAAACGTGACATTGTGACATAAACGTGAAATAAATGTGACATAAATGTGACATCGTGACATAAATGTGGTATAAATGTGACATAAACGTGACATAAATGTGACATAAACGTGACATAAACGTGACATAAATGTGACACAAACGTGACATAAACGTGAAATAAACGTGACATAAATGTGACATAAACGTTACATATTATTTTTATATATCCGGGGGCGTTACATTACCTGTATGGTCTTTCTTCAGAATAAAGTTATAGAAAAAGATCTATTGTGTATTTTATTCCAATATTTTAATGAAAGAAAAGTCGTTAAAATTATTACATTAAGATTACTTTAAGGTAAAAAAACAATTATTTCTTTTAAATAAACATTATTTTAAATTGGCTAAAATTTAATAGAAATGCAACATTTTTTTAAAAAAGTATTTGCAACCATTTTTTTTGAGCGTGCTATCAATGTAATAACATTAGTATACATTATTTTAATGTAAAATTCAATCTCATACTGTACTTAGTTTTTTATACAAACAAGATTTTGTAAAACCTGAACATTTACCTATGCATTAACAATTTATTTTGAAAACGCCCTGTATAATATTTTGCCGATAACAACAAAACTATTTGGCGTAGATACTGTCGATACCTTATTTTAATGAAAAAATTCAACCTCATACTGTACTTAGTTCTTAGAGTTAGTAGTTTTCCCATTACGTCTTTGTTTTTGTCTCCAACTCCAGCCTGGCAAATCCAGATTTAGATGCAACCATAAAATCGGTAGTGGGCCAAGTCCCATCCAAAAGTGAGACATATTTCTGCCAGTACTTCCTTCTAGAAAAAATGTATAAATTAAAAATAAATATAAATTTGTAAAGCACCACCAGTAAAACAGGTACAGGTTCGAACCAGTAAAAACAGGTCCCAATCAGTAAAAACAGGTAGCTGGTAGTAAAATACAGGTAGCTGGCAGTAAAAACAGGTCCCAACCAGTAAAAAAACAGGTAGCTAGCAGTAAAAAACAGGTCCCAACTAGTAAAAACAGGTAGCTAGCAGTAAAAAACAGGTCCCAACCAGTCTTCTTAGTCTCCTGGTAGTATGGTGGAACCTGAAGAAGAGGGATGAATGAGAAAAAAATCTCAGTATGTGTACTGTATTCTTAATAAAATGTCTGAGGATACAGACAAAAAAATAGAAAATACTGTGACATCAAACTGTAACAAAATGTTGCTCCATTCAGCTTGATCGCAAATGGATGAGCCTCGGCTTGACACCGATGCTAATAGACTTGACTGCTTAGCTCCTCTGCTATTCTGTAAATAGTTTAAAATACACGTATTCCTAGAATGGGTCGTTTCTGATATAAGCATCGAATACGATGAACTGACCAAGTCAAACTACATAGATATGGAGCATGGCGAAATATTTCTGAGGACAGAAAAGAAACTACTGTGGCATCGAAATGTTGCTCCAATCAGCTTGATCGCCAATGATAAGACGTAACACAACCTTTTACTGGAGTTGATTAAACTACTACAGTATGAGATACCATATGGTTGAAAGAATGTGTAAATAAGTGTAGGATTTTTAGGAAATATCTTTATGTAACATATTTCGACAAGGATATAGAGAGAATAAACGTCAAATTAGATGACGTAGTTCTAGAATGGATCAATCCTGATATAAACAGGATAGGGAAATCGAATTTGTTGAACTGACTCACCAATTTGTATATGAATAAAGGTAAGGAATTTCTCGAGATGGGAGGTAGATTCTGAAATACGTCATCCTCGCACCACACCATATAAACGTGTCTAAGACTACTGCTAGCATGTTTGTAAAAGAGGGGAACCATTTTGCACTAGAACCCTTCACTTAAACAAACGTGGTTTCGGAGTGACATCAACAAAAGATACATTATGTAACATATTTCGACAGGGATATAGAGAGAATAAACGTCAAATTAGATGACGTAGTCCTAGAATGGATCAATCCTGATATAAACAGGATAGGGAAATCGAATTTGATGAACTGATTTTCTCCAATTTGTATATGAATAAAGGTAAGGATTGATTACAGATATGCAGAGTAAACCGATAGATATGTATGAACGTAAACTTATGAAAGATAATAAGAGTGGTAAACATACCTGTCTCCTATACATAGTCAGCCCCACTAGCACCACAGCTGCTGTTCATCGTGAACTACCTGAAAATCCAAAATAGAATTAGAAGGATATTTAAAATATTTTACAAAACACTAACCCTTATCCGAAATGTGTGAAGAATGTCGATTTAGATCCCTCCCTCCCAGCATTATAATAAATTATCCTTCGATTTTGAAGATATGGATAGCCCTTATGTGATATGCAAACGGATGATCCTATTATATTAAATGAGACAGCATTTAAGTAGCAAAACAAAAATGTGTACTAGTTTATTACATGGTATATGTTCATTTAGCCAATAACATATTTGAAATATTTATTACACCACCTTTAGATTTAAGTTCTAAAAGTTAAGTTAACCTATTTTATAATGAAATATGTTATTGCTCAGCAAGGACCAACGGGAAGGTATGAACATATCCTTGCCAGGATGGGATGGGGTAGGTTAAATTAATAAGGGGTAAAGATGTTAAAAATATGATAAATTAGATGAAATCTGTACAGTCAATATCTGGAGGTCCACGCAAGCTGCCAATTATTCGTGTCTGGGCCTTTTAAAACCGTAGGGTGCGGAGGTGTGGTCCTCCAAGAATCGTCTTTTGGTGGAGAGAGGTTTATACAGTTTATCTTGTTCTACTGTTACCACCTCGTGCTCCTTTGTCCTCAAGATCTTGGAGGTTACACACAGAGGAGCCGTAGAGGTATCAAGAACCATATCCTTTATGGTATCAAAATTTACAAGTTGTGATGCGGCATGTGTGAGAAATTCCCTTCACCTTGCATACCACCTTCTCCTCGTTATCATTTGTGGAGAACACTTTATAGGCATAGTTTTTCCAAACCTCGTAGATTTCCAGTATCCGGTACCCCTTTTCAAGGGCTTTTCTCACCTCGTCCACTACCCATGTCCCCGTCAAGGCTCTCTGTTCATCATCATTGTGATCGCACTCACTCTGGTTCATTTGCTCACCACACGTGCGACAGAGAACGAACATTAACTTGTCGTTTATCTTGGCCGGTAACACAGGGTGGTAGAGATCTTGAGGCGGTAGAATCTTACATTTTATAACCACGTTGATGTCGGTCAAATCCAATCCGTTGCAATCATCACCGGCGTACACTTTGGGGTGTCCAATGGGAAACTTTCCGTACTTGCAGACCCAGGGGTAAAGGGAGCAAACGTCTACGTATTTTATTTTTCGCCTTGTTGACACTTGTAGTACTCTACGGTGTTACCAGTGCGTCCACCGTAAAAGGCCTCCCTAGGTTGAAGCGGTGTGACAGTTACGAGCGGGTGGGTCTCCGTGAACGAGCGCAGTTCTTTATTTTGTTGAAGATGCCTTCTAAATTCGCACTCCCACATCTCAACGACGTCATAACCCAATTGTTTTAATCTTTCGGTCTTGGCTGTTGTGGTTTCCATTCGGGTATTTAACGTCATCGAGGGGTCATCCTGCAGGGGTTCGTTACGATTGCATTGATAACAGACAGAGCAACCGTGGAAATAACACCCGTGAAACTCAAACACTTGTTTGGTTTCCTCACAGTACCCGTCGACTTTGACCCCTGCAACTCGTGCTTCTTGCTGTTTGGCTGCGTGAGTAATGCTGAGACCCCTCGTGTGCTCTTCCCACACCAACCACTGGATGGCTATCTTACTCTGGTTATCCCTCCACCGATAACCGCCTTTAGGTATAATGTCTATGGTGTTGGGTTTAAGAAAGTTCCGTCTAAACACTTTATTGCAGGCCAAAGCTATGGTACAGGCCTCGGTGAAGGAGCAGACGTTACCGGTGTCGAGGAGCTGCTGACGAAATTTGAGACAGGCAGCAGTTAGGATCTCCACATCTGATGTACAGTACTCCACTAGATCTCGCTGCATGTCAAACACGTCGTTCCTATGTTCCTCGTGCCACTCGAGAAATCGGGCTCTGTCTTCAGTCTTCATGTTATCGGGGTCGTAGTATTCAATGGCCGGTAGGGAACCCACATATTGGGCGTTGGCTACGGTATTGAAAAGATGAGGGAAATACCCTTTCTTGAATCCGTCCCCCAAGCCGAAGGCTCTCGGAAGCTTTGAAAGGGCCATCGGGAAATAATTAAGGGAGGCAAACACTACACAAAATTTCACATTCTCAAGTACCATAGATATTATTTTTGTTCCGCGCATAATTAGATCGGGCTTCAGGTCGGTATTAACCAATATATGGTTTAAGCAGAACTGATGGTCAAAGGCCTGCCCGTTGTGGGCTATAACCACCACCTGTTTGAATTTTTTTCTGGCCTCCAATACGTATTGTATAAAACTAGTTATAACGTTTTCCTTGTATACAATCAACCTGTATCCACATTTTTGACAAAAGTGTAAGTTATTTTCATGTATACACTTATCACATCTGTCGGCTAAGACACATAGATTGGGTTCATGTAACAGCGACCCATCTTCCCGCACCGTTTCCTGACGTGTCTCCAGGTCGTAGAACACGAAGAGTACGTCGTCTGTTTTCGGTTTTCCGTTATTTGGCTGCATATAGCACAAGTGGTCTGCGGGGATGTGGGTTTTGCAGATCTTGCAATATATTTCGCCACAGATATGGGTTCTATCCCTTTTTACAACCTTGAAGCAATCGGGGCAACGGTAAATTTGAGCACAGATATTGGTCAGGTGATGGTTATCGTAACACTGTTGCCCCCTGAAGCTACGTTGACAGTCTTGACAGGTAATATTGCAATCTTGAGGGCATGCAGGTGACTGCTGGCATGCCGGGCATGTACCTCCGCATCTGTGTTTATTTTTATGGTCATAAGGTATGTTACATTCTTCGCAATAATATACACAAGAAAAGGCGGCTGTCAAAGAGGTTATCACATTATAGTGTCCTTCGTGATAGAGTAAATTAAGTTTCCTATCGTTTTGGACATTACCTTTAAAGATAACATCACGACCCTTTGACCCATACTGGTATACGACGATATTGTAATTCTTCAAATACCGCTGAAACTGTTGAAGCTCGGGGATACCACAACCCTCTTCGGGGACGACGACGTTGGCTGATTCCAAAAGAACTTGAGCCCTATTTGTTTGAAGTTTACCAATGTCACGGCGAACTTTTCTATATTCTTGATCCTTGTCCACACAGGCCATGGCGACGACAAGCGCACGCGGTAAGCACAAATTGTCTCTATTGTTTATTGAGACGATTTCTGAGCGTTTGGTATACGTGGGACTGTATGCTTAAATATACCAAAATTGAATTAGATTATCTGAAGGACGTAGACATTTTGCTGTTTATGGATCGTGGTATTAGGGGCGGTGTTAGTCAATGCTGCAATCGCTACGCTGAAGCGAACAATAAATTTATGCAAAATTTTAATCCCAACCAAAAATCAAAGTCTATAATGTACTTTGATGTAAATAATCTCTATGGTTGGGCAATGTCTCAATACCTACCTTATGGTGGGTTCGAGTGGGTAGATACAAACATTGACGTTGCAACAGTATCAGACACGTCGTCTGAAGGTTACGTCCTAGAGGTTGACTTGGAATATCCTGAACGTCTGCATGATGAGCATAAAGACTTACCTCTATGTCCTGAACACCTCACACCTCCCGGATCAAAATTACCGAAACTCATGACTACTTTATATCCAAAAACGCGTTACATTATTCATTATAGAAATTTAAAACAGACCCTTTCTTTAGGGGTTAAACTTGTTAAAATTCATCGCACTGCTAAGAAGTAACAACTAGCGTTTGAATCATCTGCGTTTTGAAAACCGTTGATGTTAGTATAGGCAATACCGCCCTACACACGCTCTATGTACTATGAACTAGTTTCAAGTGAGACAACCACTCTGTTTATGGTTCGACTGCATATCTATCACAGTTTCCCTCTAGAAGCAACACAAACAGGTGGCGGCTGATACAATCAGACGTGCATCACGATACATGATACATACATTAAGGATACACACTGGTTATACCTTTACTGCATGTGTATTGCACAGTATAAGCACAGCGCTATAGGACACTATCCCAGGCGTTGGGTTTCCTTCTATAAAGGCTTACCCTGCTAAGAAGTAACAACTTAGCGTTTGAAACATCTGCGCTTGTAAGACAGTTGATGCTAGTATAGGCAGTAACGCTCTACACACGCTCTATGTACTATGAAGAAGTTTTAAGTGAGACAACCCCTCTGTTTATGGTTCGACTGCATATATATATAACAGTTTCCCCTCTAAAAGCAACGCAAACACGTGGCTGCTGATACAATCAGACGTGCATCACGATCCAGACATTAAGGATACTCACCGGTTATACCTTTACTGTATGTGTGTTGAACAGTACAAGCCCAGCGCTATAGGACACAATCCCAGGCGTTGGGTTTCCTTCTAGAAAGGCTTGCACTGCTAAGATGTAACAACTTAGAAGTTGAATCATCCGCGTTTGCCAGACGGTTGTTGTTGGTATGGGCAATAACGCCCTACACACGCTCTATGGACTATGAAGTACTTTCAAGTGAGACAACCACTCTGTTTATGGCTCGACTGCTTATATATCACAGTTTCGGTCTAGAAGCAACACAAACACGTGGCTGCTGATACAATCAGACGTGCATCACGATACATGATACATACATTAAGGATACACACTGGTTATACCTTTACTGCATGTGTATTGCACACTACATGCCCAGCGCTATAGGACACGATCCCAGGCGTTGGGTTTCCTTCTAGAAAGGCTTGCACGGCTAAGAAGTAACAACTAGCGTTTGAATCATCTGCGTTTTGAAGACCGTTGATGTTAGTATAGGCAATAACGCTCTACACAAGCTCTATGTAATATGAAGCAGCTTCAAGTGAACCAACCACTCTGTTTATGGCTCGACTGCTTATATATCACAGTTTCCCTCTAGAAGCAACACAAACACGTGGCTGCTGATACAATCAGACGTGCATCACGATACATGATACATCCATTAAGGATACACACTGGTTATACCTTTAATGCATGTGTGTTGAACAGTACAAGCCCAGAGCTATAGGACACGATCCCAGGCGTTGGGTTTCCTTCTAGAAAGGCTTGCACTGCTAAGATGTATCAACTTAGCAGTTGAATCATCTGCGGTTGCCAGACGGTTGTTGTTGGTATGGTCAATAACGCCCTACACACGTTCTATGGACTATGAAGTACTTTCAAGTGAGACAACCACTCTGTTTATGGCTCGACTGGTTATATATCACAGTTTCGCTCTAGAAGCAACACAAACACGTGGCTGCTGATACAATCAGACGTGCCTCACGATACATGATACAAACATTAAGGATACACACTGGTTATACCTTTACTGCATGTGTGTTGAACAGTACAAGCACAGCGCTATATGACACGATCCCAGGCGTTGGGTTTCCTTCTAGAAAGGCTTGCACTGCTAAGAAGTAACAACTAGCGTTTGAATCATCTGCGTTTTGAAGACCGTTGATGATAGTATAGGCAATAACGCTCTACACACGCTCTCTGTATTATGAACTAGTTTCAAGTGAGGCAACCACTCTGTTTATGGTTCGACTGCATATATATCACAGTTTCCCTCTAGAAGCAACACAAACACGTGGCTGCTGATACAATCAGACATGCATTATGATACATACATTAAGGATACACACTGTTTATACCTTTACTGCATGTGTATTGCACAGTACAAGCACAGCGCTATAGGACACGATCCCTGGCATTGGGTTTCCTTCTAGAAAGGCTTGCACTGCTAAGAAGTAACAACTAGCGTTTGAAACATCTGCGTTTGTAAGACGGTTGATGTTAGTATAGGCAATAACGCCCTACACACCCTCTATGGATTATGAACTAGTTTCAAGTGAAAAAACCACTCTGTTTATGGCTTAACTGCATATGTATCACAGTTTCCCTCTTGAAGCAACACAAACACGTTTCTGTTGATACAATCAGACGTGCATCACGATACAGACTATAAGGATACACACTGGTTATACCTTTACTGCATGTGGGTTGAACAGTACAAGCACAGCGCTATAGGACACGATCCCAGGCGTTGGGTTTCCTTCTAGAAAGGCTTGCACTGCTAAGAAGTGACAACTTAGCAGTTGAATCATCCGCGTTTGCCAGACGGTTGTTGTTGGTATGGGCAATAACGCCCTACACACGCTCTATGGACTATGAAGTACTTTCAAGTGAGACAACCACTCTGTTTATGGCTCGACAGCTTATATATCACAGTTTCCCTCTAGAAGCAACACAAACACGTGGCTGCTGATACAATCAGACGTGCATCACGGTACATACAATAAGGATACACACTGGTTATACCTTTACTGCATGTGGGTTGAACAGTACAAGCACAGCGCTATAGGAACGATCCCAGGCGTTGGGTTTCCTTCTAGAAAGGCTTGCACTGCTAAGAAGTAACAACTTAGCGTTTGAAACCTCAGCGTTTATAAGACTGTTGATGTTAGTATAGGCAATAACGCTCTACACACGCTCTATGTACTATGAAGCAGTTTCAAGTGAACCAACCACTCTGTTTATGGCTCGACTGCTTATATATCACAGTTTCCCTCTAGAAGCAACACAAACACGTGGCTGCTGATACAATCAGACAGGCATCACGATACATACATTAAGGATACACACTAACTATCCATTTACAGCATGTGTATTGCACAGTACAAGCCCAGCGCTATAGGACACGCCAGGCGTTGGGTTTCCTTCTAGAAAGGCTTGCACTGCTAAGAAGTAACAACTTAGCAGTTGAATCATCTGCGTTTGCTTGACGGTTGAGGTTGGTATGGGCAGTAACGGTCTACACACGCTCTATGTACTATGAAGCAGTTTCAAGTGAACCAACCACTCTGTTTATGGCTCGACTGCTTATATATCACAGTTTCCCTCTAGAAGCACAGCAAACACGTGGCTGCTGATACAATCAGACGTGCATCACGATACAGACATTAAGGATACACACTGGTTATACTTTTACTGCATGTGTATTGCACAGTACAAGCCCAGCGCTATAGGACACTATCCCAGGCGTTGGGTTTCCTTCTAGAAAGGCTTGCACTGCTAAGAAGTAACAACTTAGCGTTTGAAACCTCTCCGTTTATAAGACTGTTGATGTTAGTAGAGGCAATAACGCTCTACACACGCTCTATGTACTATGAAGCAGTTTCAAGTGAACCAACCACTCTGTTTATGGCTCGACTGCTTATATATCACAGTTTCCTTCTAGAAGCAACACAAACACGTGGCTGCTGATACAATCAGACGTGCATCACGATACAGACATTCAGGATACACACTGGCTATACCTTTACAGCATGTGTATTGCACAGTACAAGCGCAGCGCTATAGGAAACGATCCCAGGCGTTTTGTTTCGTTCTAGAAGGGCTTGCACTGCTAAGAAGTAACAACTTAGCAGTTGAATCATCTGCGTTTGCAAGACGGTTGATATTGGTATGGGCAGTAACGCTCTGCACACGCTCTATGTACTATGAAGCAGTTTCAAGTGAACCAACCACTCTGGTTATGGCTCGACTGCTTATATATCACAGTTTCCCTCTAGAAGCAACACAAACACGTGGCTGCTGATACAATCAGACGTGCATCACGATACAGACATTAAGGATACACACTGGTTATACTTTTACTGCATGTGTATTGCACAGTATAAGCACAGCGCTATAGGACACTATCCCAGGCGTTGGGTTTCTTTTTAGAAAGGCTTGCACTGCTAAGAAGTAACAACTTAGCAGTTGAATCATCTGCGTTTGCAAGACGGTTGAGGTTGGTGTGGGCAGTAAAGGTCTACACACGCTCTATGTATTATGAAGTAGTTTAAAGTGAGACAGCCACTCTGTTTATGGCTCGACTGCATATAAATAACAGATTTCCTCTAGAAGCAACACAAACATGTGGCTGATGATGCAATCAGACGTGCATTATGATACAGACATTAAGGATACACACTGGTTATACCTTTAATGCATGTGTGTTGAACAGTACAAGCCCAGAGCTACAGGACACGCCAGGCGTTGGGTGTCCTTCTAGAAAGTCTTGCACGGCTAAGAAGTAAGAACTTAGCGGTTGAATCATCTGCGTTTGCTAGACGGTTGATATTGGTATGGGCAGTAACGCTCTACACACGCTCTATGTACTATGAAGCAGTTTCAAGTGAACCAACCACTCTGTTTATGGCTCGACTGCTTATATATCACAGTTTCCCTCTAGAAGCAACACAAACACGTGGCTGCTGATACAATCAGACGTGCATCACGATACAGACATTAAGGATACACACTGGTTATACCTTTACTGCATGTGTATTGCACAGTATAAGCACAGCGCTATAGGACACTATCCCAGGCGTTGGGTTTCCTTCTAGAAAGGCTTGCACTGCTAAGAACTAACAACTTAGCGTTTGAACCCTCTGCGTTTATAAGACCGTTGATGTTAGTATAGGCAATAACGCTCTACACACGCTCTATGTACTATGAAGCAGTTTCAAGTGAACCAACCACTCTGTTTATGGCTCGACTGCTTATATATCACAGTTTCCCCCTAGAAGCAACACAAACACGTGGCTGCTGATACAATCAGACGTGCATCACGATACAGACATTAAGGATACACACTGGTTATACCTTTACTGCATGTGTATTGCACAGTACAAGCCCAGCGATATAGGACACGATCCCAGGCGTTGGGTTTCCTTCTAGAAAGGCTTGCACTGCTAAGAAGTAACAACTTAGCAGTTGAATCATCTACGTTTGCGAGACCGTTGATGTTAGTATAGACAATAACGCTCTACACACGCTCTATGTACTATGAAGCAGTTTCAAGTGAAACAACCCCTCTGTTTATGGCTCGACTGCATATATATCACAGTTTCCCTCTAGAAGCAACACAAGCAGGTGGCTGATGATACAATCAGACGTGCATTATGATACAGAACATTAAGGATACACACTGGTTATACCTTTACTGCATGTGTATTGCTCTGTATAAGCACAGCGCTATAGGACACTATCCCAGGCGTTGGTTTTCCTTCTAGAAAGGCTTGCACTGCTAAGAAGTAACAACTTAGCAGTTGAATCATCTACGTTTGCGAGACCGTTGATGTTAGTATAGACAATAACGCTCTACACACGCTCTATGTACTATGAAGCAGTTTCAAGTGAAACAACCCCTCTGTTTATGGCTCGACTGCATATATATCACAGTTTCCCTCTAGAAGCAACACAAGCACGTGGCTGATGATACAATCAGACGTGCATTATGATACAGACATTAAGGATACACACTGGTTATACCTTTACTGCATGTGTATTGCACAGTACAAGCCCAGCGCTATAGGACACTATCCCAGGCGTTGGGTTTCCTTCTAGAAAGGCTTGCACTGCTAAGAAGTAACAACTTAGCGTTTGAAACCTCTGCGTTTATAAGACCGTTGATGTTAGTATAGGCAATAACGCTCTACACACGCTCTATGTACTATGAAACAGTTTCAAGTGAACCAACCACTCTGCTTATGGCTCGACTGCTTATATATCACAGTTTCCCTCTAGAAGCAACACAAACACGTGGCTGCTGATACAATCAGACGTGCATCACGATACAGACATTAAGGATACACACTGGTTATACCTTTACTGCATGTGTATTGCACAGTACAAGCCCAGCGCTATAGGACACGATCCCAGGCGTTTTGTTTCCTTCTAGAAAGGCTTGCACTGCTGAGAAGTAACAACTTAGCAGGTGAATCATCCGCGTTTGCCAGACGGTTGTTGTTGGTATGGGCAATAACGCCCTACACACGCTCTATGGACTATGAAGTACTTTCAAGTGAAACAATCCCTCTGTTTATGGCTCGACTGCATATATATCACAGTTTCCCTCTTGGAGCAACACAAACACGTGGCTGCTGATACAATCAGACGTGCATCACGATACAGACATTAAGGATACACACTGGTTATACCTTTACTGCATGTGTATTGCACAGTACAAGCACAGCGCAATAGGACACGATCCCAGGCTTTAGGTTTCCTTCGAGAAAGGCTTGCACTGCTAAGAAGTAACAACTTAGCGTTTGAAACCTCTGCGTTTATAAGACCGTTGATGTTAGTATAGGCAATAACGCTCTACACACGCTCTATGTACTATGAAACAGTTTCAAGTGAACCAACCACTCTGCTTATGGCTCGACTGCTTATATATCACAGCTTCCCTCTAGAAGCAACACAAACACGTGGCTGCTGATACAATCAGACGTGCATCACGATACAGACATTAAGGATACACACTGGTTATACCTTTACTGCATGTGTATTGCACAGTACAAGCCCAGCGATATAGGACACGATCCCAGGCGTTGGGTTTTCTTCTAAAAAGACTTGCACTGCTAAGAAGTAACAACTTAGCGTTTGAACCCTCTGCGTTTATAAGACCGTTGATGTTAGTATAGTCAATAACGCTCTACACAAGCTCTATGTAATATGAAGCAGCTTCAAGTGAACCAACCACTCTGTTTATGGCTCGACTGCTTATATATCACAGTTTCCCTCTAGAAGCAACACAAACACGTGGCTGCTGATACAATCAGACGTGTATCACGATACAGACATTAAGGATACACACTGGCTTTACCTTTACTGCATGTATATTGCACACTACATTCCCAGCGCTATAGGACACGATCCCAGGCGTTGGGTTTCCTTCTAGAAAGGCTTGCATGGCTAAGAAGTAACAACTAGCGTTTTAATCATCTGCGCTTTGAAGACCGTTGATGTTAGTATAGGCAATAACACTCTACACACGCTCTATGTACTATGAAGCAGTTTCAAGTGAACCAACCACTCTGTTTATGGCTCGACTGCTTATATATCACAGTTTCCCTCTTGAAGCAACACAAACACGTGGCTGCTGATACAATCAGACGTGCATCACGATACAGACATTAAGGATACACACTGACTATACCTTTACAACATGTGTATTGCACAGTACAAGCCCAGCGCTATAGGACACGATCCCAGGCGTTTTGTTTCCTTCTAGAAAGGCTTGCACTGCTAAGAAGTAACAACTTAGTAGTTGAATTATCTGCGTTTGTAAGACGGTTGATGCTAGTATAGGCAGTAACGCTCTACACACGCTCTATGTACTATGAAGCAGTTTCAAGTTAACCAACCACTCTGTTTATGGCTCGACTGCATATATATCACAGTTTCGCTCTTGAAGCAACACAAACACGTTTCTGCTGATACAATCAGACGAGCATCACGATGCAGACTATAAGGATACACACTGGCTATACCTTTACAGCATGTGTATTGCACAGTACAAGCCCAGCGCTATAGGACACGATCCCAGGCGTTTTGTTCCCTTCTAGGAAGGCTTGCACGGCTAAGAAGTAACAACTAGCGTTTGAATCATCTGCGTTTTGAAGACCGTTGATGTTAGTATAGGCAATAACGCTCTGCACACGCTCTATGTACTATGAAGCAGTTTCAAGTGAACCAACTACTCTGTTTATGGCTTAACTGCATATATATCACAGTTTCCCTCTTGAAGCAACACAAACACATTTCTGCTGATACAATCAGACGTGCATCACGATACAGACTATAAGAATACACACTGGTTATACCTTTACTGCATGTGGGTTGAACAATACAAGCACAGCGCTATAGGACACGATCCCAGACATTGGGTTTCCTTCTAGAAAGGCTTGCACGGCTAAGAAGTAACAACTAGCGTTTGAATCATCTGCGTTTTGAAGACCGTTGATGTTAGTATAGGCAATAACGCTCTGCACACGCTCTATGTACTATGAAGCAGTTTCAAGTGATCCAACTACTCTGTTTATGGCTTAACTGCATATATATCACAGTTTCCCTCTTGAAGCAACACAAACACATTTCTGCTGATACAATCAGACGTGCATCAGGATACAGACTATAAGAATACACACTGGTTATACCTTTACAGCATGTGTATTGCACAGTACAAGCCCAGCGCTATAGGACACGATCCCAGGCGTTTTGTTCCCTTCTAGAAAGGCTTGCACGGCTAAGAAGTAACAACTAGCGTTTGAATCATCTGCGTTTTGAAGACCGTTGATGTTAGTATAGGCAATAACGCTCTGCACACGCTGTATGTACTATGAAGCAGTTTCAAGTGAGCCAACCACTCTGTTTATGGCTTAACTGCATATATATCACAGTTTCCCTCTTGAAGCAACACAAACACGTTTCTGCTGATACAATCAGACGTACATCACGATACAGACTATAAGGATACACACTGGCTATACCTTTACAGCATGTATATTGCACAGTACAAGCCCAGCGCTATAGGACACGATCCCAGGCGTTTTGTTTCCTTCTAGAAAGGCTTGCACGGCTAAGAAGTAACAACTAGCGTTTGAATCATCTGCGTTTTGAAGACCGTTGATGTTAGTATAGGCAATAACGCTCTGCACACGCTCTATGTACTATGAAGCAGTTTCAAGTGAACCAACCACTCTGTTTATGGCTTAACTGCATATATATCACAGTTTTCCTCTTGAAGCAACACAAACACGTTTCTGCTGATACAATCAGACGTGCATCACGATACAGACTATAAGGATACACACTGGTCATACCTTTACTGCATGTGGGTTGAACAATACAAGCACAGCGCTATAGGACACGATCCCAGGCGTTGGGTTTCTTTATAGAAAGGCTTGCACTGCTAAGAAGTAACAACTTAGCAGTTGAATTATCCGCGTTTGCCAGACGGTTGTTGTTGGTATGGGCAATAACGTCCTACACACGCTCTATGTACTATGAAGTACTTTCAAGTGAGACAACCACTCTGTTTATGGCTCGACTGCTTATATATCACAGTTTCCCTCTAGAAGCAACACAAACACGTGGCTGCTGATACAATCAGACGTGCATCACGATACAGACAATAAAGATACACATTGGTTGTACCTTTACTTCATGTGGGTTGAACAGTACAAGCACAGCGCTATAGGACACGATCCCAGGCGTTGGGTTTCCTTCTAGAAAAGCTTGCACTGCTAAGAAGTAACAACTTAGCGTTTGAAACCTCTGCGTTTATAAGACCGTTGATGTTAGTATAGGCAATAACGCTCTACACACGCTCTATGTACTATGAAGCAGTTTCAAGTGAACCAACCACTCTGTTTATGGCTCGACTGCTTATATATCGCAGTTTCCCTCTAGAAGCAACACAAACACGTGGCTGCTGATACAATCAGACGGGCATCACGATACAGACATTAAGGATACACACTAACTATACCTTTACAGCATGTGTATTGCACAGTACAAGCCCAGCGCTATAGGACACGCCAGGCGTTGGGTTTCCTCCTAGAAAGGCTTGCACTGCTAAGAAGTAACAACTTAGCAGTTGAATCATCTGCGTTTGCTTGACGGTTGAGGTTGGTATATGCAGTAACCGTCTACACACGCTCTATGTATTATGAAGTAGTTTAAAGTGAAATAACCCCTCTGTTTATGGCTCGACTGCTTATATATCACAGCTTCCCGCTAGAAGCAACACAGACACGTGGCTGCTGATACAATCAGACGTACATCATGGTACAGACAGTAGATGAGTGAGGCGGATTTTCGAGCGGATGTAACGTCACGGTCGCATGGCGGCCATCTTGTTCGGCGTTCAGCGCCTGCTGGTGGTCATTGACCTTAGTGGGTGGCCGTGACGAGTTTTTTGGTGAAGGGTGCGGGGTGCGTGGTGCGGAGTGCGGGTTGCGGGGTGCGGGGGTGCGGGGTGCTGGCGACCTAACCTAAGGATCTAATTTAATAGAAAAAACATGCGCAGTGTGGTGCTAACCTAACAGAACAAAAACATGCGTTGTATCGAGCTAACCTAATAGAAAAAACATGCGCTGAAAAAAGGAAAGATCTGTAGCAGAGATAAGCGAAAAAGTGGAGGGTCAAAAAATGTGTAATTTGAACCTTCATATGAAAAAAGCATGGGATTTTGCGGTAGGTAGATGTGGTAGCGTTAGTGACGTCACACATGCAGTTTTTTGTTAATAACTCGAGAACGGTGCAAGATAACTAAAATTTGAAAGCTGATTTGATTGGTTCTACATCGAGACCTATCACGTGACGTTGTTAGTTTTTTGTGGCTGGCGCCCTTCTAGCTTTTAGCAGCTTAGAGCATTTGTTAGTGACGTCACACATGCAGTTTTTTGCTAATAACTCGAGAACGGTACAAGATAACTAAAATTTGAAAGCTGATTTGATTGGTTCCTCATCGAGGCCTATCACATGACGTTGGTTTTTTCGGGACTAGTGTCCTTATAGGTTTTAGCAGTTTGGAGATTTCGAGTCAATGTTAGAACCTTTCAATGATCAACAGCAACAACACACATCAACTCAAAAATATCAGAAGCATACCGCCATTAGCACAGGATATTATTTCAAATGCTCGTACGATGACTCTTTGTCGTTTTACGCCAGCAACAAAGGTCTCGGTTGCATCAAATGGTTTACCCAACAACTGGAAAATATATCTAAAGATATAGAGGATAAATTAAAAACCGTAGTTCCCATGACTATGACGCGGGCACAATTATCTCAATTTCTTTCTGCAACACATTGTCATATTTGTGATAAACCTTTTGCTGTAGGTGATATATAGACTAGAGACCACTGTCACCTCATCGGAAGCTATAGAGGTGCCTCACACCAGAGCTGTAATCTAAATTATAAAAATTCTTTCACAATACCAATAGTATTTCATAATCTAACTGAATATGACTCACACTTTTTGATTAGGGATTTGGCAAAAACCGGTAGTATATCCTTATTGCCTATAAATAAAGAAAAATACATTTCATTCACCAAGTCCATACCAGATTCCCCGGTAAAGTTTCGTTTTATCGACTCCTTTAGGTTTATGGCGTCATCGCTAGACACTTTATCTGCATATTTAAAACCGAACAAGCTTCAAAATTTACGTAAAGAATTCAACGACTTGAACGATGACAGTTTTACTTTACTTACGAGAAAAGGAGTATTCCCATACGACTATATAGACTGTGAGGAGAAACTAAACGAAACAGAACTACCTGACATTGATAAATTTTATAATAAATTAAACGATTGCAACATATCTCAAGACGATTATCTACATGCTCAAAATGTATTTAATGTATTCAATTGTCAAAATTTAGGTGAGTATGCAGATCTGTACCTCAAAACTGATGTGCTTTTATTGACTGATGTTTTTGAAAATTTCCGCGAAAAATGTTTGAATATTTATCATCTAGACCCAAGCCATTATTATACATTACCTGGGTATACGTGGGACTGTATGCTTAAATATACCAAAATTGAATTAGATTATCTGAAGGACGTAGACATTTTGCTGTTTATGGATCGTGGTATTAGGGGCGGTGTTAGTCAATGCTGCAACCCCTACGCTGAAGCGAACAATATAGGTTTCCTTCTAGAAAGGCTTGCACTTGTAGCAAAACGATGTTTCGGTGGTTATCTCAGGGTATGGGTGCGAGTAGAAAAATAATAGCCTTGGACAGATTGTAGTTTTATTGTCCTTTTAGAACAAGATAGCTTTTTAGATGACACCTAAATATAAATAAACAAAAATACAATAAGACCACTCATTATGCAACAAACAAAATTACTTACCTAAATATAAAAACCAGACAAAAATACCTAATTATTATCTAGAGGATTAGAATATTCAGGCCGTTTCACAGCTATATCAAAACCACTAATGAACTCTTTTTCTACTAATTGTTTTTTGTCCTTTTTTCTATCTCCAAGGAATTTAAATACAATTAATGATAAATACAGAAAACCGCGCGTGTACTACTGGTGGCCTACCACTAGGTATTAACATAATAACTTAAAATTAAATAATTAAATATAAACAACAAGAACAACTTTCGCTACATCTGCCCCCGACTTTGAAAGACCGAAAAATGGTATTTCAAAGTAAAAATTTATAAAAAGTATCTTATAATTTAAATGTGATATTTTTTGCAGTGTGACATGTGAAACATGCCACGCTCGGTATTAGTTTTAGGATTTTCTAATATAAAAGTGGTGTTTCCTATGATTCGTTTGATCCGATACGGACCTTCAAATAATAACATAAATTTTTTTGTTTCGGCAGCAATGGCTGAGGAAAGATTATTAGCCTTCAACAGAACGAGATCCCCTACCTGGAAGTCCCAATACACTTTTTTTTCGGGTTCATTTTCTCGTCGCTGTTTGGCTTTTGAAGATAAAGCATTTTTGGCTAGGAATATTTTGACGTGAGCGTCTACTTGACACATTGAATCTGGATATTTTATTAAGTTGGACAACAGTAGAGGAGGCGATTTTCCCGTTTGCAATTCGTAGGGAGCAAAACCCGTAGACTCATGAACAACATAATTCAGAATCTCCGCTATTCTCTGCACCTCATAGGCCCACCTGGAGTGTTTTGCATGGCAAAACGTTCGAAACAGTCTTCCCAGTTCCCTCATACTTCTTTCTACTGGATTCGACTCGGGATGGCGTACCGAAGAATGCACTATTTTAATATTCATAGACTGTAACGCATTTTCCCATACCTTAGAAATAAATTGCGACCCGTGATCTGTCAGAATGCACCGTGGAAAACCATATCTCGGAAACAAATCTTTTTTAAGGCAGTTGATTATTGTAACAGAAGTTGCTTTTTTCAATGGGTACATCCATATAAATTTAGTAAATACATCCAACCCTACAAGCAGATATGTAACCCCGCCTCGAGACCTGGGCAAAGCTCCGTAAAGGTCTAAAGATAAAAGCTCTCCTGGACCCGTAGGTAGGATAGATTGTAAAGGGGGTTTATACCGGGCCGAACATTTTGCCTTTTGACATATGTCACAAGCTTTAATGATTCGCTTAATATCGCGGTGCATATTTTGCCACCAGACCTCGCGTTTTAATGCCGACCAAGTCTTATATACTCCGAAATGACCCAGAGCTGTGTGAAAAGCTTCAACAAATTTTGGTACTTTCGATTGAGGTATACAAACTAAGCAATGTTCATCATGGCCTCGTCGTATAAACAACAATCCGTTATGAATAACGAACTTATTATTTTGTTCTGGGTCCTTTTGTACGTTTTCAAAAATTCTTGACAGTTTTGAATCACGTTTCTGCTCGTCGGATATATCCAAAAGCTCTGTTCTAAATTTAGGTTCAAGCTGCACGGACGCGCATACTATTTTAAAACAACGGTCTGACGGAACTGAAGGACGGGACGGCGGATGTCTTGAAAGTATATCTGAAATAATGTTTTCTTTTCCTGCAATATATTTAATTTCAAAATCGTATTCTTGAAGGGCCAATACCCACCTAGTTATTCGAGGTGCCAACAATCTACAATTATTTAGATATACTAAACTTCTATGGTCCGTAAGTATATAAAATTTCGACCCTAGTAAATAAATTCGCCATTTTGATAAAGCGAACACAACCGAGAGCGCTTCTTTTTCACAAATAGAATAGGATCTCTCACGATCTAGTAGCAACCGACTTGCATATGCTATAATGTGTTTTTTGTCATTGACAATTGGGCTCCTATCCCAAAATCGCTAGAGTCCGTTTGTACCCAGTAAGGCACTCCTTCTGTAGGGTGGTGCAATAATACCTCACTAGCTATTAACGACTTAAGCTATTGAAATGCTTCTTCGCGAGGTGCATCCCAAAGCCATTTGGCCTTTTTTCTTAAAAGGGAAAATAACGGTTCGGCTTTTTCCGCAAAATTTTCACAAAAAGTTCTATCATAATTGCAAAGACCCAAGAAAGCTTGCAGCTGTTTAACGTTTTTAGGAGTTGGAAAATCCACAATAGCTTGAATTCGAGAGGGATCTGATTTGATTCCGTCTCTATTAATCTGATATCCCAAAAATGTCATTTCCTTAAGAAGAAATCTGCACTTTTTTAGTCGCAGTGTAAAACCGGCTTTAGCCATACGCGATAAAAAACGATCAATGTGGTCCAAATGTTGATCAAACGTTTCCGAAATTATCAGAATGTCGTCTACATAGCATACTACAAATTCCCGAAATTCTGGTCCCAGAATTAGATCTACAGCTCTGCAAAAAGAAGCCATTGCTGTTTTGAGGCCAAAAGGTAGTACTTTGAATTGGTATGTTTTAGTACCATGCAAGAACCCTGTAAATTTTCGGTGTTGTTATCCAACACGTTATATCAAAAGATGACATGAATTTAATAGATGGTAACGTTTTTAAAATATCGTCAACCGAACGCGGCGCTTCATTGTCTGGCAACATTACTTTATTCAATCGTCTGGCGTCTAGACAAACCCTAATACTTCCGTCTTTTTTAACGGTGGTAACCAGGGGACTACAATATGGAGCCGAGTTTGTTCTTTCTATAATTCCCCATTGAACCATACGGTCTATTTCCGCTTGCACCACAGACCTGTGGGCAATGGGAATCGGATAAGGCTTTTGAAAAAATGGCGCCTCATCACTTAAATAAATTTCATGAGAATAATTTGAAATTAATCCTGGTTTGTCTGAAAAAACACTTCCGTGGTTTTCTAATAAAGTTTTTAATTTTATTTTATCATTTTCCCTTAAAGTAATACCTTCGACTATTTCATCTAGTTCGTTAATGTTTTTTAGTGAATTAACACTGACAATGTGAGGTGCACGGTTGATCGAAATTGTTCTCATCGACACACCCTGTGGAGCAGCAAAAAAATTTCTGGTATTTCTTTAAAATCTCCACCAACATTAATTAAAACGCAATTTTTATTTAAACTAATATTTGCACCCACCGAACGTAACCAATCACATCCTAAGATAACGGGGTAAATTAAATCCGGAATGTACAAAAATTCAAATTCGAAAGAGTGTCCCAATAGTTCAAACGGTACGAGTGCTTGATGTGTTATTTTTCTGTGTTTATTCTTAAATGCCCCCGAAACCCGTACGCCGCTGACTGGAAACATAGGTATTGAATTGTCCTTTTCTAAGTTATTTCCTACTAATTCCGAAAAAGCGCATACCTCGCTTCCCGAATCTACTAAGGCCGGATACTGATAAGTTTTTATTGTAATGATAACAACTGGGGAACGAGAATCCAATACCGTGTGATTAAAATCGCATTCCTGCAAAAGGTCACTTCTGGGATTATTTAAAATGTTACATAGTTTTTGAGTTCTTTTTATTTCCATCCCCACAGAAGAACTCGTACACTGAGGAGATATTAGTTTTCCGATAATGGGTCATCGTCAATCATAGCTAAATCCGGATTATTAATTTGATTTACTTTTCTGTAATTGTTTTTATTAATATTTGACGTGTCGTTTTTATCACTCTGTGTACGAAATTCGCGTGAAAATTGTGTCTCAGGAATAGATTGTTCCGCTAGCCTAAGTTTATTTAATGCGTCATGAATCGTTGACGTACCTATCAAAGCCGATGAAATTGAAAAAGGATAGTGACGTAATATGATACCTACCAGTTCTGGTTCAGAATAACCGGGTTGCAGATGCCGCGAAAACGCGACTTGCTGTAAAAAGTAATTGACATAACCTAGCTTTTTATCGTCTCTGTTTACAAATTTACCTTTCTCTTCCAGGTGCCTTTTCCGTTTTTGTTGTGTATTGAAACTCCAAAAGTGATCAAGAAAAGAGGCTTTCAGGTCCTCAAACTTTTTAAATGAGAATAGTAGACCATCGGCCCATGATTTAGCTTTTCCCGTAAATAAACTATAACACCAAAACGTTAGGTCCCCATCCGAGATGTTATAATTTTTTACTATTTGTTCTAGGCGATTTATAAAATCAACAGGATGTAAAGCACCACTGTCGTCGAAATTCGGCATAATTTTATTAGCAGCCATATCATATATTGAAAAGTTTTGTGCATTTTGAACATTAGTGTTAATATTGCAATTATTTTGCATTAAATTGTGGTCGTTTGTTGCATAATGTGTGTTTACATCTGCTAAAGATGTGCTAGAATGTATAGAGTTTGGGATCTCCTTTGCTTGCAAATTACTTAAGGGTAAAGTATTATTTAACCTAGTATCTACATGGTATCTTAAATTAGGTTGTTGAATTTTTTCATTAACATGAATTGTGTTTCGATTTGGCAAATCTGCCTGTACATTATTTTTAGATGACCTATCAACTAAGTTATTTACATCTGTATGTAATAACCGATTAAGAGTATGCTGTACCGTACTCTCTATCAGTAAAGGAATATTTACTAAACTATTATTTATTTGCTGAGGAAATGTTGTTGGCGTCGCTGTTGTAGCAGGTTCATGCATTGAATAAAAAATATTGTTACTCCTACCTCGACCTTTGCCATTAGGGTTTACCGTAGGGTTTGATCTGGAGAGTTCGGTCTGCGTTTCTCGACGTTCCACTGTCGTAGGTGTTGGAAGGATACACACTGGTTATATCTTTACTGCATGTGTATTGCACACTACATGCCCAGCGCTATAGGACACGATCCCAGGCGTTGGGTTTCCTTCTAGAAAGGCTTGCACTGCTAAGAAGTAACAACTTAGCAGTTGAATCATATGCGTTTGCGAGACCGTTGATGTTAGTATAGACAATAACGCTCTACACACGCTATGTACTATGAAGCAGTTTCAAGTGAACCAACCACTCTGTTTATGGCTCGACTGCTTATATATCACAGTTTCCCTCTAGAAGCGACACAAACACGTTTCTGCTGATACAGTCAGACGTGCATCACGATACAGACAATAAGAATACACACTGGTTATACGTTTACTGCATGTGGGTTGAACAGTACAAGCACAGCGCTATAGGCCACGCTAGGTGTTGGGTTTCCTTCTAGAATGGCTTGCACTGCTAAGAAGTAACAACTTAGCAGTTGAATCATCCGCGTTTGCCAGACGGTTGTTGTTGGTATGGGCAATAACGCCCTACACACGCTCTATGGACTATGAAGTACTTTCAAGTGAAACAACCCCTCAGTTTATGGCTCGACTGCATATATATCATAGTTTCCCTCTAGAAGCAACACAAGCACGTGGCTGATCATACAATCAGACGTGCATTATGCTACAGACATTAAGGATACACACTGGTTATACCTTTACTGCATGTGTATTGCACAGTACAAGCACAGCGCAATAGGACACGATCCCAGGCTTTAGGTTTTCTTCTAGAAAGGCTTGCACTGCTAAGAAGTAACAACTTAGTGTTTGAAATATCTGCGTTTGTAAGACCGTTGATGTTAGTATAGACAATAACGCTCTACACACGCTCTATGTACTATGAAGCAGTTTCAAGTGACACAACCCCTCTGTTTATGGCTCGACTGCATATATATCACAGTTTTCCTCTTGAAGCAACACAAACACGTGGCTGATGATACAATCAGACGTGCATTATGATACAGACATTAAGGATACACACTGGTTATACCTTTACTGCATGTGTATTGCACAGTAAAAGCACAGCGCTATAGGACATTATCCCAGGCGTTGGGTTTTCTTCTAGAAAGGCTTGCACTGCTAAGAAGTAACAACTTAGCAGTTGAATCATATGCGTTTGCGAGACCGTTGATGATAGTATAGACAATAACGCTCTACACACGCTCTATGTACTATGAAGCAGTTTCAAGTGACACAACCATTCTGTTTATGGCTCGACTGCTTATATATCACAGTTTCGCTCTAGAAACAACACAAACACGTGGCTGCTGATACAATCAGACGTGCATCACGATACATGATACATACATTAAGGATACACACTGGTTATACCTTTACTGCATGTGTGTTGAACAGTACAAGCCCAGCGCTATAGGACATGATCCCAGGCGTTGGGTATCCTTCTAGAAAGGCTTGCACTGCTAAGTAACAACTTAGCGTTTGAAATATCTGCGTTTGTAAGACCGTTGATGTTAGTATAGACAATAACGCTCTACACACGCTTTATGTACTATGAAGCAGTTTCAAGTGACACAACCCCTCTGTTTATGGCTCGACTGCATATATATCACAGTTTCCCTCTTGGAGCAACACAAACACGTGGCTGCTGATACAATCAGACGTGCATCACGATACAGACATTAAGGATACACACTGGTTATACCTTTACTGCATGTGTATTGCACAGTACAAGCCCAGCGATATAGGACACGATCCCAGGCGTTGGGTTTCCTTCTAGAAAGGCTTGCACGGCTAAAAAGTAACAACTAGTGTTTGAATCATCTGCGTTTTGAAGACCGTTGATGTTAGTATAGGCAATAACGCTCTACACACGCTCTATGTACTATGAAGCTGTTTCAAGTGAACCAACCACTCTGCTTATGGCTCGACTGCATATATATCACAGTTTCCCTCTAGAAGCAACACAAACACGTGGCTGCTGATACAATCAGACGTGCATCACGATACAGACATTAAGGATACACACTGGTTATACCTTTACTGCATGTGTATTGCACAGTATAAACACAGCGCTATAGGACACTATCCCAGGCGTTGCGTTTCCTGCTAGAGAGGCTTGCACTGCTAAGAAGTAACAACTTAGCGGTTCAATCATCTGCGTTTGCTAGACGGTTGATGTTGGTATGGGCAATAACGCCCTACACACGCTCTATGTACTATGAAGTAGTTTCAAGTGAGACAACCACTCTGTTTATGGCTCGACTGGTTATATATCACAGTTTCCCACTAGAAGCAACACAAACTCGAGGCTGCTGATACAATCAGACGTGCATCACGATACAGACAATAAGGATACACACTGGTTATACCTTTACTGCATGTGTGTTGAACAGTACAAGCACAGGGCTATAGGACACGATTCCAGGAGTTGGGTTTCCTTCTAGAAAGGCTTGCACTGCTAAGAAGTAACAACTTAGCGTTTGAATCATCTGCGTTTGTAAGACCGTTGATGTTAGTATAGTCAGTAACGCTCTACACACACTCTATGTACTATGAGGTGGTTTCAAGTGAATCAACCACTCTGTTTATGGCTCGGCTGCTTATATATCACAGTATCCCACTAGAAGCAACACAAACACGTGGCTGCTGATACAATCAGACGTGCATTATGATACATACATTAAGGATACACACTGGTTATACCTTTACTGCATGTATGTTGAACAGTACAAGCAGAGCGCTATAGGACACGATCCCAGGCGTTGTGATTCCTTCTAGAAGAGCTTGCACAGCTAGGAAGTAACAACTTGGCGTTTGAAACACCCGCGTTTGCAAGACGGTTAATGTTGATATAGGCAGTAACGCTCTGCACACGCTAAATGTACTATGAAGTAGTTTCAAGTAAAACAATCGCTCCTCTCTTATAGATATTTACTCCTGCTCCTTATTTTGTACGCTTATACTGTCCCTACTTGAGACAACCCCTCTTTTTATGGCTCGACAGCCTATTTATCACAGTTTCCGTCTAGAAGCAACACAAACACGTGGCTGCTGATACATTCAGACGTGCATCACGATACAGACAATAAGGATACACACTGGTTATACCTTTACTGCATGTATGTTGAACAGTACAAGCAAAGCGCTATAGGACACGATCTCAGGCGTCGGGTTTCCTTCTAGAAAGGCTTGCACTGCTAAGAAGTAACAACTTAGCGTTTGAAACATCTGCGTTTGTAAGGCCGTTGATGTTAGTATAGGCAGTAACGCTATACACACGGTCTATGTAATATGAAGCAGCTTCAAGTGAACCAACCACTCTGTTTATGGCTCGACTGCTTATATATCACAGTTTCCCTCTAGAAGCAACACAAACACGTGGCTCCTGATACAATGAGACGTGCATCACGATACAGACATTAAGGATACACACTGGCTTTACCTTTACTGCATGTGTATTGCACACTACATGCCCAGCGCTATAGGACACGATCCCAGGCGTTGGGATTACTTCTAGAAAGGCTTGCACGGCTAAGAAGTAACAACTAGCGTTTGAATCATCTGCGTTTTGAGGACCGTTGATGTTAGCATAGGCAATAACGCTCTACACACGCTCTATGTACTATGAAGCAGTTTCAAGTGAACCAACCACTCGGTTTATGGCTCGACTGCTTATATATCACAGTTTCGCTCTAGAAGCAACACAAACACGTGGCTGCTGATACAATCAGACGTGCATCACGATACAGACATTAAAGATACACACTGGTTATACCTTTACTGCATGTGTATTGCACAGTACAAGCCCAGCGCTATAGGACACTATCCCTGTTGCAGGTTTTGCTCTTTTGGAAGAAAACCTGCAAATGAAAATTCACGAAAATTTCCCAAAATGTTCACATTAGCATTCCGGAGGTCTGGTGCAAGTTTCAAAAGGATTGCTCAACCGAGAACCAAGTTATTATAAAAAATAGAACTTTTAACTCGGCTGACCAATCGCGTGCAAGAAAGCCCCGGAATTTCTGCATAAATAGGAACGATTTCTTTGTCTCGAGAGCAGACCTGAAGTATACATTGATACGGCAAGTCGTACCGCGTCAATTTCATCAGCAAGTAGTGAATTTTCATTGTTTAGTCAAGTGCGAGAGTTGATCACGTAGCTAATAGTGTTAAAGTATTTAATATACCGATTTAAACTATTCAGTGAATATATCGACCCCCCTATCCACTTATTCCTGGCAATAAAATACATTTCTCCACTGCAGATGAACAGAACTTCGAGAAACATACTTAAACAAAAAAACAATAGAAAGAAATTCGTAATATTCGTATAGGTGTATTAGCCAATTCCCTATTAATAAAGTTGTCCTGAGTTTCAATTAACCAAATTAAAACAAAGTGAGTGCCAAGAAGCCCTGACGTCCAGTGCCGAGACAGAGCCGGTAAGCTAACTTGTGTCAGCCTTCAGCCAAGAACTTTGTTTTAGACTTGACAATTTTTCCAGTGAGTTTGAACACCTCTAAATTAGTTCATTAACTTTATTTTATGAGTAGAAACCTCGTACTAAAATTTGAAAACAAAATTCCGACATAGTCATTTTCGGAATCCTATACAGGGTGTTAAGACTCAACCAAACCAACGCGTCTCAGCAGCTAGGTCCGTCAGACTGCAAATAGCCCGCTGGCACGCTACATAATTGTTTAATTAGTTCTAAATATATGCAAGGGCGTTGTCATAACTTCATTTTGTCAATAAATCATATACGGGTGTCCTACGAGCGTCTAACCGACGTCACCCAGATAAATTTGTCCAGATATTATTGTCCAGATCACTATTACTCCCTCAGAGAATAGCTAGGAAACTAATACTTGTAGACCACCCCTTCCCCACACAAAAATTTAGAAATTCGCTAAGACAAGATGGCGGATAACAATGCACACGTCACTACGTTACCCAAGCCAGTTGTCACCAACGTCATACCGTTACCCTGTGGTAGGAACGCTGACGTCACGACGATACCTAGTAGTTCCAATCCTGACGTCACCGAGATACCTAGGTGTGAAAATGCTGACGTCACATCCTATGAAGTCACGCCCCATCTACGACCTGCATCGCTGGCCACCACTGAGACCCTTTCTCCCCCGCCATTGCTATTGTATGGTGAAGACCTTGAGCATCCATCCGACGCATGGCAAATTCTCTCGTCGCCAGTCCTCACACCTACCACGCGTGACGAGCCACAAGAAATATCTCTCGATGAAGTAGCCAGTCTGCCGCCGCCGGAATCTCCAGATAGTCAAGGTCGACAATCAGACGCTTGTCTGATGCTCCTTCGTCACCGGCCCCTGACACCGTTAACCACTGAAGGAACCTTAGTACCAGTTCCACAACCGTCGGGTCAGCCATCAGCAGCTTGGCGAATTAACCATACACCAAGGTCCCAGGAACAACAATCCGATGCTTGGAGAATTCAACCTGCATCACGCGTAGAGCAACAACCGGACGCGTGGCAAGTTCATCAGTCACCATCTATGGTACCTGCTGACACCAGGGTTAGGGATGAACCCAACCTCGCTGCGTAGTGACACAACAATTCCCTTAAACCTCCAGCGAGAACATGGCGCCCAACTAGAGGCCTTGAACAGCGCCGCCAGACATAAAGAACCTCATGCGCTTAAAGATGAGTTATTGGGGCAAGAAATATTAGACGCCACCCCAGTTCTGAGTTGTAGGGGTGGAACGGAACCAAACACAACTCAGTGGCGCCCAAAATCAATAATTCCAACGGGGAACATGGTAGAACTGATTACCGAAGCCTTCGGAGGAGTTATAAAGTTAATTGAGAGTAAAGATGAATCCAAACGGATGATTTGGCCAACATTTGGAGGAACAGATTTTGAGGACCCAGAAATATTTTTGGGTAAATTAGAACGAGTCTTGACCAAAGAAAGTGTAGATCGTCAAGATTGGAGGGAGCAGGCGCAGCACCAGCTACGACAGGGAGCCCGAGCCTGGTTCCAAGACTATGAATTGTTTGAGTGGTCCTATGAGGAGTTTAGGAGAAACCTGTTGGAGGAGTTTAACAAAGAAGAGAGGTTAGCCAACCTCCAGACTAAATGGTTTCTACAGGGGCAGGATAAGGAAAGAGTAGCCTTGTTTATAGCTGGTAAAGTGGCCATAGCCAAACGTTTAAAGCTACCCATGACAGGACGACAGATTACTCAACATATCAGCAAGTTGTTGAGATCAGACATTAAGCTGCATCTACTTGGGAGACAAGTGAATACCACAGAGGAATTAATGGAGGTAGCCAAAGGCATTGAAGCAGGGTTATTAGAGGTAGCTCAAATACCACCTACAACCTCGGGAAATAGGGAACTAATGCGTGCCAACCCCACGATATGCAGGATATGCAGGGGTGAGCATTTTTATAGAAATTGTCCCGAGAGAAGACGAGTGGAAGAGCCTAGAGGTCAACTAGCATTGCCCTCCACAGACCCTCGACAGAACCAGGGAAACGTCGAGCGGGGCCCGGTACGACCAGACCAGATGCCGAGGCCCCCACAGCAATAAACATAATGACGCTAGACCCAACTAGTGGCGGCCAACTACCCAGAATTATAGTCAAATATGGAGGCCAGGAGTTATCTGCGCTCGTCGATACGGGCGCTACACACTCGTTTATCCGGCTAGGATTCATCGAGGAACGACTCTATCCAGCAATAAGAAGGGTGATACTAGGAAACGGCCAAGAACAGAAAATGTATGGACCGGTCACCATAGATCTGGAAATTGCCCGACAAATGACTAGAGTTGCCGTATACGGGTTGGAACAACTAGTGGAGGATGTGGTGCTGGGAGTGGACTGGCTGAATCAGGAAGAAGCCGCGATCGACATGTCACAAAAGGGGGTGTACTTCGGGACTGGACCACGCCAAATAGTGTATTGGCAGCAAGCCATCCTGCGAAATACAACACCTCCTCCAGTACATCTAGAAGATAGTCAAGTGGACCCACAATGGAAACAACATTATGAGACCATCTTAAATCGATTCGCCGGTGTGTTCCAGGAAGACCTACAGCAGCCTACGACCAGATTGGCAGAGCACAAAATTAAGGTAAAAGAAGAAAGACCATTCCGAGTTCGACGATACCAGTACTCACCGAAGAAACAAGATATAATACAAACTGAGGTTACCAAAATGTTAGAAGCTGGGGTGATAAGGAGGAGCCATTCCGCATATAGTTCACCCGTGGTGTTGGTGGCAAAACCGGGAGGAGGCACAAGGTTCTGCGTGGACTATCGTCAGATAAATGAAATCACAGAAGATGAGGTAGCGCAGTTACCACAAATCAAGAACATCCTCCATGAGATCGGACCTGTCCAAGTGTTTACATCTCTAGACCTGCGCAGCGGATATTGGCAAGTCCCGATGGCACCTGACAGCATAAAATATACAGCCTTCAGTACTCCAGACGGCGCATCATACGAATTCCTAGTTATGCCCTTTGGGTTAAAAGGAGCACCGAGCACGTTCCAGAAGCTAATGACTGAGATCCTAGCCGGATACGTGGGGAAGTTTGTATATGTGTACCTCGACGACATAATTATCTATTCTAACTCTCATGAAGAACATGCATACCACTTAACCAAAGTACTGGAGAGGCTACAAGTACAAGGATTACGATGTGCCTTGGCAAAGTGTAAACTAGGATTGGAAGGGCTCGACTACTTAGGACATCGAGTGACCGCTATTAGTAACGAGGCACAACAGAAGCACATTTCTAAGATACAAGAATTCCCTACGCCAAAATCCAAAAAGGATGTCCAAAAATTCCTTGGAACCGTCAACTGGCTTAGGGAATATGTTCAGAATTTTGCCATAATAACTGCCCCACTTACTAACCTAGTCGGAAACAATAAGTTTGCGTGGACACCGCAGGCCGAGGAAGCCTTTAATAACGTTAAGGAAGTCCTAAGCAAACCATTGAAGTTGAGTCGACCAATCCCAGAGAAGCCCATAATCTTACAAACTGATGCTAGCGGAATTGGAATGGGAGCGGTAGTATACCAGGAGGATGAAGATGAAGGAAAAAGAATCATATCTTGCTCCAGTGCTAAATTCAACACCACTGAGACAAAATACCATTGTAACGAGCAAGAAGTGTTAGCCGTCGTATGGGCCTGCAGGCGATACCGAGCCTTGCTGGAGGACCGGCCCTTCATACTTCGAACGGATAATAAAGCGTTACAATGGTTACAAGCTTACAAAGATGACAGAGCTAAATTGACTCGTTATGCTCTATTCCTTCAAGAGTTCAATTATACCTTGGAACATTGTCCTGGCAGCGCCAACTTATTACCAGACCACCTGTCTCGGCATCCAGTCGATGAGTTTGGATCTCCTATAGATGATGACAGAATCGGCCCTATTTTAGACCACCAATCCACCCGTGACCCCAACAATGAAGTACCTCCACAGCTGAATAGGCTTTCCAGCAGAGAAAAACGTCATCGTAAAAGGGCTAAGATACCTCCGACTATCATTGCTCCAATCACCCTAGCCCCGTTGGAAGTAGAAGATATGTCCCTATACCAACAAGTGGTGCAGGCGCAATTAGGGAGTCCGGAATATCAGCAGACGAACCAACGATGGCAACGGTTGAGAACTGGAGCAGAGCGAGCAACGCAGACGTGGCAGAAAACCTTGAGGGACAATTATGAGGTGGACGATGATTTAATTTGGCACGCAGCAGATGGCGGGAGGAAGTTAGTAGTTCCCTTGGGCTTATGGAGAAGAGTGATACACGAATACCATGACTCGCCACAAGCGGGACACCCAGGGAGAGATGAAACCATTAGAGCAATAAGCCAGCTGTATTATTGGCCAGCGATGCGACGGCAGGTAAAATCTCACGTTAAACATTGCCTAGTGTGTGCATCAACTAAGAGAGGAGGTGCGGCTCAGCCTAGAGCCCCACTACGTCCGAGACCTCCCAAAAGACCCTGGCAGGTAATAAGTATCGACGTCATGGGACGATATCCAAAAACGCCCAATGGAAACCAGTACCTAATCGTCATCACAGATATATGTACAAAATGGGTGGAAGCGAAACCAAGTGCAGACGCTAAGGCGAAGACTGTTCTGGATTTTTTGGAAGAAGTGTGCCAGCGTTGGGGATATCCGGAGGTATCCATAACAGATAACGCAGTGACCTTCCGAAGCGCCATCTGGGAACGCTATCATCGAACGCATCACATAGAGCAATATGTGGTGCCTGTATACCACCAGCGTGCGAACCCAGTGGAAAGGCGCAATCAGGAGATAAAAAAACTGCTGAGACAAAGCGTTAGAAATACCCAAGACACCCTGTGGGATAAAGATATAGGACAAATCCTCTTCAACCTAAGAACCAGGACCAACGCAGCGACCGGAATGTCGCCCGCGGAAGCTCTGTTAGGTGCCCCATTAGTGCGCTCCGGTGAGTGGGGGCACCCACAGGTGAATCGCGTCATAGACGTTAACCATACGCGTGATCAACGAATTGCTCAAATTAGAGACAATCAGCAGCGGTTCAACCAAAGACATTACCCCGCAAATCGACAAGCGCCCTTGCATTTCATGTTAAATGAACAAGTACTCGTAAGAAACTTTGCAGATCACCGACCCGTGCTAGCCCCGACCTGGACCGGCCCACACCGGATCGCAGCAATCCATGGCGACGGAGTCTATGAGATTGACCGCAACGGGATTCAACTACTCGTACATGTAGATGATATCCGTCCTTGGAGCGACCGACCGGCCGAGCCACAACATGACCCGTTCCCCCGACCTCTGGATGAAGAGGAGGACGACATAATGGCCCCTGTCGAAGGCAACCGTCTCCCTGCAAACTACTTACCTGATGTAGACTTACCTGATGTTGACGAACCCGATGATGACCAAACCATAGACGGCACCCCGGCCGATACCAGCCTGGATTCCGACGCCGAGGAATCGGCCTTAGGACCAACCGCCAATCTCCCAGGGCAAGCCGGTGAAGAGGCTTCCCCAAATGACCAGATCTTGCCAGCCAAAGAGGATTCCCTAGTCGACTCCTCTGATGATGAGTCATCTACTCCACCTACCCAGGTGGTCACAGTGGCCCAGGTTCACGAAACAGCCCAGGCGACCAGACCATCCCGAATGGAACCTAGAAGGATGAAGGATCAACCCTTAGCCCGCACGATAGTCACCATCCAGGACTACCTGGAAGAGGAAGAAGTCCCTCCAAAAAGCCCAGAAGCGATCTCTATCGTGGGGCTATATCCTTAGCCGCAGAAGCAGAAGCCTTCGTGTAATTGTCGCTACATTTACCAGCCCTGCGCGGCATTAAGTTAAGTCCAAGACCTTAAGTCTTTAGGTTAGAGAATTAGGATAAGTAAGTAAAAGGACCTTAAGTCCTTCGCTCTCCACGGGGTCAGTTTAGAGGGGGGGAGTGTTGCAGGTTTTTCTCTTTTGGAAGAAAACCTGCAAATGAAAATTCACGAAAATTTCCCAAAATGTTCACATTAGCATTCCGGAGGTCTGGTGAAAGTTTCAAAAGGATTGCTCAACCGAGAACCAAGTTATTATTAAAAATAGAACTTTTAACTCGGCTGACCAATCGCGTGCGAGTAAGCCCCGGAATTTCTGCATAAATAGGAACGATTTCTTTGTCTCGGGAGGAGACCTGAAGTATACATTGATACGGCAAGTCGTAACGCGTCAATTTCATCAGCAAGTAGTGAATTTTCATTGTTTAGTCAAGTGCGAGAGTTGATCACGTAGCTAATAGTGTTAAAGTATTAAATATATCGATTTAAACTATTCAGTGAATATATCAACCCCCTATCCACTTATTCCTGGCTATAAAATACATTTCTCCACTGCAGATGAACAGAACTTCGAGAAACATACTAAAAAAAAAAACAATAGAAAGAAATTCGTAATATTCGTATAGGTGTATTAGCCAATTCCCTATTAATAAAGTTGTCCTGAGTTTCAATTAACCAAATTAAAACAAAGTGAGTGCCAAGAAGCCCTGACGTCCAGTGCCGAGACAGAGCCGGTAAGCTAACTTGTGTCAGCCTTCAGCCAAGAACTTTGTTTCAGACTTGACAATTTTTCCAGTGAGTTTGAACACCTCTAAATTAGTTCATTAACTTTATTTTACGAGTAGAAACCTCGTCCTAAAATTTGAAAACAAAATTCCGACATAGTCATTTTCGGAATCCTATACAGGGTGTTAAGACTCAACCAAACCAACGCGTCTCAGCAGCTAGGTCCGTCAGACTGCAAATAGCCCGCTGGCACGCTACATAATTGTTTAATTAGTTCTAAATATATGCAAGGGCGTTGTCATAACTTCATTTTGTCAATAAATCATATACGGGTGTCCTACGAGCGTCTAACCGACGTCACCCAGATAAATTTGTCCAGATATTATTGTCCAGATCACTATTACTCCCTCAGAGAATAGCTAGGGAAACTAATACTTGTAGACCACCCCTTCCCCACACAAAAATTTAGAAATTCGCTAAGACAAGATGGCGGATAACAATGCACACGTCACTACGTTACCCAAGCCAGTTGTCACCAACGTCATACCGTTACCCTGTGGTAGGAACGCTGACGTCACGACGATACCTAGTAGTTCCAATCCTGACGTCACATCCTATGAAGTCACGCCCCATCTACGACCTGCATCGCTGGCCACCACTGAGACCCTTTCTCCCCGCCATTACTATTGTATGGTGAAGACCTTGAGCATCCATCCGACGCATGGCAAATTCTCTCGTCGCCAGTCCTCACACCTACCACGCGTGACGAGCCACAAGAAATATCTCTCGATGAAGTAGCCAGTCTGCCGCCGCCGGAATCTCCAGATAGTCAAGGTCGACAATCAGACGCTTGTCTGATGCTCCTTCGTCACCGGCCCCTGACACCGTTAACCACTGAAGGAACCTTAGTACCAGTTCCACAACCGTCGGGTCAGCCATCAGCAGCTTGGCGAATTAACCATACACCAAGGTCCCAGGAACAACAATCCGATGCTTGGAGAATTCAACCTGCATCACGCGTAGAGCAACAACCGGACGCGTGGCAAGTTCATCAGTCACCATCTATGGTACCTGCTGACACCAGGGTTAGGGATGAACCCAACCTCGCTGCGTAGTGACACAACAATTCCCTTAAACCTCCAGCGAGAACATCCCAAGCGTTGGGTTTCCTTCTAGAAAGGCTTGCACTGCTAAGAAGTAACAACTTAGCGTTTGAACCCTCTGCGTTTATAAGACCGTTGATGTTAGTATAGGCACAAACGCTCTACACACGCTCTATGTAATATGAAGCAGTTTCAAGTGAACCAACCACTCTATGGCTTGACTGCTTATATATCACAGTTTCCCTCTAGAAGCAACGCAAACACGTGGCTGCTGATACAATCAGACGTGCATCACGATACAGACAATAAGGAAACACACTGGTTATACCTTTACTGCATGTATGTTGAACAGTACAAGCATAGCGCTATAGGACACGATCCCAGGCGTTGGGTTTTCTTCTAGAAAGGCTTGCACTGCTAAGATGTAACAACTTAGCGTTTGAACCTTCTGCGTTTGTAAGGTCGTTGATGTTAGTAGTCAGGAACGCTCTGCACACGCTCTATGTACTATGAAGTAGCTTCAAGTGAGACAACCCCGCTTTTTATGGCTCGACAGCCTATATATCACAGTTTCCGTCTAGAAGCAACAGAAACACGTGGCTGCTGATACATTCAGACGTGCATCACGATACAGACAAGAAGGATACACACTGGTTATATCTTTACTACATGTGTGTAGAACAGTACAAGCACGGCGCTATAGGACACGATCCCAGGCATTGGGTTTCCTTCTAGAAAGGCTTGCACTGCTAAGAAGTAACAACTTAGCGGTTGAATCATCTGCGTTTGCTAGACGGTTGATGTTGGTATGGGCAATAACGCCCTACACACGCTCTATGTACTATGAAGTAGTTTCAAGTGAGGCAACCACTCTGTTTATGGCTCGACTGCTTATATATCACAGTTTCCCACTAGAAGCAACACAAACACGTGGCTGCTGATACAATCAGACGTGCATCACGATACAGACATTAAGGATACACACTGGTTATACCTTTACTGCATGTGTATTGCACAGTACAAGCCCAGCGATATAGGACACGATCTCAGGCGTTGGGTTTCCTTCTAGAAAGGCTTGCACTGCTAAGAAGTAACAACTAAGCGTTTGAACCCTCTGCGTTTATAAGACCGTTGATGTTAGTATAGGCAATAACGCTCTACACACGCTCTATGTAATATGAAGCAGCTTCAAGTGAACCAACCACTCGGTTTATGGCTCGACTGCATATATATCACAGTTTTGCTCTAGAAGCAACACAAACACATGGCTGCTGATACAATCAGACGTGAATCACGATACAGACATTAAAGATACACACTGGTTATACCTTTACTGCATGTGTATTGCACAGTACAAGCCCAGCGCTATAGGACACTATCCCAGGCGTTGGGTTTCCTTCTAGAAAGGCTTGCACTGCTAAGAAGTAACAACTTAGCGTTTGCACCCTCTGCGTTTATAAGACCGTTGATGTTAGTATAGGCAATAACGCTCTACACACGCTCTATGTACTATGAAGCAGTTTCAAGTGAACCAACCACTCTGTTTATGGCTCGACTGCTTATATATCACAGTTTCCCTCTAGAAGAAACACAAACACGTGGCTGCTGATACAATCAGACGTGCATCACGATACAGACATTAAGGATACACACTGGTTATACCTTTACTGCATGTATGTTGAACAGTACAAGCACAGCGCTATGGGACACGATCCCAGGCGTTGGGTTTTCTTCTAGAAAGGCTTGCACTGCTAAGACGTAACAACTTAGCGTTTGAATCATCTGCGTTTGTAAGGTCGTTGATGTTAGTATAGGCAATAACGCTCTACACAAGCTCTATGTAATATGAAGCAGCTTCAAGTGATCCAACCACTCTGTTTATGGCTCGACTGCTTATATATCACAGTTTCCCTCTAGAAGCAACACAAACACGTGGCTGCTGATACAATCAGACGTGCATCACGATACAGACATTAAGGATACACACTGGTTATACCTTTACTGCATGTGTATTGCACAGTACAAACCCAGCGCTATAGGACACTATCCCAGGCGTTGGGTTTCCTTCTAGAAAGGCTTGCACTGCTAAGAAGTAACAACTTAGCGTTTGAAACCTCTGCGTTTATAAGACCGTTGATGTTAGTATAGGCAATAACGTTCTACACACGCTCTATGTACTATGAAGCAGTTTCAAGTGAACCAACCACTCTGTTTATGGCTCGACTGCATATATATCACAGTTTCCCTCTAGAAGCAACACAAACACGTGGCTGCTGATACAATCAGACGTGCATCACGATACAGACATTAAGGATACACACTGGCTTTACCTTTACTGCATGTGTATTGCACACTACATGCCCAGCGCTATAGGACACGAACCCAGGCGTTGGGTTTTCTTCTAGAAAGGCTTGCACTGCTAAGAAGTAACAACTTAGCAGTTGAATCATCCGCGTTTGCCAGACGGTTGTTGTTGGTATGGGCAATAACGCCCTACACACGCTCTATGTACTATGAAGCAGTTTCAAGTGAACCAACCACTCTGTTTATGGCTCGACTGCTTATATATCACAGTTTCCCTCTAGAAGCTACACAAACACGTGGCTGCTGATACAATCAGACGTGCATCACGATACAGGCATTAAGGATACACACTGGCTATACCTTTACAGCATGTGTATTGCACAGTACAAGCCCAGCGCTGTAGGACACGATCCCAGGCGTTTTGTTTCCTTCTAGAAAGGCTTGCACTGCTAAGAAGTAACAACTTGGCGTTTGAACCCTCTGCGTTTATAAGATCGTTGATGTTAGTATAGGCAATAACGCTCTAAACACGCTCTATGTAATATGAAGCAGTTTCAAGTGAACCAACCACTCTGTTTATGGCTCGACTGCTTATATATCACAGTTTCGCTCTAGAAGCAACACAAACACGTGGCTGCTGATACAATCAGACGTGCATCACGATACATGATACATACATTAAGGATACACACTGGTTATACCTTTACTGCATGTGTGTTGAACAGTACAAGCCCAGCGCTATAGGACATGATCCCAGGCGTTGGGTTTCCTTCTAGAAAGGCTTGCACTGCTAAGAAGTAACAACTTAGCGTTTGAAATATCTGCGTTTGCAAGACCGTTTATGTTAGTATAGACAATAACGCTCTACACAAGCTTTATGTACTATGAAGCAGTTTCAAGTGACACAACCCCTCTGTTTATGGCTCGACTGCATATATATCACAGTTTCCCTCTTGGAGCAACACAAACACGTGGCTGCTGATACAATCAGACGTGCATCACGATACAGACATTAAGGATACACACTGGCTATACCTTTACAGCATGTGTATTGCACAGTACAAGCCCAGCGCTATAGGACACGATCCCAGGCGTTTTGTTTCCTTCTAGAAAGGCTTGCACTGCTAAGAAGTAACAACTTAGCGTTTGAACACTCTGCGTTTATAAGACCGTTGATGTTAGTATAGGCAATAACGCTCTACACACGCTCTATGTAATATGAAGCAGCTTCAAGTGAACCAACCACTCTGTTTATGGCTCGACTGCTTATATATCACAGTTTCCCTCTAGAAGCAACACAAACACGTGGCTGCTGATACAATCAGACGTGCATCACGATACAGACAATAAGGATACACACTGGTTATACCTTTACTGCATGTGTGTTGAACAGTACAAGCACAGCGCTATAGGACACGATCCCAGGCGTTGGGTTTCCTTCTAGAAAGGCTTGCACTGCTAAGAAGTAACAACTTAGCGGTTGAATCATCTGCGTTTGCTAGACGGTTGATGTTGGTATGGGCAATAACGCCCTACACACGCTCTATGTACTATGAAGTAGTTTCAACCACTCTGTTTATGGCTCGACTGCTTATATATCACAGTTTCCCACTAGAAGCAACACAAACACGTGGCTGCTGATACAATCAGACGTGCATCACGATACAGACAATAAGGATACACACTGGTTATACCTTTACTGCATGTGTGTTGAACAGTACAAGCACAGCGCTATAGGACACGATCCCAGGCGTTGGGTTTCCTTCTAGAAAGGCTTGCACTGCTAAGATGTAACAACTTAGCGTTTGAATCATCTGCGTTTGTAAGGCCGTTGATGTTAGTATAGTCAGGAACGCACTGCACACGCTCTATGTACTATGAAGTAGCTTCAAGTGAGACAACCCCGCTTTTTATGGCTCGACAGCCTATATATCACAGTTTCCGTCTAGAAGCAACAGAAACACGTGGCTGCTGATACATTCAGACGTGCATCACGATACAGACAAGAAGGATACACACTGGCTTTACCTTTACTGCATGTGTATTGCACACTACATGCCCAGCTCTATAGGACACGATCCCAGGCGTTGGGATTCCTTCTAGAAAGGCTTGCACGGCTAAGAAGTAACAACTAGCGTTTGAATCATCTGCGTTTTGAAGACTGTTGATGTTAGTATAGGCAATAACGCTCTACACACGCTCTATGTACTATGAAGCAGTTTCAAGTGAACCAACCACTCTGTTTATGGTTCGACTGCTTATATATCACAGTTTCCCTCTAGAAGCAACACAAACACGTGGCTGCCGATACAATCAGACGTGCATCACGATACAGACAATAAGGAAACACTCTGGTTATACCTTTACTGCATGTATGTTGAACAGTACAAGCACAGCGCTATAGGACACGATCCCAGGCGTTGGGTTTTCTTCTAGAAAGGCTTGCACTGCTAAGATGTAACAACTTAGCGTTTGAATCATCTGCGTTTGTAAGGCCGTTGATGTTAGTTTAGGCAATAACGCTCTACACAAGCTCTATGTAATATGAAGCAGCTTCAAGTGATCCAACCACTCTGTTTATGGCTCGACTGCTTATATATCACAGTCTCCCTTTAGAAGCAACACAAACACGTGGCTGCTGATACAATCAGACGTGCATCACGATACAGACATTAAGGATACACACTGGTTATACCTTTACTGCATGTGTGTTGCACAGTACAAGCCCAGCGATATAGGACACGATCTCAGGCATTGGGTTTCCTTCTAGAAAGGCTGGCACTGCTAAGAAGTAACAACTTAGCGTATGAACCCTCTGCGTTTATAAGACCGTTGATGTTAGTATAGGCAATAACGCTCTACACACGCTCTATGTAATATGAAGCAGTTTCAAGTGAACCAACCACTCGGTTTATGGCTCGACTGCATATATATATATCACAGTTTCCCTCTAGAAGCAACACAAACACGTGGCTACTGATACAATCAGACGTGCATCACGATACAGACATTAAAGATACACACTGGTTATACCTTTACTGCATGTGTATTGCACAGTACAAGCACAGCGCAATAGGACACGATCCCAGGCGTTGGGTTTCCTTCTAGAAAGGCTTGCACTGCTAAGAAGTAACAACTTAGCGTTTGAACCCTCTGCGTTTATAAGACCGTTGATGTTAGTATAGGCAATAACGCTCTACACAAGCTCTATGTAATATGAAGCAGCTTCAAGTGAACCAACCTCTCTGTTTATGACTCGACTGCATATATATCACAGTTTCCCTCTAGAAGCAACCCAAACACGTGGCTGCTGATACAATCAGACGTGCAACACTATACAGACATTAAGGATACACACTGGTTATACCTTTACTGCATGTGTATTGCACAGTACAATCCCAGCGATATAGGACAAGATCCCAGGCGTTGGGTTTTCTTCTAGAAAGGCTTGCACTGCTAAGAAGTAACAACTTAGCGTTTGAACCCTCTGCGTTTATAAGACCGTTGATGTTAGTATAGGCAATAACGCTCTACACAAGCTCTATGTAATATGAAGCAGCTTCAAGTGAACCAACCACTCTGTTTACGGCTCGACTGCTTATTTATCACAGTTTTCCTCTAGAAGCAACACAAACACGTGGCTGCTGATACAATGAGACGTGCATCACGATACAGACATTAAGGATACACACTGGCTTTACCTTTACTGCATGTGTATTGCACACTACATGCCCAGCGCTATAGGACACGATCCCAGGCGTTGGGTTTTCTTCTAGAGAGGCTTGCACTGCTAAGAAGTAACAACTTAGCGTTTGAACCCTATGCGTTTATAAGACCGTTGATGTTAGTATAGGCAATAACGCTCTACACAAGCTCTATGTAATATGAAGCAGCTTCAAGTGAACCAACCACTCTGTTTATGGCTCGACTGCTTATATATCACAGTTTCCCTCTAGAAGCAACACAAACACGTGGCTGCTGATACAATCAGACGTGCATCACGATACAGACATTAAGGATACACACTGGTTATACCTTTACTGCATGTGTGTTGCACAGTACAAGCCCAGCGATATAGGACACGATCTCAGGCATTGGGTTTCCTTCTAGAAAGGCTGGCACTGCTAAGAAGTAACAACTTAGCGTATGAACCCTCTGCGTTTATAAGACCGTTGATGTTAGTATAGGCAATAACGCTCTACACACGCTCTATGTAATATGAAGCAGTTTCAAGTGAACCAACCACTCGGTTTATGGCTCGACTGCATATATATATATCACAGTTTCCCTCTAGAAGCAACACAAACACGTGGCTACTGATACAATCAGACGTGCATCACGATACAGACATTAAAGATACACACTGGTTATACCTTTACTGCATGTGTATTGCACAGTACAAGCACAGCGCAATAGGACACGATCCCAGGCGTTGGGTTTTCTTCTAGAAAGGCTTGCACTGCTAAGAAGTAACAACTTAGCGTTTGAACCCTCTGCGTTTATAAGACCGTTGATGTTAGTATAGGCAATAACGCTCTACACAAGCTCTATGTAATATGAAGCAGCTTCAAGTGAACCAACCTCTCTGTTTATGACTCGACTGCATATATATCACAGTTTCCCTCTAGAAGCAACCCAAACACGTGGCTGCTGATACAATCAGACGTGCAACACTATACAGACATTAAGGATACACACTGGTTATACCTTTACTGCATGTGTATTGCACAGTACAATCCCAGCGATATAGGACAAGATCCCAGGCGTTGGGTTTTCTTCTAGAAAGGCTTGCACTGCTAAGAAGTAACAACTTAGCGTTTGAACCCTCTGCGTTTATAAGACCGTTGATGTTAGTATAGGCAATAACGCTCTACACAAGCTCTATGTAATATGAAGCAGCTTCAAGTGAACCAACCACTCTGTTTACGGCTCGACTGCTTATTTATCACAGTTTTCCTCTAGAAGCAACACAAACACGTGGCTGCTGATACAATGAGACGTGCATCACGATACAGACATTAAGGATACACACTGGCTTTACCTTTACTGCATGTGTATTGCACACTACATGCCCAGCGCTATAGGACACGATCCCAGGCGTTGGGTTTCCTTCTAGAAAGGCTTGCACGGCTAAGAATTAACAACTAGCGTTTGAATCATCTGCGTTTTGAAGACCGTTGATGTTAGTATAGGCAATAACGCTCTACACACGCTCTATGTACTATGAAGCAGTTTCAAGTGAACGAACCACTCTGTTTAAGGCTCGACTGCATATATATCACATTTTCCCTCTAGAAGCAACACAAAAACGTGGCTGCTGATACAATCAGACGTGCATCACGATACAGACAATAAGGAAACACACTGGTTATACCTTTACTGCATGTATGTTGAACAGTACAAGCACAGCGCTATAAGACACGATCCCAGGCGTTGGGTTTTCTTCTAGAAAGGCTTGCACTGCTAAGATGTAACAACTTAGCGTTTGAATCATCTGCGTTTGCAAGGCCGTTGATGTTAGTATAGGCAATAACGCTCTACACACGCTCTATGTACTATGAAGCAGTTTCAAGTGAACCAACCACTCTGTTTATGGCTCGACTGCTTATATATCACAGTTTCCCTCTAGAAGCAACACAAACACGTGGCTGCTGATACAATCAGACGTGTATCACGATACAGACATTAAGAATACACACTGGCTATACCTTTACAGCATGTGTATTGCACAGTACAAGCCCAGCGCTATAGGACACGATCCCAGGCGTTTTGTTTCTTTCTAGAAAGGCTTGCACTGCTAAGAAGTAACAACTTAGCAGTTGAATCATACGCGTTTGCCAGACGGTTGTTGTTGGTATGGGCAATAACGCCCTACACACGGTCTATGGACTGTGACGTACTTTCAAGTGAAACAACCCCTCTGTTTATGGCTCGACTGCATATATATCACAGTTTCCCTCTTGGAGAAACCCAAACACGTGGCTGCTGATACAATCAGACGTGCAACACGATACAGACATTAAGGATACACACTGGTTATACCTTTACTGCATGTGTATTGCACAGTACAAGCACAGCGCAATAGGACACGATCCCAGGCGTTGGGTTTTCTTCTAGAAAGGCTTGCACTGCTAAGAAGTAACAACTTAGCGTTTGAATCATCTGCGTTTTGAAGACCGTTGATGTTAGTATAGGCAATAACGCTCTACACACGCTCTATGTACTATGAAGCAGTTTCAAGTGAACCAACCACTCTGTTTATGGCTCGACTGCTTATATATCACAGTTTCCCTCTAGAAGCAACACAAACACGTGGCTGCTGATACAATCAGACGTGCATCACGATACAGACATTAAGGATACACACTGGCTTTACATTTACTGCATGTGTATTGCACAGTACAAGCCCAGCGATATAGGACACGATCCCAGGCGTTGAGTTTCCTTCTAGAAAGGCTTGCACTGCTAAGAAGAAACAACTTAGCGTTTGAAACCTCTGCGTTTATAAGACCGTTGATGTTAGTATAGGCAATAACGCTCTACACACGCTCTATGTAATATGAAGCAGCTTCAAGTGAACCAACCACTCTGTTTATGGCTCGACTGCTTATATATCACAGTTTCCCTCTAGAAGCAACACAAATACGTGGCTGCTGATGCAATGAGGCGTGCATCACGATACAGACATTAGGGATACACACTGGCTTTACCTTTACTGCATGTGTATTGCACACTACATGCCCAGCGCTATAGGACACGATCCAAGGCGTTGGGTTTCCTTCTAGAAAGACTTGCACGGCTAAGAAGAAACAACTAGCGTTTGAATCATCTTCGTTTTGAAGACCGTTGATGTTAGTATAGGCAATAACGCTCTACACACGCTCTATGTACTATGAAGCAGTTTCAAGTTAACCAACCACTCTGTTTATGGCTCGACTGCTTATATATCACAGTTTCCCTCTAGAAGCAACACAAACACGTGGCTGCTGATACAATCAGACGTGCATCACGATACAGACATTAAGGATACACACTGGCTATATCTTTACAGCATGTGTATTGCACAGTACAAGCCCAGCGCTATAGGACACGATCCCAGGGGTTTTGTTTCCTTCTAGAAAGGCTTGCACTGCTAAAAAGTAGCAACTTAGCAGTTGAATCATCCGCGTTTGCCAGACGGTTGTTGCTGGCATGGACAATAACGCCCTACACACGCTCTATGGACTATGAAGTACTTTCAAGTGAAAGAACCCCTCTGCTTATGGCTCGACTGCATATATATCACAGTTTCCCTATAGAAGCAACACAAACACGTGGCTGCTGATACAATCAGACGTGCATCACGATACAGACATTAAGGATACACACTGGCTATACTTTTACTGCATGTGTATTGCACACTACATGCCCAGCGCTATAGGACACGCCAGGCGTTGGGTTTTTTTCTAGAAAGGCTTGCACTGCTAAGAAGTAACAACTTAGCAGTTGAATCATCTGCGTTTGCTAGACGGTTGAGGTTGGTATGGGCAGTAACGGTCTACACACGCTCTATGTATTATGAAGTAGTTTCAAGTGAGACAACCCCTCTGTTTATGGTTCGACTGCATATATATAACAGTTTCTCTCTAGAAGCAACGCAAACACGTGGCTGCTGATACAATCAGACGTGCATCACGATACAGACGTTAAGGATACACACTGGTTATACCTTTATTGCATGTGTATTGCACAGTACAAGCCCAGCGCTATAGGACACGATCCATAGCGTTGGATTTCCTTCTAGAAAGGCTTGAACTGCTAAGAAGTAACAACTTAGCGTTTGAAACCTCTGCGTGTATAAGACCGTTGATGTTAGTATAGGCAATAACGCTCTACACACGCTCTATGTACTATGAAGCAGTTTCAAGTGAACCAACCACTCTGTTTATGTCTCGACTGCTTATATATCACAGTTTCCCTCTAGAAGCAACACAAACACGTGGCTGCTGATACAATCAGACGTGCATCACGATACAGACATTAAGGATACACACTGGTTATACCTTTACTGCATGTGTGTTGAACAGTACAAGCACAGGGCCATAGGCCACGATTCCAGGCGTTGGGTTTCCTTCTAGAAAGGCTTGCACTGATAAGAAGTAACAACTTAGCGTTTGAATCATCTGCGTTTGTAAGACCGTTGATGTTAGTATAGTCAGTAACGCTCTACACACCCTCTATGTACTATGAAGTAGTTTCAAGTGAAACAACCACTCTGTTTATGGCTCGACTGCTTATATATCACAGTTTCCCACTAGAAGAAACACAAACACGTGGATACAATCAGACGTGCATTATGATACATACATTAAGGATACACACTGGCTATACCTTTACAGCATGTGTATTGCACAGTACAAGCCCAGCGCTATAGGACACGATCCCAGGCGTTTTGTTTCCTTCTAGAAAGGCTTGCACTGCTAGGAAGTAACAACTTAGCAGTTGAATCATTCGCGTTTGCCAGACGGTTGTTATTGGTATGGGCAATAACGCCCTACACACGCTCTATGGACTATGAAGTACTTTCAAGTGAAACAACCCCTCTGTTTATGGCTCGACTGCATATATATCACAGTTTACCTCTTGGAGCAACAGAAACACGTGGCTGCTGATACAATCAGACGTGCATCACGATACAGACATTAAGGATACACACTGGTTATACCTTTACAACACAGTACAAGCACAGCGCAATAGGACACGATCCCAGGCTTTAGGTTTCCTTCTAGAAAGGCTTGCACTGCTAAGAAGTAACAACTTAGCGTTTGAAACCTCTGCGTTTATAAGACCGTCGATGTTAGTATAGGCAATAACGCTCTACACACGCTCTATGTACTATGAAGCAGTTTCAAGTGAACCAACCACTCTGTTTATGGCTCGACTGCTTATATATCACAGTTTTCCACTAGAAGCAACACAAATACGTGACTGCTGATACAATCAGACGTGCATCACGATACAGACATTAAGGATACACACTGGTTATACCTTCACTGCATGTGTATTGCACAGTATAAGCACAGCGCTATAGGACACTATCCCAGGCGTTGGGTTTCCTTCTAGAATGACTTGCACTGCTAAGAAGTAACAACTTAGCAGTTGAATCATATGCGTTGGCGAGACCGTTGATGTTAGTATAGACAATAACGCTCTACACACGCTCTATGTACTATGAAGCAGTTTCAAGTGAACCAACCACTCTGTTTATGGCTCGATTGCTTATATATCACAGTTTCCCTCTAGAAGCAACACAAACACGTGGCTGCTGATACAATCAGACGTGCATCACGATACAGACATTAAGGATACACACTGGTTATACCTTCACTGCATGTGTATTGCACAGTATAAGCACAGCGCTATAGGACACTATCCCATGCGTTGGGTTTCCTTCTAGAATGGCTTGCACTGCTAAGAAGTAACAACTTAGCAGTTGAATCATATGCGTTTGCGAGACCGTTGATGTTAGTATAGACAATAACGCTCTACAAACGCTCTATGTACTATGAAGCAGTTTCAAGTGACACACCCCCTCTGTTTATGGCTCGACTGCATATATATCACAGTTTCCCTCTAGAAGCAACACGAGCACGTGGCTGATGATACAATCAGACGTGCATTATGATACAGACATTAAGAATACACACTGGTTATACCTTTACTGCATGTGTATTGCACAGTACAAGCCCAGCGCTATAGGACACTATCCCAGGCGTTGGGTTTCCTTCTAGAAAGGCTTGTACGGCTAAGAAGTAACAACTAGCGTTTGAATCATCTGCGTTTTGAAGACCGTTGATGTTAGTATAGGCAATAACGCTCTACACACGCTCTATGTACTATGAAGCAGTTTCAAGTGAACCAACCACTCTGTTTATGGCTCGACTGCATATATATCACAGTTTCCCTCTAGAAGCAACACAAACAAGTGGCTGCTGATACAATCAGACGTGCATCACGATACAGACATTAAGGATACACACTGGTTATACCTTTACTGCATGTGTATTGCACAGTGTAAGCAAAGCGCTATAGGACACTATCCCAGGCGTTGGGTTTCCTTCTAGAATGGCTTGCACTGCTAAGAAGTAACAACTTAGCAGTTGAATCATATGCGTTTGCGAGACCGTTGATGTTAGTATAGGCAATAACGCTCTACACACGCTCTATGTACTATGAAGTAGTTTCAAGTGAACCAACCACTCTGTTTATGGCTCGACTGCTTATATATCACAGTTTCCATCTAGAAGCAACACAAACACGTGGCTGCTGATACAATCAGACGTGCATCACGATACAGACATTAAGGATACACACTGGCTATACCTTTACAGCATGTGTATTGCACAGTACAAGCCCAGCGCTATAGGACACGATCCCAGGCGTTTTGTTTCCTTCTAGAAAGACTTGCTCTGCTAGGAAGTAACAACTTAGCAGTTGAATCATCCGCGTTTGCCAGACGGTTGTTGTTGGTATGGGCAATAACGCCCTACACATGCTCTATGGACTATGAAGTACTTTCAAGTGAGACAACCACTCTGTTTATGGCTCGACTGCTTATATATCACAGTTTCGCTCTAGAAGCAAAACAAACACGTGGCTGCTGATACAATCAGACGTGCATCACGATACATACATTAAGGAACACACTGGTTATACCTTTACTGCATGTGAATTGCACAGTACACGCTCCGCGCTATAGGACATGATCCCAGGCGTTGGATTTCCTTCTTGCACTGCTAAGAAGTAACAACTTAGTAGTTGAATCATCTGCGTTTGAGAGACCGTTGATGTTAGGATAGACAATAACGCTCTACACACGCTCTATGTACTATGAAGCAGTTTCAAGTGACACACCCCCTCTGTTTATGGCTCGACTGCATATATATCACAGTTTCCCTCTAGAAGCAATACAAGCACGTGGCTGATGATACAATCAGACGTGCATTATGATACAGACATTAAGAATACACACTGGTTATACCTTTACAGCATGTGTATTGCACAGTAAAAGCCCAGCGCTATAGGACACTATCCCAGGCGTTGGGTTTCCTTCTAGAAAGGCTTGCACTGCTAAGAAGTAACAACTTAGCGTTTGAAACCTCTGCGTTTATAAGATTGTTGATGTTAGTATAGGCAATAACGCTCTACACACGCTCTATGTACTATGAAGCAGTTTCAAGTGAACCAACCACTGTGTTTATGGCTCGACTGCTTATATATCACAGTTTCCCTCTAGAAGCAACACAAACACGTGGCTGCTGATACAATCAGACGTGCATCACGATACAGACATTAAGGATACACACTGGTTATAGCTTTACTGCATGTGTATTGCACAGTACAAGCACAGCGCTATAGGACACTATAACAGGCGTTGGGTTTCCTTCTAGAAAGGCTTGCACGGCTAAGAAGTAACAACTAGCGTTTGAATCATCTGCGTTTTGAAGACCGTTGATGTTAGTATAGGCAATAACCCTCTACACACGCTCTATGTACTATGAAGTAGTTTCAAGTGAACCAACCACTCTGTTTATGGCTCGACTGCTTATATATCACAGTTTCCATCTAGAAGCAACACAAACACGTGGCTGCTGATACAATCAGACGTGCATCACGATACAGACATTAAGGATACACACTGGCTATACCTTTACAGCATGTGTATTGCACAGTACAAGACCAGCGCTATAGGACACGATCCCAGGCGTTTTGTTTCCTTCTAGAAAGGCTTGCACTGCTAGGAAGTAACAACTTAGCAGTTGAATCATCCGCGTTTGCCAGACGGTTGTTATTGGTATGGGCAATAACGCCCTACACACGCTCTATGGACTATGAAGTACTTTCAAGTGAAACAACCCCTCTGTTTATGGCTCGACTGCATATATATCACAGTTTCCCTCTAGAAGCAACACAAACACGTGGCTGCTGATACAATGAGACGTGCATCACGATACAGACATTAAGGATACACACTGGCTTTACCTTTACTGCATGTGTATTGCACACTACATGCGCAGCGATATAGGACACGATCCCAGGCGTTGGGTTTCCTTCTAGAAAGGCTTGCACGGCTAAGAAGTAACAACTAGCGTTTGAATCATCTGCGTTTATAAGACCGTTGATGTTAGTATAGGCAATAACGCTCTACACACGCTCTATGTACTATGAAGCAGTTTCAAGTGAAACAACCCCTCTGTTTATGGCTCGACTGCATATATATCACAGTTTCCCTCTTGGAGCAACACAAACACGTGGCTGCTGATACAATCAGACGTGCATCACGATACAGACATTAAGGATACACACTGGTTATACCTTTACTGCATGTGTATTGCACAGTATAAGCACAGCGCTATAGGACACTATCCCAGGCGTTGGGTTTCCTTCTAATAGTACATAGAGCGTTTGTAGAGCGTTATTGTCTATACTAACATCAACGGCCTCGCAAACGCATATGATTCAACTGCTAAGTTGTTACTTCTTAGCAGTGCAAGCCTTTCTAGAAGGAAACTTAACGCCTGGGATCGTGTCCTATAGCGCTGGGCATGTAGTGTGCAATACACATGCAGTAAAGGTATAGCCAGTGTGTATCTTTAATGTCTGTATCGTGATGCACGTCTGATTGTATCAGCAGCCACGTGTTTTTGTTACTTCTAGGAGAAAACTGTGATATACCGGGTGTTCCCTTTAAGACTTTCAGTGCGAATATCTCAGAAACCAGCATAGTCAGTGCGACGAAATTTGGTATACAGACACTAGATGGCGCGTAGAATCTGATGATAAAATCAATTCTTATACAGGGTGTTCCATTTTCCAAGAAATCGATTTAATTTTGATTTTTTGGTTGTCAGCCATGCTAAAACTTATGGTTAAATTGAAATATACTTAATTATGAACACATTCTGATAAATAAACATTCAAAAATTTCAAAATTTAACATAAAAAAATGCCTCCAAAAAGTACCCAAATTTAATTGTTTTGTCATGTAAAACGTGCATAGCCTTGAGCCAGACTTACACAGAAGAAACTAACATCGCTAAACGTCAAAACTATGGATTGTCATTGAATTGTCAAATATTAATTGCATAAAGTATTTTACTTTACAGAAATAACGCTAAATAATGTATTTAATGCAATTTACGTATGCACAATGGTGTTATTGAGACTTGTCGATAAAAATTTAGACTTAAGTTGAACCTTTTGGAGCATTGGGGTCGCCTTGTCGGTACAATCTACCGCTACAGCTAGGGTTACAGTGTGAATATTGTAAAATATCTGTGGATATTTTTAAATTGTTCCATTATAATGTAATAAAACTTCAGTAAATTGTTTTTATGTTACTACACTGTACATAATAAATTAGGTACCCGTATTTTTCATCACAAAATAATTTACAAAATTGTGTAAGTACCTAAAGAATATCTCTCTTTTCCAACTGCTGTAATTATTGATTACTTATTTAGCAACAACTAAATTCGAACAAAACGATTCCTAAAACTTTTTTTTATTATAATGTGAACGTGTTTGTCGTTGAGAGTCAGATTGGAACCTACCCCAGCACCACAAAAGAAATGTTACGAAAGCATAACCTAGAAATTATTGAGATTACTTCTGCTTGTGTCCACATATTTCAGCAGTTCAGCACTTTACTTATGTTCCTGATGAATAAAATATGTTTAAGAAGAACTTTACATCTGTAAAATAGTAAACAATGAACTACAATGTTTGTATTTCATATGATACAGAACTAAAATAAAGCAACTGGTTTTGCTAGGAAGAATCACCTGCAGACGTACTATACCCAGTAGGTACCTATTAAGTAGTCATTTAAAGCTAGATAATAATTTGTAATTGTTGTTTTTATCTTTCAGTTATGTGTGAGTACCTAGTGCCAGACTGCCACCAGAAAGAATAAGCAAAAATATTAGACATTTTCTTGCAAATAATTCAGAATATGGAATGATGATCAGGATAATATTATAAAGAAGTCTCTAACTCACTTTGAAAAGTATTCTATGAAATGACATTAAATTCAGTTGTCTGTCGTGGGTTTTAAAATTTCTAAACGAATAAATTTAAGAAAATAAACTAATTTCATAATTCTATGTACAGTATGAAAACATCTCGTTAGAATATCTTAAAAATGTTGAAAGCTAACTGTTGTTACAATATACACAACATAATGTAATAAGGTTGGTATCGAACAATGAAATGGCAAGATTTGTTTGTAATCGTACATGCATGACCATCCCTCAGATTGAACGTTGCTCTGTAATAGAAATTAGAATACAGAATAACTGTTTAATATCAAACCAGATGTAATAATGTAGATACTTAATGTAATTTTATTTTATTGTTAATAAATTAAAGTCTGTATTTGTTGGTTTTTATTCTACACAAATTATTAAACAAATGTTTAAGAAATAATGAATACTTAAAGATGAAGGGTCAAGTTAATCAATTTAGTCACTAATAAAAAAAATAAACCACTATGTACGCAGGTAGGATTATTTTTTAATTGAAATTATGCTGGTAGATATAATAAAATATAAAAAATCACTCAGTAACATTTTTGAATATTTTGTCCTTGTAGAATACTGTTCGCAATGAATCATACTTACCTTATTTAAGAACTGAATTTTAATTCTTCAGTGAAATTTATATTTTAGACATCATTGGGTTGTACTTAAAGACCTTATGTTGTCATCTTTTATTGTATTAATGTACTACTTAATTTGTGTAGGAATAGGTCTCCAAATTCTACTCAGATTTGATAAATGTGGAATCGTTTTTGAAGCAGGTGAATTTTTATTTATGCTACTGGAACTGAAGTATTCACTCAAGGAACCCATTAAATCATTATTTATGATTGTTTCTAGAGTTTAAAGCCTTTCTACCACTTGTTGCCGGCACGTTATTATTATTTTTAATTCTAGGTTAAGCAACCACAAGTTTAGATTGTCCATACATAGCTCGCAGCGCGCTTGCGCGCTTCAAGTCGACAAGGGAGAGGATGTTCATAAATTCAGCTTTGTTTGCACGTAATAATTTATTAGTTTGAGAGTGATATGGTGAAAAATAATAATAATAATAATTCCCGATAAGAATTACTGTATCGTAAGGAAGATGCAATTAAAAAAACGGCAAATGTTTCACAATTTTCTGTGTTCTGAGTATTCATTACAGACAAGGTTGCACAAACTTCCATTTTCTTTTAATAAAACTATATCATTATTGCAAATACGTACGCACATTTAATGTAGGTACCTCGTGGTATTACATATTTATAATAAAATTTCTAAAAATACTCAAACTTGCTTTGACAGTTTCTGTCACTTCACGTTTTGATGTCTATTCATGCGGTAGTTATGTGTGTGTAAATTGGACTCATGGCTGTTCTCATTTGGCATGACAAAACAATGAAATTTGAGGACTTTTCATAGGAGTTTTTTTATGACAAGATAAACATTTTTCGTGACTTTTTTTATCAGAACGTGTTCATAATTAAAGATATTTCAAATTAAATACAAATTTTGCTGAGGTTCGCTACCAAAAAATCGAAATTAAATTCATTTTCTGCAAAACCGAACACCCTGTATAAAAACTAATGCCATCATCGAATTCTACGCGCCATCTAGTGTCTGTATACCAAATTTCGTCACACTGGCTATGATGGTTTCTGAGATATTCGCACTGAAAGTCTTAGAGGGAACACCCGGTATAAGCAGTCGAGCCATAAACAGAGTGGTTGTCTCACTTGAAAGTACTTCATAGTCCATAGAGCGTGTGTAGGGCGTTATTGCCCATACCAACAACAACCGTCTGGCAAACGCGGATGATTCAACTGCTAAGTTGTTACATCTTAGCAGTGCAAGCCTTTCTAGAAGGAAACCCAACGCCTGGGATCATGTCCTATAGCGCTGAGCTTGTACTGTGCAATACACATGCAGTAAAGGTATAACCAACAAACCAACCAGTGTGTATCCTTAATGTATGTATCGTGATGTACGTCTGATTGTATCAGCAGCCACGTGTTTGTGTTGCTTCAAGAGTTAAACTGTGATATATATGCAGTCGAGCCATAAACAGAGGGGTTGTGTCACTTGAAACTGCTTCATAGTACATAGAGCGTGTGTAGAGCGTTATTCTCTATACTAACATCAACGGTCTCGCAAACGCATATGATTCAACTGCTAAGTTGTTACTTCTTAGCAGTGCAAGCCTTTCTAGAAGGAAACTTAACGCCTGGGATCGTGTCCTATAGCGCTGGACATGTAGTGTGCAATACACATGCAGTAAAGGTATAGCCAGTGTGTATCTTTAATGTCTGTATCGTGATGCACGTCTGATTGTATCAGCAGCCACGTGTTTTTGTTACTTATAGGGGGAAACTGTGATATATAAGCAGTCGAGACATAAACAGAGTGGTTGTCTCACTTGAAAGTACTTCATAGTCCATAGAGCGTGTGTAGGGCGTTATTGCCCATACCAACAACAACCGTCTGGCAAACGCGGATGATTCAACTGCTAAGTTGTTACATCTTAGCAGTGCAAGCCTTTCTAGAAGGAAACCCAACGCCTGGGATCGTGTCCTATATCGCTGGGCTTGTACTGTGCAATACACATGCAGTAAAGGTATAACCAGTGTGTATCCTTATTGTCTGTATCGTGATGCACGTCTGATTGTATCAGCAGCCACGTGTTTGTGTTGCTTCAAGCGGGAAACTGTGATATATATGCAGTCGAGCCATAAACCGAGGGGTTGTGTCACTTGAAACTACTTCATAGTATATAAAGCGTGTGTAGAGCGTTATTGTTTATACTAACATCAACGGTCTTACAAACGCAGATATTTCAAACGCTAAGTTGTTACTTCTTAGCAGTGCAAGCCTTTCTAGAAGGAAACCCAACGCCTGGGATCATGTCCTATAGCGCTGGGCTTGTACTGTTCAACACACATGCAGTAAAGGTATAACCAGTGTGTATCCTTAATGTATGTATCATGTATCGTGATGCACGTCTGATTGTATCAGCAGCCACGTGTTTGTGTTGCTTCTAGAGCGAAACTGTGATATATAAGCAGTCGAGCCATAAACAGAGTGGTTGTCTCACTTGAAAGTACTTCATAGTCCATAGAGCGTGTGTAGGGCGTTATTGCCCATACCAACAACAACCGTCTGGCAAACGCGGATGATTCAACTGCTAAGTTGTTACTTCTTAGCAGTGCAAGAAGGAAACCCAACGCCTGGGATCATGTCCTATAGCGCTGAGCTTGTACTGTGCAATACACATGCAGTAAAGGTAAAGCCAGTGTGTATCCTTAATGTCTGTATCGTGATGCACGTCTCATTGTATCAGCAGCCACGTGTTTGTGTTGCTTCTAGAGGGAAACTGGGATATATAAGCAGTCGAGCAATAAACAGAGTGGTTGGTTCACTTGAAATTTCTTCATAGTACATAGAGCGTGTGTATAGCGTTATTGCCTATACTAACATCAACGGTCTTCAAAACGAAGATGATTCAAACGCTAGTTGTTTCTTCTTAGCCGTGCAAGTCTTTCTAGAAGGAAACCCAACGCCTGGGATCGTGTCCTATAGCGCTGGGCATGTAGTGTGCAATACACATGCAGTAAAGGTAAAGCCAGTGTGTATCCCTAATGTCTGTATCGTGATGCACGTCTCATTGTATCAGCAGCCACGTGTTTGTGTTGCTTCTAGAGGGAAACTGTGATATATAAGCAGTCGAGCCATAAACAGAGTGGTTGGTTCACTTGAAGCTGCTTCATATTACATAGAGCGTGTGTAGAGCGTTATTGCCTATACTAACATCAACGGTCTTATAAACGCAGAGGGTTCAAACGCTAAGTTGTTACTTATTAGCAGTGCAAGCCTTTCTAGAAGGAAACCCAACGCCTGGGATCGTGTCCTATATCGCTGGGCTTGTACTGTGCAATACACATGCAGTAAAGGTATAACCAGTGTGTATCCTTAATGTCTGTATCGTGATGCACGTCTGATTGTATCATCAGCCACGTGTTTGTGTTGCTTCTAGAGGGAAACTGTGATATATATAAGCAGTCGAACCATAAACAGAGGGGTTGTCACACTTGAAACTACTTCATAGTACATAGAGCGTGTGCAGAGGGTTCCTGCCTATACTAGCATCAACCGTCTTACAAACGCAGATGTTTCAAACGCTAAGTTGTTACTTCTTAGCAGTGCAATCCTTTCTAGAAGGAAACAAAACGCCTGGGATCGTGTCTTATAGCGCTGGGCTTGTACTGTGCAATACACATGCAGTAAAGGTATAACCAGTGTGTATCCTTATTGTCTGTATCGTTATGCACGTCTGATTGTATCAGCAGCCACGTGTTTGTGTTGCTTCAAGAGGGAAACTGTGATATATAAGCAGTCGAGCCATAAACAGAGTGTTTGGTTCACTTGATACTGCTTCATAGTACATAGAACGTGTGTAGAGCGTTATTGTCTATACTAACATCAACGGTCTTATAAACGCAGAGATTTCAAACGCTAAGTTGTTTCTTCTTAGCAGTGCAAGCCTTTCTAGAAGGAAACTCAACGCCTGGGATCGTGTCCTATATCGCTGGGCTTGTACTGTGCAATACACATGCAGTAAAGGTATAACCAGTGTGTATCCTTATTGTCTGTATCGTTATGCACGTCTGATTGTATCAGCAGCCACGTGTTTGTGTTGCTTCAAGAGGGAAACTGTGATATATATGCAGTCGAGCCATAAACCGAGGGGTTGTGTCACTTGAAACTACTTCATAGTACATAAAGCGTGTGTAGAGCGTTATTGTCTATACTAACATCAACGGTCTTACAAACGCAGATATTTCAACCGCTAAGTTGTTACTTCTTAGCAGTGCAAGCCTTTCTAGAAGGAAACCCAACGCCTGGGATCATGTCCTATAGCGCTGGGCTTGTACTGTTCAACACACATGCAGTAAAGGTGTAACCAGTGTGTATCCTTAATGTATGTAACATGTATCGTGATGCACGTCTGATTGTATCAGCAGCCACGTGTTTGTGTTGCTTCTAGAGCGAAACTGTGATATATAAGCAGTCGAGCCATAAACAGAGTGGTTGTCTCACTTGAATGTACTTCATAGTCCATAGAGCGTGTGTAGGGCGTTATTGCCCATACCAACAACAACCGTCTGGCAAACGCGGATGATTCAACTGCTAAGTTGTTACTTCTTAGCAGTGCAAGAAGGAAACCCAACGCCTGGGATCATGTCCTATAGCTCTGAGCTTGTACTGTGCAATACACATGCAGTAAAGGTAAAGCCAGTGTGTATCCTTAATGTCTGTATCGTGATGCACGTCTCATTGTATCAGCAGCCACGTGTTTGTGTTGCTTCTAGAGGGAAACTGGGATATATAAGCAGTCGAGCCATAAACAGAGTGGTTGGTTCACTTGAAACTTCTTCATAGTACATAGAGCGTGTGTAGAGCGTTATTGCCTATACTAACATCAACGGTCTTCAAAACGAAGATGATTCAAACGCTAGTTGTTTCTTCTTAGCCGTGCAAGTCTTTCTAGAAGGAAACCCAACGCCTGGGATCGTGTCCTATAGCGCTGGGCATGTAGTGTGCAATACACATGCAGTAAAGGTAAAGCCAGTGTGTATCCCTAATGTCTGTATCGTGATGCACGTCTCATTGTATCAGCAGCCACGTGTTTGTGTTGCTTCTAGAGGGAAACTGTGATATATAAGCAGTCGAGCCATAAACTGAGTGGTTGGTTCACTTGAAGCTGCTTCATATTACATAGAGCGTGTGTAGAGCGTTATTGCCTATACTAACATCAACGGTCTTATAAACGCAGAGGGTTCAAACGCTAAGTTGTTACTTATTAGCAGTGCAAGCCTTTCTAGAAGGAAACCCAACGCCTGGGATCGTGTCCTATATCGGTGGGGTTGTACTGTGCAATACACATGCAGTAAAGGTATAACCAGTGTGTATCCTTAATGTCTGTATCGTGATGCACGTCTGATTGTATCATCAGCCACGTGTTTGTGTTGCTTCTAGAGGGAAACTGTGATATATATAAGCAGTCGAACCATAAACAGAGGGGTTGTCTCACTTGAAACTACTTCATAGTACATAGAGCGTGTGCAGAGCGTTCCTGCCTATACTAGCATCAACCGTCTTACAAACGCAGATGTTTCAAACGCTAAGTTGTTACTTCTTAGCAGTGCAATCGTTTCTAGAAGGAAACAAAACGCCTGGGATCGTGTCCTATAGCGCTGGGCTTGTACTGTCAATACACATGCTGTAAAGGTATAGCCAGTGTGTATCCTTAATGTTTGTATCGTGATGCACGTCTGATTGTATCAGCAGCCACGTGTTTGTGTTGCTTCTAGAGGGAAACTGTGATATATAAGCAGTCGAGCCATAAACAGAGTGTTTGGTTCACTTGAAACTGCTTCATAGTACATAGAGCGTGTGTAGAGCGTTATTGCCTATACTAACATCAACGGTCTTATAAACGCAGAGGTTTCAAACGCTAAGTTGTTACTTCTTAGCAGTGCAAGCCTTTCTAGAAGGAAACTCAACGCCTGGGATCGTGTCCTATATCGCTGGGCTTGTACTGTGCAATACACATGCAGTAAAGATATAACCAGTGTGTATCCTTAATGTCTGTATCGTGATGCACGTCTGATTGTATCAGCAGCCACGTGTTTGTGTTGCTTCTAGAGGAAAACTGTGATATATAAGCAGTCGAGCCATAAACAGAGTGGTTGGTTCACTTGAAACTGCTTCATAGTACATAGAGCGTGTGTAGAGCGTTATTGTCTATACTAACATCAACGGTCTCGCAAACGCATATGATTCAACTGCTAAGTTGTTACTTCTTAGCAGTGCAAGCCATTCTAGAAGGAAACCCAACGCCTGGTATAGTGTCCTATAGCGCTGTGCTTATACTGTGCAATACACATGCAGTAAAGGTATAACCAGTGTGTATCCTTAATGTCTGTATCGTGATACACGTCTGATTGTATCAGCAGCCACGTGTTTGTGTTGCTTCTAGAGGAAAACTGTGATATATAAGCAGTCGAGCCATAAACAGAGTGGTTGGTTCACTTGAAACTGCTTCATAGTACATAGAGCGTGTGTAGAGCGTTATTGTCTATACTAACATCAACGGTCTCGCAAACGCATATGATTCAACTGCTAAGTTGTTACTTCTTAGCAGTGCAAGCCATTCTAGAAGGAAACCCAACGCCTGGGATCGTGTCCTATATCGCTGGGCTTGTACTGTGCAATACACATGCAGTAAAGGTATAACCAGTGTGTATCCTTAATGTCTGTATCGTGATGCACGTCTGATTGTATCAGCAGCTACGTGTTTGTGTTGCTTCTAGAGGGAAACTGTGATATATAAGCAGTCGAGCCATAAACAGAGTGGTTGGTTCACTTGAAACTGCTTCATAGTACATAGAGCGTGTGTAGAGCCGCGAGATTTAAACGTGAAGGTACGTGCTAGCGAGAACTACTTTAGTATATTTTGTTAAGAGAGCTAAATTTGATTGTGACTGTTCATTATTTACGCAATATACCGATTGAACTAGAAATGTCTTTCTGTGGTCATCCCAACTTCCCTTATCCTCCGATGGCTGAAGCAGATGATCTTTACTACAGCTAGGGACCCTGGTCATACTTAGGTATCTTGACAGAACCACAGAAATAATTTGACTTAACCACTTAGCTTCATGGCCGATTCCAGAGCTACCCGCGAGTGCGTGTCCACGCCGCGACTTGATTCGCCAACGTCATTATATGAACCCGCGTTCCTAGGTTTCCCGAATGACGGGGAACCAGGATTGATGACTCCCGGGCACGGAATGACTCCGAGACCCCGCGAGAGACAACACTCATTTGGACTCTATAAGTGGTGTAACTAGGATTGATTGGGGTATTTAATATTTCAAGTAGCAGTAGATAGAAGCTGAAAATTACTTAATTACCATATTTCTATGTGTCTTATACTGGTGTTGACAACAAGTCAGTACTTGAAAATAATATGCCGCTCATTTATAAAAGTTGTGATCAAGATATTGTAAATAAAGAATATGCCACTTGTTTAGGAGAATGCCGTGGTACCTTCCATTTTGATTGTTCCATAAATGAAGAATCTTACAAAAAAAATTATGTTCAGAAAACGAAAGCTTGGCAATGCCAAAGTTGCATTCAGTTTGGTCGAGTAACAAGATCGGCTGTAACAATACAGGAAAAGGAGAAAAGAGAAAAAGATGATAGAAGTATCAAAGCAGAAATAAATGATATAAAGAAGATGTTTAATACTATTTTATAGAAATTGCAAGATTTCGATAGTATTAAAAAGGAAATCGAAGTTATTAAATCTAGCTCTAAGTTTATCAGTGAACAATATGATACACTGACTTCATTCATTAAAGAAAACAATGTTTTAATAACAAGTATGTCCAAAACAATACAAAATTTAGAAGAAGAAAACTTGGTCAAAAATAAAATAATTGATGATTTAACATATAAAGTTAATAAGTTGGAACAAGGCAGTCGTTCTAGTAATATTGAGCTAAATGGAATGCCACAATTACATACCGAGAATTGTGAAGAAATGGTTTTGAACATGGCAAAGGAATTGAGTATTGTCCTTGAAACTCATGAAGTGGTATCTGCTTATAGAGTAATTAATAAAAGACAGAAACATAAAGGAAATCCCGATCCAATAATAGTTAAATTTCTGTCTAAGAAGAAGAAGAACGAATTTATGGCAAAAAAGTATGTTGTTATGTTTAAAGGAACATCCAATGAAAGGAAAGTCTATATCAATGAGCATATGTCACCATTTTATAAACATTTATTGCTGATGACAAAACATTTGACGAAAGAAGAAAATTACGTGTGGTTTAGAAAAGATAGAGTTCTGGTAAGAAGGACAGATACCTCTAAAATAATATAAATCGAGAATGAAAAGGATCTACAAAAATTAAAACGTTCTGCATCTATTCCGGCCCTGTCGAGTACATCTGATTAGGTTTAGTTAATTGTTTTCATATTTCTTTTTTCTTGAATTTTACTGTCTTGGAAAACACTAATATTCTGAATGCTTCTAATACGGATGCCAATATAGATTCTAGAAATTCATGTGTGCAATGTAAACAACCTATTAAAACTGGTCTGAAATGTGTGAACTGTGGCCGCCTAACACATAAAGGGTGTGTAAAACTATTAAAAAATGCAAAAATCGTGGATGAGTGTAAAATGATTTGCTGCGAAGATACGCCAAACGTATTGGAAAATGAATCTGGTACTTTTGAGAATCCTAAAACTGTCTCAGATGATAAATTACAGATTAGTCTCTATAACAGTTTTGACAATCACTTCAAGTCCCATAAAATTAAGCAGATGTCTTGCAAAACCTTTGAAAACTTTGTAAAAACATTTCTACTGTGTCATTGCTTTTTCTCTATAAACGATTTTATATCTTATGTATGTACGTAATTTTATGTTAATGCTTTTTGTCATGACTGAAAATTTACTTGTGTATGTGAATGGTCAATAAATATCTATTCTATTCTATTCTATTCTACTCTACTCTACTCGACTCTACTCTACTCTACTCTACTCTACTCTATTCTATTCTACTCTACTCTACTCTACTCTACTCTACTCTACTCTACTCTACTCTACTCTACTCTACTCTACTCTACTCTATTCTATTCTACTCTACTCTACTCTACGCTACGCTACTCTACTCTATTCTATTCTATTCTATTCTATTCTATTCTATTCTATTCTATTCTATTCTATTCTATTCTATTCTATTCTATTCTATTCTATTCTATTCTATTCTATTCTATTCTATTCTATTCTATTCTATTCTATTCTATTCTATTCTATTCTATTCTATTCTATTCTATTCTATTCTATTCTATTCTATTCTATTCTATTCTATTCTATTCTATTCTATTCTATTATACTCTATTCTATTCTATTCTATTCTATTCTATTCTATTCTATTCTATTCTACTCTATTCTATTCTATTCTATTCTTCTCTACTCTATTCTACTCTACTCTACTCTACTCTACTCTACTCTATTCTATTCTATTCTATTCTATTCTATTCTATTCTATTCTATTCTATTCTATTCTATTCTATTCTATTCTATTCTATTCTATTCTATTCTATTCTATTCTATTCTATTCTATTCTATTCTATTCTATTCTATTCTATTCTACTCTACTCTACTCTACTCTACTCTACTCTACTCTACTCTACTCTACTCTATTCTATTCTATTCTATTCTATTCTATTCTATTCTATTCTATTCTATTCTATTCTATTCTATTCTATTCTATTCTATTCTATTCTATTCTATTCTATTCTATTCTATTCTATTCTATTATATTCTATTATATTCTATTCTATTCTATTCTACTCTACTCTACTCTACTCTACTCTACTCTACTCTACTCTAATCTACTCGACTCCACTCCACTCCACTCCACTCCACTCCACTCCACTCCACTCTACTCTACTCTACTCTACTCTACTCTACTCTACTCTACTCTACTCTACTCTACTCTACTCTACTCTACTCTACTCTACTCTACTCTACTCTACTCTACTCTACTCTACTCTACTCTACTCTACTCTACTCTACTCTACTCTACTCTACTCTACTCTACTCTACTCTACTCTACTCTACTCTACTCTATCCCATCCCATCCCATCCCATCCCTATCCTATGCTATTCTATTCTATTATTATTATTATTTTCCAGTAAACACCTTCCGAGGCTCCGACACATTCGGAGATGTTCTGGAGAGTCAAGCAATGACCACTCTCCACTCCGTGGAGTCAGTAATCATTGCGCCCGTAAATCGTGTGTTCTGAGCAGACGTAGCGAACCAAGGACGATTGCCTTCTGCATTCTGCCGGCTAAGATCTCGGCCGAATTTCGACAAGCCGGTATGATCTTTAAGTCAGAAAGCAACGCATGTCTCATTCCACCCAGAACGCCTATAATTAGCACCACAATCTTAACAGAGTGGTCTGGATACAGCCTGCGGAGCTCAGAGAGAAGATCTCGATACTTCCTCCGTTTTTCCTCCTCTTTTAGGACGATGTTGTTCTCTGCGGGAGCCGAGAACTCAATCACAAACATCGTCCTAAACTGGTGGTCGAGGAGGACTACATCAGGCTTATTGGCTTGGATTTGCCTGAGGGTGGGGATTGAATAGTTCCAATAATTCGGCATTTCTCATTCCCCACTACGGATTCTATATTCCCCGGAGCATAAGGCAGCACTGGCTCATACGAGTGTCGTAAATGATAATACAACACCCGTAAGACTGAATCGTGTCTTTGGATATACGCTGTGGCCGCATATACCGGACAGGCCGACAGGAGATGCATAAGCGTCTCCGGCGCTTGGCGGCAGGCCCTGCAGCTGGTATCAGAAACCTCGATACCCAAGACACGACTACGATATACGAGTGTGTTAATTACACCATCTTGGCAAGCCATTATGAATCCCTCGGTCTCAGAGTTCAGCCCCGCTGATCTCAAAAAAGCAAAGGTCAGCCTTTCAGATAAGCCAAGCCCCTCTAGATGACGGTAGAAGAGACCATGCATTGGCTTATCCTTATGTAGCTGAAGAAGATGACGCGTTTCTGCAGCTTTAATTAGGGCTTTTAACTGAGCAGGATCCGACTCGGTGACAGAGTCTGGATTTTCCCGCTCAGTATCGAACACGAGACCAAGTTCATCGGCTGCTCTTCTCGCTGCCTTATACACAAACGCTCCTATCCCTGCTGCTTCATGGTCTTGGACCATGCAGAGAAGGGGATCCGAGCTCCTGATGACTTTGCAGGCTTCCTGCAAAACCACTCTGCCCTGGAGACACTCCAAACTCAAGAGTCCACGGCCTCCCCGATTTCTTGGGAAGTATAGCCGCGGAACGGACGATCTTGGATGGATATGCATCATTTTGCGGGTTCCTACATCGAGTTGCCTCAACTCTTCTTGTGTCCCTTTCACTACTCCAAAGGAGTAGAGAAGGATCGGAACGGCAAGCATATTTGTGGCACTCACCTTGTTCTTACCCGACAGCTCCGAAGACCAGATCTGTCGGAGACGGTGCCGATACCTGCCGCGGAGAGCGTTTTCCACCGTTGCCACCTCATGAGTGCCCCGCTGTGGGACACCCAAATAGGTGTACGACTCTCCGGCATCTAGATAGTGAAAGATGCTTCCGTCTATGAGCTGGGCGTCCTCTCCGTATGGACCGCATCATCCTCTCTTGAGATGAACCAGTGCACATTTGTCCAGCCCGAACTCCAGCCCAACCGCCTGCGTGTACTCCTGTACCACTCTGAGGGACTGATTTAAACCCCTCTATCCGGAGGCGTATAGTTTAAGGTCATCCATATAGAACAAATGGGTGACCTTATGCATCCGGTCTCCTGGGGTACCGCAGCGAATAATGGCAGCAGTGAGATGCAAAACAAGAGGGGACTCAGGAAACTCCCTGGAACACTCCCCTCCTGAACAAAACCGGCTCTGTCTGGACCCTTGCATTAGCCGATGTTATGGTAAAGCGGGTCCTCCAGAGCGGCATGAGTTGTTCAATACATCTCACTATGGGGTCGGCCACCGCAAAACATTGGAGCAAGTGGACTATTAGCTCATGGGATGTCATATCAAATGCCTTGCGGTAATCTATCCAGGCCATTGAGAGGTTTCGCTTGTACTGCACGGAGTCCTGTGTAATACATCTGTCGATTAGCAGGTTCTCCCCACAGCCAGCTACACCCCTACTGGACCCTCACTGCTCGTATATCCGTTGATAAACCGGATTCACTGCGTGGAGCACACGCGCGTACAAGATGCGAGTAAACACCTTGTAACAAGCATTCAGGCAGGTTATTGGACGGTAGTTCTTTGGCTGGGACAAATCTCCGCTCTTAGGGATAAGCACGGTTCTCCCCTCGACAAACCACGCCGGAATTTGCTGCTCTCCATTTAGTCAGGACGTGAATATTCTGGCCAAATGGCTGTGGACACTGGTGAATTTTTTCCACCAGAAGTTGCTGATCCCATCGGGACCAGGAGCAGCGAAGTTCTTCGATCTAATAAATGATCTCCGAACTTCATCCGGGGTTATCGGTGGGCACACCTCTTGCGGCTCTCGAAGCCTTTGACAAAAGGCCTCGAAGTGTGCCAGGGCTGGAGTGTCTCTATCCAGTGGAATCCTGCGGCCATAAAGATCTCTCCAGAAGGCATCTACCTGATCTACGGTCGACGGATTGTCCGCAACACGCTGAGGCTGTTCAAAAAGTCGAGGAAGGCTTTACACGGAACAAATTATTTTGCTCCAACCTTCTCGACCGCCTCACTAGTGACTTTTTTGCAGCCACTAGCATCCGTATCCTGTCGAGAGAATGCTGCTTGATGGTGAGCAGCACCAATCGATTCAGGGTATGATGGACCCGCCTAAGGGAGGTAGCTATGCGTCTCACCTTAGATGTGAAAGCCCTATTGGCTTCCGCGTAATCCATCACACATTGAATACGGGACGCGTGTTGCCTCGCCGACCGGATCTTAGCCTCCATCTTGTGCACTCGCCGCCGTGTTCTCTCTTGTGGAGAAACGGCATTTTCACTCCCTCTCTCCACCGACCCACCAAAGGTCGTGGATGATGGATGACCCCTCCTGCTTATCGCATAATATTTTTATTATTAGTATTAGTATTAGTATTAGTATTAGTATTAGTATTAGTATTAGTATTAGTATTAGTATTAGTATTAGTATTAGTATTAGTATTAGTATTAGTATTAGTATTAGTATTAGTATTAGTATTAGTATTAGTATTAGTATTAGTATTAGTATTAGTATTAGTATTAGTATTAGTATTAGTATTAGTATTAGTATTAGTATTAGTATTAGTATTAGTATTAGTATTAGTATTAGTATTAGTATTAGTATTAGTATTAGTATTAGTATTAGTATTAGTATTAGTATTAGTATTAGTATTAGTATTAGTATTAGTATTAGTATTAGTATTAGTATTAGTATTAGGATTAGCATTAGCATTAGCATTAGCATTAGCATTAGCATTATTATTATTATTATTATTATTATTATTATTATTATTATTATTATTATGTAATCAATTATATTTTATATTTTACTGCATATACACGGGGTACTGCATACGCCGCTATATTGTTCATGTCATTTCTTTTGGTAAAAATTGATCTATTTTCCTATACGATATTAATATTACGTTTCTTTAAAAGTATATATATATATGGTTGTAAAATTTCTCCGGGTTCCTTTCCGCGATGAATCTGCATGGTCCTCAAAAGAACCATTTGTCCGGAGAAATTTTACAACCACATATAACACCCGCGGAAGCCTACAAAGTAACATGTATATATATATATTGATACCTGTTAAGTTGTCACTTCCATTATGTAGATATGGCGTCCTGACTTCCGGGTGTTAACGTTAAAATATTTGAAAAAAAATTGCATATATATGTTTAGGGGAGTCTCAATATTCCGAAAATCAAAAGAGGGAAAACAATTTTTTATTTTATAATATTCACATATATAATATATAGATGATACGAAGACACTTCCAAATATATATATATATATATTCGAGAGACTGACGTGACGTTGCTACTTCACGCAACGTTGCCAAATCTCTGGAAGTCATAAGGTAGTATTCTTATTCACTGGACTGTCTGTACAAAGCAGAATAAGTTTTATCTACATCTATAACTTTGTCGGCTATCGATAACCTTCACTACAGCGGCACTGTATGTAATTTTAGTTTGTTTCTAATATAAGTTGTGTTTATACACTTTTAATACAGATTAAATAACGGTAATGTTGTTTAGAAACTTTGACTCCTTTATAATCGAATACAGCTTTCCAATAAAAATATTTTCAAGGGGCCTCGCCATCAACTTTGTGGTTTTACACGGAACGATACGATTTTTATTTTTGAATTTCTCTTGTTATTTTAATGAAACTTTCATAATACTATACCTAATCTTTGTGTTTTTCGAGATGCATCGAATACCATAAGAAGCAGAATTTAACTAAATTGGCACCAGATTTTCAACACCTTGTATGAAATTTGGCCACTTTTAAGTTATTAAAAAGCATAGAGATTCAACAATTTTGGTGTAAAATTGCTTATCTCATGCCACATGTGAATATTTAAATGTACCAAAGTAAAATGAATATAGGTATAACAACAAAAGCGGTTTAACCAACAAGTTTTTAGGCGCAGAAATCTTTCAAAATACGTATTTTTTACATTTAACTGTAGATGCAAATATTGTTATACTTAATGTAAACTTGCACGGTTCTGTATATAATATTGTTCGCTTCTGTTTATAAGTATGTGAAAATAATTATTGTTAATATCTGGGGTTAGAATAGAAAAATTAATGTATGTCATACAAACCCATTTTTAAAGTTATTTTATTATTTGAGAATAATTTAAATAGTAAAAGCGAATAAACGAAACATCAATGTTTTATTTTTGGTATTAGTTTTGCTCTAATTGTTTTATTTTTTCGATATTTCTGAAATATACCAACAATTTGATCATTTTACGGCGAGAAATAAGGCGAATTAATTATTAAGTTATTCTTAATAAAGTTTCATAACAATTAGTTCTTGTAAAAAACTAATTGCTAGTGCGACATATTTTATGTTTTAATTAAAAAAATAACAACAAACAGCTGTAAATATATTTCATTATTCTACTCCATATCTTTCCAAAATACTTTTATATTTTTTATTCAACTGAAATCTTATTGTCTTTTAACTTGATAACTTAAAACAAACCTGACTTTATATTAAGCATCTAAATAGTGCTTTTGTAAATATGTACAAGAGCACACAAATGCAATACATTCTTGCAATTATTTTAAAAGCTAAAATAAAAAATATATGCAACCAAGTTTTTATTGTTGTCTTTTAAACAGAGGTTAAAATTTGCTTACAATAATCTCAAGGGTTCCGAGCTAATTCTTAGAAAATGTCGCAGGTAAGTAGATATACTACCTGCGTCCTGCCGCAAAATCCCATGCTTTTTCTTATGAAGGTTCAGATTGCAAATTTTTGACCAATTTTACCCCCTCCACTTTCCTTTTAGGCCACGCCCCTCGCTCCTATCGACCAATCAGATTGCAGCATTATGGCGGGGAATTCAAACTGATTTGAAATTTGACAGTAGCGACCTAACCTAAGTTAAAACTGGCGGGAAATTCAAACTGATTTGAAATTTGACAGTAGCGACCTAACCTAAGTTCAAACTGGCGGGAATTCAAACTGATTTGAAATTTGACAGTAGCGACCTAACCTAAGTTAAAACTGGGAATTCAAACTGATTTGAAATTTGACAGTAGCGACCTAACCTAAGTTCAAACTGGCGGGAAATTCAAACTGATTTGAAATTTGACAGTAGCGACCTAACCTAAGTTCAAACTGGCGGGATATTTAAAATTAAGCGGGAAATTCAAACTAAGGAAAAAGAATCTAACCTAACAGAAAAAACATGCGCGGTAACTACCTAATCTATCAGAAAAAAACATGCGCAGTAACGACCTAATCTAACAGAAAATACATGCGCAGTACGTCACACACACAATTTTTTGCTAATAACTAAAATTTGAAAACTGATTTGATTGGTTCCTATCACGTGACGTTGTTATTTAAATGAAAAAAACTTTACTCTGTGCGCTATTTGAACCGGGACCTCTCGCATGCAAAGCTGACGCGTTACCACGAGACCGCTATGGATATTAACAAAAGGTTACAGTAACTGCGTAATATATGAATCAGAGAGCGCTTGAAGGCGTCCCACACCAAGCAGCCTGAGCTATAACAATGATATTAAATAGAAATATTTAAGATTTTATAGGAGCTAATTACAGGTGATATTAAATATGTATGAAAAAAAAAACTGGTAGCGCTGGGAATCGAACCACAGACCTTTGTGTCAGAAGTGACGGCAAATTCTAATTGGTAGAAGCGGCGGGAAATTCAAACTGATTTGAAATTTGACAGTAGTGACCTAACCTAAGTTCAAATTGGCGGGATATTTAAAATTAGGCGGGAAATTCAAACTGATTTGAAATTTGACAGTAGCGACCTAACCTAAGTTCAGACTGGCGGGATATTTAAAATTAGGCGGGAAATTCAAATGAACGAGAGTGGTGGTACATTGAACCTGGTTTAAAATTAGGCGGGACATTCAAAGTGACAGAAGTGGCGGGGATACAATCAATACACGGGAGTTTTACTGTAGTATAAGAGGTCAGATATTTCATAATATCATAAGATTAAAATATACTGTCTTCAAGATAATGAAATAATATATACAGGACGTGTTAAAGATTTTTTATAGAACTGGAATTTATAATTATATGTAAAGAATATGTATCAGGCAATTAATATTCGATATACTGCATATGGAAATTATATAATTTATCTTTCTTAATGATTGTTTTAATAAAAAATGTTAGGTGTAGAATAAAAACTAAATGACTATAACGAGAATGTAGACACATCATAATATACCACATCTCTCTTAATAAAATTTCAATAGACATAAATGAGAGTAAACAAAATCGTATATTTGCGAATATATATAATATGTAAATGCTTAAAATCAAAATCAGTTGACGAAATCCATGTAAAATATTGATGATTAAACCTTCAAAATTAACCAGTTTAATCTTAGAAAATATCCAAGGTTTAAAAATTTGTTTAACCAATACCAGCATAATATTTCAGTTATGAAGATATAAATAAATGTTAATTAGAAACTAACAGTTATTAACTATATTGTATGAAACAATGATAATAAAGTAATGTACTGCTATATGAATCGCCCTGTATAACGTTACATAACATTTATGGTGTTAACAATAATTATACTTTAAATGAGTATGTACTATATCAAATATGTACAATCGTTTTCATTATTAATGACACACTTTTAAATGAATTTGGCTATTTATTTGGAACTACTGACGTATTGATAATGAAATCTACTCAACATTCAACATTTCACTTATAATAGCTAAGACATGATAATAGTAAAGATCTAGCCGGACTTAAACCACACTGGATTCGAATATAGTCATTGAGAGGAAAGCACTATTTAGTAAATAATTCTGTTCCCATCGTGCAGCCTCTTCATATTTTTCGATAATTTCATCCAAAGCCTTCACATACTATTCATTAGATTTTCCGCTAACTAGTGTCGGTGAGATGGAAAAAGAAGTCACGTGACGAAAAAGGACAACAGCTACAGAAAAAATGACAACGATGACATAAACGTGACATAAATGTGACATCGTGACATAAATGTGACATAAACGTGACATAAATGTGACATAAATGTGACATAAACGTGACATAAACGTGACATAAACGTGACATAAATGTGACATAAACGTGACAAAAATGTGACATAAACGTGACATCGTGACATAAATGTGACATAAACGTGACATCGTGACATAAATGTGACATAAATGTGACATAAACGTGACATAAATGTGACATAAACGTGACATCGTGAAATAAATGTGACATAAACGCGACAAAAATGTGACATTAACGTGACATCGTGACATAAATGTGACATAAACGTGACATAAATGTGACATAAACGTGACATCGTGACATAAATGTGACAACGTGACATAAACGTGACATAAACGTGACATCGTGACATAAATGTGCCATAAACGTGACATAAATGTGACATAAACGTGACAGAAAAAAGGACAACAACTACACAAAAACGACAACGATGACAGAAAAAAGATAACAAAAAGGATAACAAAAGGATACATACTGCAAGTATATAGTCATTATATCACCGCGAGTAAACATGTATGTGTGCGATGTATGCTCCAAGGAGTTTGTAAATATAAGTGAACTTAGTTGCCACGCTAACAAACATAAATCTAAAACATTTCCCTGTAACACATGTGGAAAGAAATTTACGAGACGGGACAACTTATTAACTCACAGGAAAAACAAGCATCATCAGCTAAATAATAGTAAACTGCTCGTCGACATGAAAGAACCAAACAGAAAATATGTATTAGGAATAGAAGATAGTATCCATTGTGAGAATAAAGAAAATGGTGAAGATTCTAATATACTGGTAAACGAGCTACGATATTACATCGAAGAATCTGGTTTCAGCATAGAACATCGTCTACGTAGGAATACTATTACCAAGTTACAAAATATGGGAATAAGTCAGTAACTTAATATATAATAATGTTATATACACTAAAGATCCTGAGAGAAGACTTAAGCAGTTTAACCAATCCAGAACCAACTTATACAACAAACAAGCCACATAGAATTATTAGATATACAGAGGGTTATATAAAACAGCGTATCTTCCAACGAAAAATACTTCACATAAATTATAATAAAACAGAACATTGTAAATTCATTGAAATTAAAACAGGGTTTCCATATTTCTGCAGTTCTTCAAGGCACATGACCAGTAGGATGTTTTCATCGCTACATAATATCTTTTTTATAATTGTAACTAAAGTATCTGTTTCTTCAACGTTAGGCAGCCCTTGCACCTGGTTACACATGTCTCTGAATTTGGCTGCTTCGTAGCAGAAAGATATAAAATCATAGTATCCAATATTTCGTCTGTCACGTCTGCATGAGGAAGCGACTCTGTTGGTCTTTGAGGTTAGGAGTGCATTCTAAGCAGTTGCAGGCTCTCCCCAATCGCATTCTTTGGACATGTTTTTGAAATCGCTAAGTCACCTAAACCTGCGTTTATCGTACCAGCAGAAATTGATGTCTTGGTTTTACTGATAAATTATATTTCAGTAGATCATATAGTCTTAGTTTGCAAATTTATATTTTCCTCTCTGACATTTTACCGCTATGCACTAAAATGATGCACCCTTATTACAATTATGTCAATTCTCATTTTATTGTTGTCTGACAGTAATCTTAACCCAAAACAGTTTCTTTTGTTAGTTTAACATACATCGGTAACACAAAATCTGTCTACTGAAATGGATATTGTATTACACTGTGCAACCAGTGACGTTTACAACCAGTTTATTAAACATTGCATAATTGAGACTGTCTGTAGTGAAATCCACAAACAAGGTAGTCTCTTCTTTATGGTGAAAACAATATATACTGAAGGAAGTGACAATACCAGAAATTGCTTTTAAGTGGTCACTTGAGATTGAAATTATGCCTTACCAATCTACTAATACAGTATTGATAGAAAAAATTATATTGGTATGATTGTTTGAGAATACGATCAATATGTACAGAAAAAAGAAAGGTTAAAACAGTTAAATGGTGTTAAGGAATCAGTATATCCTTCAATAAAGATCGGATTTAAAATTTACTTGTTTGAGCTGATATTAGATAGTTTTGTCAGTAAATATTATCCATATATGCATTATTCAGATATTTACTGCTTTTCATTGGAGAATATCAAGTAATTATAAAACAATTATCTATTGCATTGATGGAGCTATTACAAAATCAACATATTATGCTAAGAGTGATACACTTCGACATCTGTCATTCAAGAAGAATCCAAGAAGATGTACTGGAAATTTCATTCATCGAAAAATAAGAATCAAAAATAATATTCAGCGGTATGACAAAACTAAGAATATTTCTAAGCTGTTTGTAGATATAAGAATTAAAGTGAACTGCGACTGTAACGCAAAATGATCAATATGTTAAGCACTTTTTAAATAACGAAGGGTAAAATTGGAGTTTGTAGATATTGAAATTAAGTCAGGACAGCTTTTGAGGAAAATTCAGTCAACAGTCAAACCCAAAAACTGTTAGAAACCCTTGTGAACTGTTTAGTATGTTCGCAGACTCTGGAATATATTTTAACACACTGATTGTCAGCTTTTACCGATTGTAGATATAGTTATAGTCGCATATGACACAGTGCTGGTAAGATTAAAAATAAAATGGTATTAATTATTGTGTATCAAGACCTGAGGACTTCGATGTATCCACAAGTGAATTTATTGGAGATATAATCGATGAATCAGAATCATTCAGGCTCGGACAGTCATATCGCATAATATGTAGGTAGTGAGTCTAAAAATACACTTATAAAGTAAAGTAAAAGGCATTTTCTTGAACTGTGAGGCTTCACAATTGGTAAATTTTGATAGTATACAAGATATGGTTCTTAATGGACTCCGGTATATGTCGCATCTAAAAATATTTGGACAACAAAAGAACACGAGGTGAATATAAAGATTAAGTTTTGGGTATCATGTGTTTGTCTTATAATTTGTTATAATTAAATTATTATTACGTAATATTAATATTTGTATTACTTTGAAATTCTATAAGTATGGGGAGTCTAATAAAAAAATAATCTATTCCTGCATATTCTTTCACCTCCTCTCCTTTCATATCTGGCATTTTTAACTAATATACGTGTAATGTTTTATCAAAATCATTTAAATAAATTATAAATGCTTTCTTGATAGATATTTGTTTTATATTGCAGGTGGAACAAAGGTAATATATTTGCATTGTGAGTGTCATGTTACCGTACTACTATTACACTACTATTAATGTTGCTGATATAAAATTGTATCAAGGCCACCCCATTGGAACTAAATTGTATATAATATTTCAAGAAGGTACAGTGTGTTATTTTAAAGCTGTTTTACTGTGGATTCATTACTGTTTTTGAAACTATTTTTTAGTTTTAGACCCCCGTTTCTTATTGCTTTTATAACTATTTTTACCTACTTACAACTGTTTTGGACAACTTTTGAGTTCTAACAGATTTTAAAACTGCAATGTAAATTGATACCTATGTGAAGGTCACAGGTTAATGAATGTATTACATCCGGTATTGCATCATTTCTAAACATCTGCATTTGTTCTATGTCAGCAAAAATTACTACTTTATTTCATAACTAGCGTTATCTTTTCTTAATTTTGAAGATAGGATATAATACCATGTTAGTAATAAGTATATCATTTCTAAATAATAAAATTCCCCTCTACTTATTTAAAGTGGTGGGGATTACTCCATAAAATAATGTTAGGAAAAAATTGAAAACAGTCACAATCAAGCAGTGTTGTGTATACTAGTAAAAATAATATTCAGTTATAGTGTAACCAAACAAAGCCAGAATAATGTGGGCAGCTTACGTGAAAGAGATCGAAATAAAAGACTTGGATAGTGGTATTCGAAATCTACGTCAGACCATCTCAAATCTTAAGTTTGATGCCGATCATGAAGCCATTTATGGTATGGGAAACTTTTTTCCAGCAGAATATTGTGAAGAATTAGTTGAGAAATATGGAAAGGCGTTAGTATTGTGCGAAGATTATTTAAACGAGCAATGTACCATAGATGATGTTGTTAATGGTTTTATTAACTTGGGCATGACGGGAATGCTTCATGATATTAAACATTTACTGCAGAGCCATTTAGCCAATAAAATTCCTGAACGCGAATGGGAACAAGAATCTGATGACCAGGAGGAAAGCGATGTAGAAATGAGTCAGCAATGAATCTGTATTAATATAATATTTAATAAACTTTATTATCAGTTTGTCTTTAAAAGCAATAACGAACGCTTCACACTTAATAGTTCTGCAAACAATTTGAAAAGCTACTTATACAGCGGTGTGTCATATTTCAGTTCATTGACCTATATCCGATATTATGTTTTGTCTAGAGAGCATCCGGTGTCATGTTTTTTCTATTAGGTTAGATCCCTACTGCGCATGTTTTTTCTGTTAGGTTAGGTCGCAACTGCGCGCAGTACCGACCTAACCTATCAGAAAAACATGCGCAGTAGGGATTTTATTGGCTAAATGGCTCTGCAGTAAATGTTTAATATCATGAAGCATTCCCGTCATGCCCAAGTTAATAAAACCATTAACAACATCATCTATGGTACATTGCTCGTTTAAATAATCTTCGCACAATACTAACGCCTTTCCATATTTCTCAACTAATTCTTCACAATATTCTGCTGGAAAAAAGTTTCCCATACCATAAATGGCTTCATGATCGGCATCAAACTTAAGATTTGAGATGGTCTGACGTAGATTTCGAATACCACTATCCAAGTCTTTTATTTCGATCTCTTTCACGTAAGCTGCCCACATTATTCTGGCTTTGTTTGGTTACACACTATAACTGAATATTATTTTTACTAGTATACACAACACTGCTTGATTGTGACTGTTTTCAATTTTTTCCTAACATTATTTTATGGAGTAATCCCCACCACTTTAAATAAGTAGAGGGGGAATTTTATTATTTAGAAAACTTATTACTAACATGGTATTATATCCTATCTTCAAAATTAAGAAAAGATAACGCTAGTTATGAAATAAAGTAGAAATTTTTGCTGACATAGAACAAATGCAGATGTTTAGAAATGATGCAATACCGGATGTAATACATTCATTAACCTGTGACCTTCACATAGGTATCAATTTACATTGCAGTTTTAAAATCTGTTAGAACTCAAAAGTTGTCCAAAACAGTTGTAAGTAGGTAAAAATAGTTATAAAAGCAATAAGAAACGGGGTCTAAAACTAAAAATAGTTTCAAAACAGTAATGAATCCACAGTAAAACAGCTTTAAAATAACACACTGTACCTTCTTGAAATATTATATACAATTTAGTTCCAATGGGGTGGCCTTGATACAATTTTATATCAGCAACATTAATAGTAGTGTAATAGTAGTACGGTAACATGACACTCACAATGCAAATATATTACCTTTGTTCCACCTGCAATATAAAACAAATATCTATCAAGAAAGCATTTATAATTTATTTAAATGATTTTGATAAAACATTACACGTATATTAGTTAAAAATGCCAGATATGAAAGGAGAGGAGGTGAAAGAATATGCAGGAATAGATTATTTATTTTTTTATTAGACTCCCCATACTTATAGAATTTCAAAGTAATACAAATATTAATATTACGTAATAATAATTTAATTATAACAAATTATAAGACAAACACATGATACCCAAAACTTAATCTTTATATTCACCTCGTGTTCTTTGTTGTCCAAATATTTTTAGATGCGACATATACCGGAGTCCATTAAGAACCATATCTTGTATACTATCAAAATTTACCAATTGTGAAGCCTCACAGTTCAAGAAAATGCCTTTTACTTTACTTTATAAGTGTATTTTTAGACTCACTACCTACATATTATGCGATATGACTGTCCGAGCCTGAATGATTCTGATTCATCGATTATATCTCCAATAAATTCACTTGTGGATACATCGAAGTCCTCAGGTCTTGATACACAATAATTAATACCATTTTATTTTTTAATCTTACCAGCACTGTGTCATATGCGACTATAACTACATCTACAATCGGTAAAAGCTGACAATCAGTGTGTTAAAATATATTCCAGAGTCTGCGAACATACTAAACAGTTCACAAGGGTTTCTAACAGTTTTTGGGTTTGACTGTTGACTGAATTTTCCTCAAAAGCTGTCCTGACTTAATTTCAATATCTACAAACTCCAATTTTACCCTTCGTTATTTAAAAAGTGCTTAACATATTGATCATTTTGCGTTTCAGTCGCAGTTCACTTTAATTCTTATATCTACAAACAGCTTAGAAATATTCTTAGTTTTGTCATACCGCTGAATATTATTTTTGATTCTTATTTTTCGATGAATGAAATTTCCAGTACATCTTCTTGGATTCTTCTTGAATGACAGATGTCGAAGTGTATCACTCTTAGCATAATATGTTGATTTTGTAATAGCTCCATCAATGCAATAGATAATTGTTTTATAATTACTTGATATTCTCCAATGAAAAGCAGTAAATATCTGAATAATGCATATATGGATAATATTTACTGACAAAACTATCTAATATCAGCTCAAACAAGTAAATTTTAAATCCGATCTTTATTGAAGGATATACTGATTCCTTAACACCATTTAACTGTTTTAACCTTTCTTTTTTTCTGTACATATTGATCGTATTCTCAAACAATCACACCAATATAATTTTTTCTATCAATACTGTATTAGTAGATTGGTAAGGCATAATTTCAATCTCAAGTGACCACTTAAAAGCAATTTCTGGTATTGTCACTTCCTTCAGTATATATTGTTTTCACCATAAAGAAGAGACTACCTTGTTTGTGGATTTCACTACAGACAGTCTCAATTATGCAATGTTTAATAAACTGGTTGTAAACGTCACTGGTTGCACAGTGTAATACAATATCCATTTCAGTAGACAGATTTTGTGTTACCGATGTATGTTAAACTAACAAAAGAAACTGTTTTGGGTTAAGATTACTGTCAGACAACAATAAAATGAGAATTGACATAATTGTAATAAGGGTGCATCATTTTAGTGCATAGCGGTAAAATGTCAGAGAGGAAAATATAAATTTGCAAACTAAGACTATATGATCTACTGAAATATAATTTATCAGTAAAACCAAGACATCAATTTCTGCTGGTACGATAAACGCAGGTTTAGGTGACTTAGCGATTTCAAAACATGTCCAAAGAATGCGATTGGGGAGAGCCTGCAACTGCTTAGAATGCACTCCTAACCTCAAAAACCAACAGAGTCGCCTCCTCATGCAGACGTGACAGACGAAATATTGGATACTATGATTTTATATCTTTCTGCTATGAAGCAGCCAAATTCAGAGACATGTGTAACCAGGTGCAAGGGCTGCCTAACGTTGAAGAAACAGATACTTTAGTTACAATTATAAAAAGATATTATGTAGCGATGAAAACATCCTACTGGTCATGTGCCTTGAAGAACTGCAGAAATATGGAAACCCTGTTTTAATTTCAATGAATTTACAATGTTCTGTTTTATTATAATTTATGTGAAGTATTTTTCGTTGGAAGATACGCTGTTTTATATAACCCTCTGTATATCTAATAATTCTATGTGGCTTGTTTGTTGTATAAGTTGGTTCTGGATTGGTTAAACTGCTTAAGTCTTCTCTCAGGATCTTTAGTGTAGCTCACATTATTATATATTAAGTTACTGACTTATTCCCATATTTTGTAACTTGGTAATAGTATTCCTACGTAGACGATGTTCTATGCTGAAACCAGATTCTTCGATGTAATATCGTAGCTCGTTTACCAGTATATTAGAATCTTCACCATTTTCTTTATTCTCACAATGGATACTATCTTCTATTCCTAATACATATTTTCTGTTTGGTTCTTTCATGTCGACGAGCAGTTTACTATTATTTAGCTGATGATGCTTGTTTTTCCTGTGAGTTAATAAGTTGTCCCGTCTCGTAAATTTCTTTCCACATGTGTTACAGGGAAATGTTTTAGATTTATGTTTGTTAGCGTGGCAACTAAGTTCACTTATATTTACAAACTCCTTGGAGCATACATCGCACACATACATGTTTACTCGCGGTGATATAATGACTATATACTTGCAGTATGTATCCTTTTGTTATCCTTTTTTTATCTTTTTTCTGTCATCGTTGTCGTTTTTGTGTAGTTGTTGTCCTTTTTTCTGTCACGTTTATGTCACATTTATGTCACGTTTATGGCACATTTATGTCACGATGTCACGTTTATGTCACGTTTATGTCACGTTGTCACATTTATGTCACGATGTCACGTTTATGTCACATTTATGTCACGTTTATGTCACATTTATGTCACGATGTCACGTTTATGTCACATTTATGTCACGTTTATGTCACATTTATGTCACGATGTCACGTTTATGTCACATTTATGTCACGTTTATGTCACATTTATGTCACATTTATGTCACGATGTCACGTTTATGTCACATTTATGTCACGATGTCACGTTTATGTCACATTTATGTCACGTTTATGTCACATTTATGTCACGTTTATGTCACGTTTATGTCACGTTTATGTCACATTTATGTCACATTTATGTCACGTTTATGTCACATTTATGTCACGATGTCACATTTATGTCACGTTTATGTCATCGTTGTCATTTTTTCTGTAGCTGTTGTCCTTTTTTCGTCACGTGACTTCTTTTTTCCATCTCACCGACACTAGTTAGCGGAAAATCTAATGAATAGTATGTGAAGGCTTTGGATGAAATTATCGAAAAATATGAAGAGGCTGCACGATGGGAACAGAATTATTTACTAAATAGTGCTTTCCTCTCAATGACTATATTCGAATCCAGTGTGGTTTAAGTCCGGCTAGATCTTTACTATTATCATGTCTTAGCTATTATAAGTGAAATGTTGAATGTTGAGTAGATTTCATTATCAATACGTCAGTAGTTCCAAATAAATAGCCAAATTCATTTAAAAGTGTGTCATTAATAATGAAAACGATTGTACATATTTGATATAGTACATACTCATTTAAAGTATAATTATTGTTAACACCATAAATGTTATGTAACGTTATACAGGGCGATTCATATAGCAGTACATTACTTTATTATCATTGTTTCATACAATATAGTTAATAACTGTTAGTTTCTAATTAACATTTATTTACATCTTCATAACTGAAATATTATGCTGGTATTGGTTAAACAAATTTTTAAACCTTGGATATTTTCTAAGATTAAACTGGTTAATTTTGAAGGTTTAATCATCAATATTTTACATGGATTTCGTCAACTGATTTTGATTTTAAGCATTTACATATTATATATATTCGCAAATATACGATTTTGTTTACTCTCATTTATGTCTATTGAAATTTTATTAAGAGAGATGTGGTATATTATGATGTGTCTACATTCTCGTTATAGTCATTTAGTTTTTATTCTACACCTAACATTTTTTATTAAAACAATCATTAAGAAAGATAAATTATATAATTTCCATATGCAGTATATCGAATATTAATTGCCTGATACATATTCTTTACATATAATTATAAATTCCAGTTCTATAGAAAAAAAATCTTTAACACGTCCTGTATATATTATTTCATTATCTTGAAGACAGTATATTTTAATCTTATGATATTATGAAATATCTGACCTCTTATACTACAGTAAAACTCCCGTGTATTGATTGTATCCCCGCCACTTCTGTCACTTTGAATGTCCCGCCTAATTTTAAACCAGGTTCAATGTACCACCACTCTCGTTCATTTGAATTTCCGCCTAATTTTAAATATCCCGCCAGTCTGAACTTAGGTTAGGTCGCTACTGTCAAATTTCAAATCAGTTTGAATTTCCCGCCTAATTTTAAATATCCCGCCAATTTGAACTTAGGTTAGGTCACTACTGTCAAATTTCAAATCAGTTTGAATTTCCCGCCGCTTCTACCAATTTGAATTTGCCGTCACTTCTGACACAAAGGTCTGTGGTTCGATTCCCAGCGCTACCAGTTTTTTTTCATACATATTTAATATCACCTGTAATTAGCTCCTATAAAATCTTAAATATTTCTATTTAATATCATTGTTATAGCTCAGGCTGCTTGGTGTGACGCCTTCAAGCGCTCTCTGATTCATATATTACGCAGTTACTGTAACCTTTGTTAATATCCATAGCGGTCTCGTGGTAACGCGTCAGCTTTGCATGCGAGAGGTCCCGGGTTCAAATCGCGCACAGAGTAAAGTTTTTTTCATTTAAATAACAACGTCACGTGATAGGAACCAATCAAATCAGTTTTCAAATTTTAGTTATTAGCAAAAAATTGTGTGTGTGACGTACTGCGCATGTATTTTCTGTTAGATTAGGTCGTTACTGCGCATGTTTTTTTCTGATAGATTAGGTAGTTACTGCGCATGTTTTTTCTGTTAGGTTAGATTCTTTTTCCTTAGTTTGAATTTCCCGCTTAATTTTAAATATCCCGCCAGTTTGAACTTAGGTTAGGTCGCTACTGTCAAATTTCAAATCAGTTTGAATTTCCCGCCAGTTTGAACTTAGGTTAGGTCGCTACTGTCAAATTTTAAATCAGTTTGAATTTACCGCCAGTTTTAACTTAGGTTAGGTCGCTACTGTCAAATTTCAAATCAGTTTGAATTCCCCCGCCAGTTTGAACTTAGGTTAGGTCGCTACTGTCAAATTTCAAATCAGTTTGAATTTCCCGCCAGTTTTAACTTAGGTTAGGTCGCTACTGTCAAATTTCAAATCAGTTTGAATTCCCCGCCATAATGCTGCAATCTGATTGGTCGATAGGAGCGAGGGGCGTGGCCTAAAAGGAAAGTGGAGGGGGTAAAATTGGTCAAAAATTTGCAATCTGAACCTTCATAAGAAAAAGCATGGGATTTTGCGGCAGGACGCAGGTAGTATATCTACTCAGGTACCTACCTAAATGGGCATTTAAACTTTAAAGGGCTTAACAGATGGTTTTAATAGTTTTCATTGACAGTGGACGTACTAGTTATACAATAGGAATACTGTTTATTTTATGTAAAATCGTCTAGTCTATAAAAGTCGAAAAATATTTTGAATTCATATTTATTATAAATTGTATGGCAAATACGTAAAGTAATAATGGATGAAGCCAACACTTCAAGAATGTTTTATGTTTTAAAGTGCTTTAAATACAAAAAATTGATAGTGGGTATATTTTAGGAATTTTTAAAAATAATGTGACTCATAATTTATTTCCAAAACTTGACAACAGATAATCACTTGATTCCATTCAATTTTTTAGTCAGTGACTAAACAAAGTTTATATTCATAAATTCTTGTTAACAATATGCCTACAATATGTGTCACATAATTTTCTGAAGTTCCAAAATACACTGATCAAAATAGTTGCATATCAATTAGAAATTTTTAAATTGTGCCTGTATAGAAGGTGTACCAGTTTTAAATACAGAAAATTTCAGAATCGACATTGGACCAATAGAGAATAGTTTTTTGGTCTATAACATTTTCTCTTAAAATGCTTACTGCTTGAGATTCAGTGGTTAAATTTTTTTTTTTTGTAGCATAACTTTTTTGGTTTCATATACCCATACATATTTAAAAAAAATAATATTTAACCCCCTGTATATCAAAAACCAAGCGTTTGAAAAGAACATGTTATAGGTCATAATATTATTTTCTTTCGATGTACTGTCGGTTCTGAAGTTGAAACTTATACACTCTATATAAAACTAATTCGTGTATACTCGCGTCAATAATTTAGACGACTTACGTCATACGAACATGTGAATATGTAATTCATTATATTTTTATCAAAATATTTAAGAAACTGCAACTGAGAGTAATAAACTGTATACTACACTAAATGTTTGCATTATATATTGCACTAAATTGCAAAAAATTTTTGTTTTTAACGCCACCAAATATCGAAAATTACGTTGACAATAAAAACAATCGCCTAATGTCAACCATGACGTAAGACGTCTGAATTCTTGACGCGAGTATATTTTAAAGTCTCACATTCTCAAAGACCAAATCTAAAGCATATTCTCCAAATAACAAATAATTAAAGAAATCAGCAAAAGTTCCTGCAATTATTTTCAGTAATGTATTATGTCTTCGCTAATGCAGTAAATGTTGAAGTTTAGATTCTACTACTGTCACACTTCGTCTGCTGCCTGTGTTTTGCAAAAAAAATGTTTTATTCTCGCTCCTGATAGGTAACAGTTTTTCTTTAATTCACTTTGGTTTCTTTCACAGATCATCCTAAAAAATAAAACTATCCTGTAATGGCAGTGAAGTTTTGTAGTGTATTAAAAAATGCATATCTCTTTTCGTAACACTTTTTTTTCTGAAATCATGTTTTCCAATACCTTTGATAACAAATCATCCTACAACCCATTTTGTTTATTTTTGAATAGGTAGGAGGGTTCATGAACTGGTACATCTAAAATTATCTTCTGAAAAAAATATAAATTTAGATAAATATACAACATAATAATATTTTATTTTGAGTGGAAAATTATTTCATATTGTATAAATCTAATATTAAGGAAACATAAAATACTATTTGCGTTTCCATTAGTGATGCAACTGTATTAGGAAAGAGAATAAGTAAGCGTTCATATTTAAATTAAGAAAAATGTTATACCGTATATATTCCCGATGTCTCTTCTTTAAATAAATTAATGGGTGCAAACTTTTATACATAGCCTATAACAAACAAATATTACAAAAGTTGCAGGCCTTCATTAAAAGTTTGTTTTTATTATAAATAATAATAGTAATAAATCAAATTTTTCTTTAATTGTGTCTTAGCACTTACCAATTACCATTAAAAATATATAACTTTATATTATAACTCGAAATTTTTTGATCTTATCAAAAATTCATCTAGCCACTGAAGTCCAGAAGAAAGTATAAATATATATTTTTTTGTAATTTCACAGTAAATTGAAAATCTGGTACACGATTGTTTCTACCGTTGCGTTGTATGTTGTATATAATGAATGGAAATACACACTACAAATTTAAATTTTTTGTTTGATAAACAGTAAATTTTCTACTAACTGCTGTAAACTGATTATTTTGACCTTTTTAATAAGAAAGTGAAATATTTTTAAAATTATTGATTTTTTGGCAACTGTTAGTTTTCAACACAAACGGGTTAACATTTTCATCATTTCATTTTTATTTGACTATCAGTAACATCTATATTTAAAAATCTAGAACTTTCGAAAATTCCTAAACCGTAAACAGCAGCTAATATTTGTATATCTAGGGTTTGTAAAACGCATTCGTTTCTTTTTTTTATCTTATGCTGAAAGCCAAGCCAAGGCTCACCAACAAATTTTTAAGTACAGGAATCTTTCAAAATAGATATATTTTTTAAACTCAACTATAGATGTAAATATTGTTATAACATAAACTTATATGGTTCCGTATATAAGACTGTTCTTTTTTGTTTATAAGTATGAGAAAATAATTGTTAAAGTGTGAAGTTAGAATAGCGAAATAATGTGTCATAGAAATGCATTTTAAAAGTTATTTTAATATTTGACGAGAATTTAAGTAGTAAAAGTGAAAAGTTAGTTTTGATATTACTTTTATTCTACGCGTTTTATTTTACGAGATTTTTGTACCTAAAAAACATTATAAATTTGGTCATTTTACGACAAGAAATACGGCGACCTCAAGCCAAAGTCTATTTAATATCTATAAAAAAGAAATCTATATTGAATAAAATTATATGTTTTTAAAATTATAAATTTTTAAAGTTATATCTTCCTATATAATATTATCTATTCAAGGGTACAGTTTAAATATCTCAGTAAGTGTTTGCACATCCTATACTATTTTCTACCTAAAAAGGGTCACTTGTTACAGGTTCTTCTGGCCAACCACATGCCAAACTTTTACAAAATCAATATTTTTACGGTCATAAACTTATTATTTCAAGTTTCAAGAGTTACATCTCAACAAAAATTGTTATAGATCTATTTTTCTAATATTATAAAACTTTTCCTCATTACTTTATAAAATAAATTTACACTCTTATTCTGCAATTGGGACCTGGGGTTGTTGGTTACTTATGAATTAAGCTTTTATGAAATTGAAACTCAAATCAAAGTACTTATATGTACTAGCATGTTACATATGCCCAAAAAAACGCAGCAAGCCATAAGTACAGTCGTCATTTGATTTTTTACATTAAAAATAAATTTGTATCATGTCAGTAACATAACTATAATTAATTGTTGAAAAAGATGTAATTGATTAATAGCGTCAGTAGAACTATCAAATTGGATTTTTAATTACACAGCTTACTAGAATTTAAGCATGTAATCAGATATTCACTTATTATATATCATTAAATTAATAAAAAAAACCTATATAATAAATAATAACAAAAATATATATAGTGGCATTTAAAAAGTAAAAGTTGAATATCGCCTGTCAAACAGTCTTGACGCCAACGGGAACATTTTAAGGTGGTTTCTTGTATAAATGAAATGATTTCATTTGTTTGTTAAAATCAAATAATAAATGATGACGGTATACGGCTTGCTTCGTTTTTTGCCCACATAATATGGTATGAAATGTAATAATGATTAGACCTAAACTTTAAAAACTATAAATACTTTATTTTAAGATGAGCAAAATATACATTTATAGTATATTGTTTGAAAAATACTAAGAAAAGTTTTCACATTTTCGAAATATACAGGGTGGTCCACTTTCGAAAGCGGAAACTTTAGAGGCAGACAGAGAACCACAGAATAATATCAGTTTGTATTATAAACTATATTCGAAAAATGCTTGGTTACAAAGATACAGGGTGTCAAAATTATTATCAAAAGTCCAAATTCATTAGTATTTTAAAAAACTACTTTAGATATTTAAATGAAATTTGGAACCTTTGAATACGTAATCTAGATACATATTTTTACGTAAAAAATATTATTTTTCTTCCACCAGTCGCATGCGTACGGACAGATCTTTTCGGGAAATTTTAATGAAAAAATGGTACGCCAATGTTTTTAGAAACAAAACTATTTCTAGAATCCTTTTTAAATTTACAACATAAAAAGGCTCCTTAATTTTTTTTTTTTGACACAGCGTTTGCCAGGACCACCCTGTATATTGCAATTAATTACTTAACGTAGGTTTTCTTAAAAATAAAAAAATCTAATTAACAATAAACGACGTTAAAGCAACTTCAAAACATTATATTTTAGTATTAAAACTTAATATAAAATTGTATTGTATTGCATATTTTTGTAAAATTGTTTAAATTTAACTTTTGGAAAAATAAAGTGTGTTTATATAAGTGCTATGCCGAATTTGAATAGTTTCATATCAATTATATTTAAAACAAAACTTTTAGTTTTGTCTATAAAATAAAAAGTTAGACACGCAGATACAGATATAATTATATTAGAAAATTTGAGTAACAACTTTTAAATATTTTTAAAAATCTACTTACGTAAATGTCCTTATTTTTAATTTGACTGTTATTCTTAATTCGACAGCTTCGTTTTTTTCATTTGCTGTAAAATAATTACATAAACATTAAATATCAATGTATTCCAACAAATTCAAAAATCATTTATTGACTTACCCACAGATATGGCTGACTGATAAATTCTATAAGATCTTAAGAACTTATCATTGTAAATATATCATAAAAGAAGTGGAATAATAATCACTACCTACCGTAGAGTATTAAGCGCTGTTGCCAAAAATGGAAGTGTGAACGAACGGCACTATACACGGAAGTAGCTTAGTATTATCAATATCTAAATATATACAACCTACAGCCGATTGCAGCGCCACCGATATATAGCCGAACTAAAAAGTTTCACTACAGATAAATTTGTGACAAAATCACTTCCAACCGAAATTTGACCATAAGCCTGAGAGAGGCATCAGTGGCATTTGTACCAAATTTCAATAGTTTTCCTTGTCACTTCCATCGACGGAAGTGGCGAGGTTATATATGAAGTGGTAACGTGCGACGTGTATCTACTTTGGAAGTGACAAAGTACATAACATACATATATATATATATATATATAAACACTGCCACAAGTTTACCGCCAAGGCATTATAACAATTGTTCAATGTGGTTCAAAAAGTATTTAGGATAATATTTTGTGTACTCGGAAAATGTCTTTGGTATTACGCTGCCACTCGATAATATACACTTGTCATAGTTACATAAATCAGCACCTTAACCATCATCTACGCATTTGAATACACCAAGTTTGTCAATACACTAAAACATACGCGAGCAATTAAATTTGCGAAAAGCAATACTGAGAAATTATTTCAAACTAATCAGAGTATCGTAGCCGTATGCAATAGTTTCTGACATCTGCAAACGCCATCTGTAGGCCACTAAAGCAAGGTGCACTTCACGCCGATAAATTTTTAAACTTGTGTTGTGTTGAGGATTTAAATTCTGTTAATGTTAATAATAGCAACAATATTAACAGTAATCTACGATGTTTGCCTAAAATAATTTGTAATATTTTAAACTATAGCATCCCAAGATGTTCCCACTGTTCTGTAAAAATGTTTCTTACACCCTTAGATATAACTAAGCTTCACATGTCCTTTGAAGTTTGAAGAGTATGCAGCTAGCGATGCAGAATTCTAGGTTATGTTATTTTAGAACATTTACAGCCGGATTCATGAAACGGGCGTGGCGTTAGTCGGACTAACCAGCTTTGCGCCCGTGTAAGGCGCGTAAACATGCGTTCCTAGGTAGCGAAACATGCGTTGCTAGGTAGGTTGTTTATTTACGTCCATATTTGCGCCTAAAGTTAGACCCAGTATTGTACCTGTCTAAAAATCGCGTAACTTCGGCCTCTAGTTCCTTGCGTTTCCCATTGTATATTTAGTATTTATATTCAAAAACAGTAGTTTTCAGTGCTACGGATTAGTTAACATATCATAAAGTAAGTATTATACATAGCAGTGAATAGGAGTATGCCTTTTATTTAAATTGGTGCAACAGATACGTAAATTTTTCGCGTAACCTCCGCTAGTCTGACTAACGTTACGCCTTGTTGATGAATCTGTATGTTAGTGACTAATTTTAAACGTTTTATAGTAATTAAATTAAGTATTTTATGTCGGATATGTTAGATAATTATGTCGAATCTGCAAGGAGTGAAAATGTAGTTTTGGCAGCGTGCAACGAAAGAACAAAGAACGAATACAAAATACTGCAGCTAATCGGATTCACTGTTATGTATTAGGTACTTAGGCATTATTATTAATAATAAAAATATTTATTTTCGTCGTTTTTCAGGTGTAATTCAATGCTGGTCGGAGCATTAGTCTGCAGAATAGTTATTTTCTGGAATTCCGCTTTTGATTTCTAGAATTGTTACCATCTGTTAAAATCTGATAATTATTTCATTAATAAAACACCAAGCGATAATAAGTTGATAGTTGAACTGGGTGACTATTTAGAATTGTCCTAATACCATTCAAATACAGAACCAAAACAAGTCTATGTCAAAGAAAGTTTTAGTATACATATAGGTGCAACTTTCAAACGACTGATAGATAAAAAAGTTATAAGATTACAATCATCAATTCTTCTGTATATAACTAGGGCCTTCGTTATTTAAGGCAAAAAATGTCAAATTCTCATACCATATACAAACTCGTATATGTAATTATTATAATTTTCACGATATAATGAAATTATTACGTAATACCAGTAATGTGTAAATTACATAAAATATTTATACATGATTTCTCTCAATTGTAATTTGCAATATAGAAGTACTTCAATAAAAAAAAGTATGCATTTTTGAAATATGGGACCAAAGAGAGGTATATTTGAGTATCAGGCATACAATGGAGTACGAGTAGGGACTGGAGTAGCAATTAAATTTCATAAAAAGTGCCTATTAAAATTTTAATCGAATTTAAAACACGTTCAGTCAGAAATTCTTAAAGTAATATTTCTTTCCTCATTTGAAATTCATGACAACGAACAACTTAACTAGTAAATTAAGAAATTAACGTATTCCCACTTGCATGGTTTATTGTGGTTTTATTTATTCAAGCTTAGTTCTGCTGGGAATCATGCATTGTATATTACCACCACTTCGTGAAATGTCAGATAGTTAGTTGTTTTTCGGCGTTTTCCGATTTACCTTTAAATATTTTTTTGTATTACATATTAAGTTATTTTACCTTTTAACTTTCGGCATAAATATGTAAGTACCTTTTTATTTCAATGGCAGGAACAACCAATTAAACAAAAAAAGTAATAAAAAATGCCACAAATAATTACATACACTATGTAGGTATTTTAAAAATCAGTATGCCCTAGGTGATATGACTTTGGGAAACAGTAGTATGAGAATCAACCGCATCATGACTACGTTCATTTGTTTTTTTTTAATTAATACCTTAAGCCCTATTCATTGATGCCTCTAAAACTTCCTATGAAAGTGCACCAACTAACCCCTTTAAAAATAAGATGCTGTTATACAAGAAACTTTTATGTTTCGACTACTGCACAATCAATTAAATAAACAATGTATGCTGCAAATAAAGTTGTGTAAATGAGATTTTCCAGGTATAATTCAGGATGTGTAAAATGTGCGTATTAATAATTTAACACACTTTGGTTATTTTGTACGTTTTATACAGGGTGTCTGGAAAAGACGTGTACAACGGAAGACCACAGACTCCTGGATTCAAAATAAGCCGATTTAGCCCAATTTACTTATTTCCAAAATTGCTTCGTTTAGCCGCTAGAGAGCGCCAAAGTTCACAAAAAAATTTTGTTTATTCCGAATATCTCGAAAACGACTTGATCGATTTTAACCATTTTTAGGCTACACACTTATAAGTCTAACCGACACTTTTTGACATTATTCAAAATCTTTTGCAGTAATTAGAAATATAAGAAAAATCATGTCTCATGCAAATATAAGCACATATTTTTTTAACACCCTGTATAATTACTCTAAGTCTAACCGACACTTTTTGACATTATTCAAAATCTTTTGCAGTAATTAGAAATAAAAGAAAATTCATGTATATATAAGCACATATTTTTTTAACCCCCTGTATAATTACTCTCAGTTTTTTTCTACCCAACGCCTGGGATCGTGTCCTATATCGCTGGGCTTGTACTGTGCAATACACATGCAGTAAAGGTATAACCAGTGTGTATCCTTAACGTCTGTATCGTGATGCACGTCTGATTGTATCAGCAGCCACGTGTTTGTGTTGCTTCTAGAGGGAAACTGTGATATATATGCAGTCGAGCCATAAACAGAGTGGTTGGTTCATTTGAAACTGCTTCATAGTACACAGAGCGTGTGTAGAGCGTTACTGCCTATACTAGCATCAACCGTCTTACAAACGCAGATGATTCAACTGCTAAGTTGTTACTTCTTAGCAGTGCAAGCCTTTCTAGAAGGAAACAAAACGCCTGGGATCGTGTCCTATAGCGCTGGGCTTGTACTGTACAATACACATGTTGTAAAGGAATAGTCAGTGTGTATCCTTAATGTCTGTATCGTGATGCACGTCTGATTGTATCAGCAGCCACGTGTTTGTGTTGCTTCTAGAGGGTAACTGTGATATATAAGCAGTCGAGCCATAAACAGAGTGGTTGGTTCACTTGAAACTGCTTCATAGTACATAGAGCGTGTGCAGAGCGTTATTGCCTATACTAACATCAACGGTTTTATAAACGTAGAGGTTTCAAACGCTAAGTTGTTACTTCTTAGCAGTGCAAGCCTTTCTAGAAGGAAACCCAACGCCTGGGATAGTGTCCTATAGCGCTGGGCTTGTACTGTGCAATACACATGCAGTAAAGGTATAACCAGTGTGTATTTTTAATGTCTGTTGAAGTTGAATTTTTGTATTTTCCACATATTTCGTAAAAGATATGTATTTTTCTTTGTTAATAGGAAGTAATTTAATTACTCCTGGAAATCCAGTAGCTAATTTACGCACTATAAAATGTGAATCGTAACCTGTCAAGTTATGTAATATTACAGGTACTACATGACTGTCCTTGTAATCTAAATTACATTTTTGGTGAGCTGCTGCCCTATATTCTCCTGTTAAATGACAATGGTCACGAATTTTTATTTCATTTTCAGTAAATGATTTGCTGCAAATATGACATATTTCAGCTGTATCAAAATTATATTTTTGTAATTTGGATAGTGGTTTCATTGGAACTATATTGGAAAAAATATGGTTAATTTCAATAGAAATTGTTTGCAATTTATTTACAAACCAATCTATACAGTCCTGTCCGCAGTACGATTCAAATTTACAAAGATTTTCATCATATGAACATTTTATATAATATGCTATGCGAAACGGTTCATGTTTTTGAATTTTTTCAGTACATGTTTTATTGTTATTAGTATCATTATAATTTACTAAAATACTTTCCAAATCTGCATATATTACAAAAGGACATTTCAGTTTATTTCTAAAATTCTGAAATATAATGATATTATTTTCTTTGGTTGGTAATGTGATTTTAGTAGAATTTTTTTTTTACAAATTTCTATATGTTTATGTAAAATATTTTCAGTACTAAAATGATTTAAACATCTATCACAAATAAAATTTTTATGTGTTAATAAAAGTTGGTTACGTAAGAGGCGAGACAAATTTTTAATCCAAACGAAATGGTATTTAGTTGAGTTTTCAATTTCAGTAGATAACATTAATAAATGGATACGACTTACAAAATCATTTTTACTTAAAAATATAGGTACAATATTTTTCTTTTCTAGAGTATACACATTTATCGAAATATGATTTAAATTTTCAAATTTTGAGATATGTTTTAGTTGAATAGGAAAATTAATATCATTATATTCTAGTACTTGACTAAAATGGGGATATGATGATGTTCTGTTAGGATGATCCTTATATTCAATAGGAAATAGTGCTGATACAACTGCACACAGGAAACAATATTGATCATTATTTTTAACATTTATTACAGCTTATTTCATTTTTATATGTTTTGGTACATCAATATAAGTAGATAAGCCACCACTAATTGGAGAATAATTATTTCTGTTAACTTTTAAATGTAAAATTTCTAAAAAAGCCCACCCTGAGTCTTCTTCTTGAAAGTCTTCTAATTTTGAAAGTGTGTATCCTTATTGTCTGTATAGTGATGCACGGCTGATTGTATCAGCAGCCACGTGTTTGTGTTGCTTCTAGAGGGAAACTGTAATATATAAGCAGTCGGGCCATAAACAGAGGGGTTGTTTCACTTGAAACTGCTTCATAGTCCATAGAGCGTGTGTAGGGCGTTATTGCCCATACCAACAACAACCGTCTGGCAAACGCGGATGATTAAACTGCTAAGTTGTTACTTCTTAGCAGTGCAAGCCTTTCTACAAGGAAACCCAACGCCTGGGATCGTGTGCTATAGCGCTGTCCTTGTACTGTTCAACAAACATGCAGTAAAGGTATAACCAGTGTGTATCCTTAATGTATGTATCGTGATGCACGTCTGATTGTATCAGCAGCCACGTGTTTGTGTTGCTTCTAGTGGGAAACTGTGATATATAAGCAGTCGAGCCATAAACAGAGTGGTTGTCTCACTTGAACCTACTTCATAGTACATAGAAAGTGTGTAGAGCGTTACTGCCTATACTAACATCAACGGCCTTTCAAACACAGATGTTTCAAACGCTAAGTTGATACTTCTTAGCAGTGCAAGCCTTTCTAGAAGGAAACCCAACGCCTTGGATCGTGTCCTATAGCGCTGTGCTTGTACTGTTCTACACACATGCAGTAAAGGTATAACTACTGTGTATCCTTATTGTCTGTATCGTGATGCACGTCTGATTGTATCAGCAGCCACGTATTTGTGTTGCTTCTAGTGGGAAACTGTGATATATAATAAGTCGAGCCATAAACAGAGTGGTTGTCTCACTTGAAACTACTTCATAGTACATAGAGCATGTGCAGAGCGTTATTGACTATACTAACATCAACGGCCTTACAAACGCAGATGATTCAAACGCTAAGTTGTTACATTTTAGCAGTGCAAGCCTTTCTAGAAGGAAACCCAACGCCTGGGATCGTGTGCTATAGCGCTGTCCTTGTACTGTGCAATACACATGCAGTAAAGGTATAACCAGTGTGTATCCTTAATGTATGTATCATAATGCACGTCTGATTGTATCAGCAGCCACGTGTTTGTGTTTCTTCTTGTGGGAAACTGTGATATATAAGCAGCCGAGCCATAAACAGAGTGGTTGTCTCACTTGAAACTACTTCATAGTACATAGAGGGTGTGTAGAGCGTTACTGCTGATATCAACATCAACCGTCTTGCAAATGCGGGTGTTTCAAACGCCAAGTTGTTACCTCCTAGTTATGCAAGCTTTTCTAGAAGGAATCCCAACGCCTGGGATCGTGTCCTATAGCGCTGTGCTTGTACTGTGCAATACACATGCAGTAAAGGTATAACCAGTGTGTATCCTTAATGTATGTATCATAATGCACGTCTGATTGTATCAGCAGCCACGTGTTTGTGTTGCTTCTAGTGGGAAACTGTGATATATAAGCAGTCGAGCCATAAACAGAGTGGTTGTCTCACTTGAAACTACTTCATAGTACATAGAGCGTGTGTAGGGCGTTATTGCCCATACCAACATCAACCGTCTAGCAAACGCAGATGATTCAACCGCTAAGTTGTTACTTCTTAGCAGTGCAAGCCTTTCTAGTGGGAAACCCACCGCATGGGATCGTGTGCTATAGCGCTGTCCTTGTACTGTTAAACACACATGCAGTAAAGGTATAACCAGTGTGTATCCTTCTTGTCTGTATCGTGATGCACGTCTGAATGTATCAGCAGCCTCGTGTTTGTGTTGCTTCTAGACGGAAACTGTGATATATAGGCTGTCGAGCCATAAAAAGAGGGGTTGTCTCAAGTAGGGATAGTATAAGCGTACAAAATAAGGAGCAGGAGTAAATATCTATAAGAGAGGAGCGATTGTTTTACTTGAAACTACTTTATAGTACATTTAGCGTGTGCAGAGCGTTACTGCCTATATCAACATTAACCGTCTTGCAAACGCGGGTGTTTCAAACGCCAAGTTGTTACTTCCTCGCTGTGCAAGCTCTTCTAGAAGGAATCACAACGCCTGGCATCGTGTCCTATAGCGCTCTGCTTGTACTGTTCAACATACATGCAGTAAAGGTATAACCAGTGTGTATCCTTAATGTATGTATCATAATGCACGTCTGATTGTATCAGCAGCCACGTGTTTGTGTTGCTTCTAGTGGAAAACAGTGATATATAAGCAGTCGAGCCATAAACAGAGTGGTTGTTTCACTTGAAACTACTTCATAGTACATAGAGTGTGTGTAGGGCGTTACTGACTATACTAACATCAACGGTCTTACAAACGCAGATGATTCAAACGCTAAGTTGTTACTTCTTAGCAGTGCAAGCCTTTCTAGAAGGAAACCCAACGCCTGGAATCGTGTCCTATAGCCCTGTGCTTGTACTGTTCAACACACATGCAGTAAAGGTATAACCAGTGTGTATCCTTAATGTATGTATCATAATGCACGTCTGATTGTATCAGCAGCCACGTGTTCGTGTTGCTTCTAGTGGGAAACTGTGATATATAAGCAGTCGAGCCATAAACAGAGTGGTTGTCTCACTTGAAACTACTTCATAGTACATAGAGCGTGTGTAGGACGTTATTGCCCATACCAACATCAACCGTCTAGCAAACGCAGATGATTGAACCGCTAAGTTGTTACTTCTTAGCAGTGCAAGCCTTTCTAGAAGGAAACCCAACGCCTTGGATCGTGTCCTATAGCGCTGTGCTTGTACTGTTCTACACACATGCAGTAAAGGTATAACTACTGTGTATCCTTATTGTCTGTATCGTGATGCAGGTCTGATTGTATCAGCAGCCACGTGTTTGTGTTGCTTCTAGAGGGAAACTGTGATATATATGCAGTCGAGCCATAAACAGAGGGGTTGTCTCACTTGAAACTACTTCATAGTACATAGAGCGTGTGCAGAGCGTTATTGCCTATACTAGCATCAACCGTCTTACAAACGCAGATGTTTCAAACGCTAAGTTGTTACTTCTTAGCAGTGCAAGCCTTTCTAGAAGGAAACAAAATGCCTGGGATCGTGTCCTATAGCGCTGGGCTTGTACTGTGCAATACACACTGTAAAGGTATAGCCAGTGTGTATCCTTAATGTCTGTATCGTGATGCACGTCTGATTGTATCAGCAGCCACGTGTTTGTGTTGCTCCAAGAGGGAAACTGTGATATATATGCAGTCGAGCCATAAACAGAGGGGTTGTTTCACTTGAAACTACTTCATAGTACATAGAGTGTGTGTAGGGCGTTACTGACTATACTAACATCAACGGTCTTACAAACGCATATGATTCAACTGCTAAGTTGTTACTTCTTAGCAGTGCAAGCCTTTCTAGAAGGAACCCCAACGCCTGGGATAGTGTCCTATAGCGCTGTGCTTATACTGTGCAATACACATGCAGTAAAGGTATAACCAGTGTGTATCTTTAATGTCTGTATCGTGATGCACGTCTGATTGTATCAGCAGCCACGTGTTTGTGTTGCTTCTAGAGGGAAACTGTGATATATAAGCAGTCGAGCCATAAACAGAGTGGTTGGTTCACTTGAAGCTGCTTCATATTACATAGAGCTTGTGTAGAGCGTTATTGACTATACTAACATCAACGGTCTTACAAACGCAGATGATTCAAACGCTAAGTTGTTACTTCTTAGCAGTGCAAGCTATTCTAGAAGGAAACCCAATGCCTGGAATCGTGTCCTATAGCCCTGTGCTTGTACTGTTCAACACACATGCAGTAAAGGTATAACCAGTGTGTATCCTTATTGTCTGTATCGTGATGCACGTCTGATTGTATCAGCAGACACGTGTTGCTTCTAGTGGGAAACTGTGATATATAAGCAGTCGAGCCATAAACAGAGTGGTTGTCTTACTTGAAACTACTTCATAGTACATAGAGCGTGTGCAGAGCGTTACTGACTATACTAACATCAACGGTCTTACAAACGCAGATGATTCAAATGCTAAGTTGTTACTTCTTAGCAGTGCAAGCCTTTCTAGAAGGAAACCCAACGCATGGGATCGTGGGCAATAGCGCTGTCCTTGTACTGTTCAACACACATGCAGTAAAGGTATAACCAGTGTGTATCCTTAATGTATGTATCGTGATGCACGTCTGATTGTATCAGCAGCCACGTGTTTGTGTTGCTTCTAGTGGGAAACTGTGATATATAAGCAGTCGAGCCATAAACAGAGTGGTTGTCTCACTTGAAACTACTTCATAGTACATAGAGCGTGTGTAGAGCGTTACTGACTATACTAACATCAACGGTCTTACAAACGCAGATGATTCAAACGCTAAGTTGTTACTTCTTAGCAGTGCAAGCCTTTCTAGAAGGAAACCCAACGCCTGGGATCGTGTCCTATAGCGCTTTGCTTGTACTGTTCAACATACATGCAGTAAAGGTATAACCAGTGTGTATCCTTATTGTCTGTATCGTGATGCACGTCTGATTGTATCAGCAGCCACGTGTTTGTGTTGCTTCTAGTGGGAAACTGTGATATATAAGCAGTCGAGCCATAAACAGAGTGGTTGTCTCACTTGAAACTACTTCATAGTACATAGAGCGTGTGTAGGGCGTTATTGCCCATACCAACATCAACCGTCTAGCAAACGCAGATGATTGAACCGCTAAGTTGTTATTTCTTAGCAGTGCAAGCCTTTCTAGAAGGAAGCGCAACGCCTGGGATAGTGTCCTAAAGCGCTGTGCTTATACTGTGCAATACACATGCAGTAAAGGTATAACCAGTGTGTATCCTTAATGTATGTATCATAATGCACGTCTGATTGTATCAGCAGCCACGTGTTTGTGTTGCTTCTAGTGGGAAACTGTGATATACAAGCAGTCGAGCCATAATCAGAGTGGTTGTTTCATTTGAAACTACTTCATAGTACATAGAGTGTGTGTAGAGCGTTACTGACTATACTAACATCAACGGTCTTCAAAACGCATATGATTCAAACACTAGTTGTTACTTTTTAGCCGTGCAAGCCTTTCTAGAAGGAAACCCGACGCCTAGGATCGTGTCCTATATCGCTGGGCTTGTACTGTGCAATACACATGCAGTAAAGGTATAACCAGTGTGTATCCTTAATGTCTGTATCGTGATGCACGTCTGATTGTATCAGCAGCCACGTGTTTGTGTTGCTTCTAGTGGGAAACTGTGATATATAATAAGTCGAGCCATAAACAGAGTGGTTGTCTCACTTGAAACTACTTCATAGTACATAGAGCATGTGCAGAGCGTTATTGACTATACTAACATCAACGGCCTTACAAACGCAGATGTTTCAAACGCTAAGTTGTTACATTTTAGCAGTGCAAGCCTTTCTAGAAGGAAACCCAACGCCTGGGATCGTGTGCTATAGCGCTGTCCTTGTACTGTTCAACAAACATGCAGTAAAGGTATAACCAGTGTGTATCCTTAATGTATGTATCGTGATGCACGTCTGATTGTATCAGCAGCCACGTGTTTGTGTTGCTTCTAGTGGGAAACTGTGATATATAAGCAGTCGAGCCATAAACAGAGTGGTTGTCTCACTTGAACCTACTTCATAGTACATAGAAAGTGTGTAGAGCGTTACTGCCTATACTAACATCAACGGCCTTTCAAACACAGATGTTTCAAACGCTAAGTTGATACTTCTTAGCAGTGCAAGCCTTTCTAGAAGAAAACCCAACGCCTGGGATCGTGTCCTATAGCGCTGTGCTTGTACTGTTCTACACACATGCAGTAAAGGTATAACTACTGTGTATCCTTATTGTCTGTATCGTGATGCACGTCTGATTGTATCAGCAGCCACGTGTTTGTGTTGCTTCTAGTGGGAAACTGTGATATATAATAAGTCGAGCCATAAACAGAGTGGTTGTCTCACTTGAAACTACTTCATAGTACATAGAGCATGTGCAGAGCGTTACTGCCTATACTAACATCAACGGCCTTACAAACGCAGATGTTTCAAACGCTAAGTTGTTACTTCTTAGCAGTGCAAGCCTTTCTAGAAGGAAATCCAACGCCTGGAATCGTGTCCTATAGCCCTGTGCTTGTACTGTTCAACACACATGCAGTAAAGGTATAACCAGTGTGTATCCTTAATGTATGTATCATAATGCACGTCTGATTGTATCAGCAGCCACGTGTTTGTGTTGCTTCTAGTGGGAAACTGTGATATATAAGCAGTCGAGCCATAATCAGAGTGGTTGTTTCACTTGAAACTACTTCATAGTACATAGAGTGTGTGTAGAGCGTTACTGACTATACTAACATCAACGGTCTTCAAAACGCAGATGATTCAAACACTAGTTGTTACTTTTTAGCCGTGCAAGCCTTTCTAGAAGGAAACCCAACGCCTGGGCTCGTGTCCTATATCGCTGGGCTTGTACTGTGCAATACACATGCAGTAAAGGTATAACCAGTGTGTATCCTTAATGTCTGTATCGTGATGCACGTCTGATTGTATCAGCAGCCACGTGTTTGTGTTGCTTCTAGAGGGAAACTGTGATATATAATCAGTCGAGCCATAAACAGAGTGGTTGGTTCACTTGAAGCTGCTTCATATTACATAGAGCGTGTGTAGAGCGTTATTGCCTATACTAACATCAACGGTCTTATAAACGCAGAGGGTTCAAACGCTAAGTTGTTACTTCTTAGCAGTGCAAGACTTTCTAGAAGGAAACCCAACGCCTGGGATCGTGTCCTATATCGCTGGGCTTGTACTGTGCAATACACATGCAGTAAAGGTATAACCAGTGTGTATCCTTAATGTCTGTATCGTGATGCACGTCTGATTGTATCAGCAGCCACGTGTTTGTGTTGCTTGAAGAGGGAAACTGTGATATATATGCACTCGAGCAGAAACAGAGGGGTTGTGTCACTTGAAACTGCTGCATAGTACATAGAGCGTGTGTAGAGCGTTATTGTCTATACTAACATCAACGGTCTTACAAACGCAGATATTTCAAACGCTAAGTTGTTACTTCTTAGCAGTGCAAGCCTTTCTAGAAGGAAACCAAACGCCTGGGATCATGTCCTATAGCGCTGGGCTTGTACTGTTCAACACAGATGCAGTAAAGGTATAACCAGTGTGTATCCTTAATGTATGTATCATGTATCGTGATGCACGTCTGATAGTATCAGCAGCCACGTGTTTGTGTTGCTGCTAGAGCGAAACTGTGATATATAAGCAGTCGAGCCATAAACAGAGTGGTTGGTTCACTTGAAGCTGCTTCATATTACATAGAGCGTGTGTAGAGCGTTATTGCCTATACTAACATCAACGGTCTTATAAACGCAGAGGGTTCAAACGCCAAGTTGTTACTTCTTAGCAGTGCAAGCCTTTCTAGAAGGAAACCCAACGCCTGAGATCGTGTCCTATATCGCTGGGCTTGTACTGTGCAATACACATGCAGTAAAGGTATAACCAGTGTGTATCCTTAATGTCTGTATCGTGATGCACGTCTGATTGTATCAGCAGCCACATGTTTGTATTACTTCTAGAGGGAAAATGTGATATATATGCAGTCGAGCCATAAACAGAGTGGTTGGTTCACTTGAAACTGCTTCATAGTACATAGAGCGTGTGTAGAGCGTTATTGTCTATACTAACATCAACGGTCTCGCAAACATAGATGATTCAACTGCTAAGTTGTTACTTCTTAGCAGTGCAAGCCTTTCTAGAAGAAACCCAACGCCTGGGATAGTGTCCAATAGCGCTGTGCTTATACTGTGCAATACACATGCAGTAAAGGTATAACCAGTGTGTATCCTTAATGTCTGTATCGTGATGCACGTCTGATTGTATCAGCAGCCACGTGTTTGTGTTGCTCCAACAGGGAAACTGTGATATATAAGCAGTCGAGCCATTAACAGAGTGGTTGTCTCACTTGAAACTACTTCATAGTTCATAGAGCGTGTGCATAGCGTTACTGACTATACTAACATCAACGGTCTCGCAAACGCATATGATTCAACTGCTAAGTTGTTACTTCTTAGCAGTGCAACCCATTCTAGAAGGAAACCCAACGCCTGGGATAGAGTTCTATAGCGCTGTGCTTATACTGTGCAATACACATGTAGTAAAGGTATAACCAGTGTGTATCCTTAATGTCTGTATCGTGATGCACGTCTGATTGTATCAGCAGCCACGTGTTTGTGTTGCTTCTAGAGGGAAACTGTGATATATATGCAGTCGAGCCATAAACAGAGTGGTTGGTTAACTTGAAACTGCTTCATAGTATATAGAGCGTGTGTAGAGCGTTATTATCTATACTAACATCAACGGTCTTATAGACGCAGAGGGTTCAATCGCTAAGTTGTTACTTCTTAGCAGTGCAAGCCTTTCTAGAAGGAAACCCAACGCCTGGGATAGTGTCCTATAGCGCTGGGCTTGTACTGTGCAATACACATGCAGTAAAGGTATAACCAGTGTGTATTCTAAATGTCTGTATCATAAAGCACGTCTGATTGTCTCATCAGCCACGTGCTCGTGTTGCTTCTAGAGGGAAACTGTGATATATATGCAGTCGAGCCATAAACAGAGGGGTTGTGTCACTTGAAACTGCTTCATAGTACATAGAGCGTTTGTAGAGCGTTATTGTCTATACTAACATCAACGGTCTCGCAAACGCATATGATTCAACTGCTAAGTTGTTACTTCTTAGCAGTGCAAGCCTTTCTAGAAGGAAACCCAACGCCTGGGATAGTGTCCTATAGCGCTGGGCTTGTACTGTGCAATACACATGCAGTAAAGGTATAACCAGTGTGTATCATTAATGTCTGTATCATAATGCACGTCTGATTGTATCATCAGCCACGTGCTTGTGTTGCTTCTAGAGGGAAACTGTGATATATATGCAGTCGAGCCATAAACAGAGGGGTTGTTTCACTTGAAACTGCTTTATAGTACATAGAGCGTGTGTAGAGCGTTATTGTCTATACTAACATCAACGGTCTCGCAAACGCATATGATTCAACTGCTAAGTTGTTACTTCTTAGCAGTGCATGCCATTCTAGAAGGATACCCAACGCCTGGGATAGAGTTCTATAGCGCTGTGCTTATACTGTGCAATACACATGCAGTAAAGGTATAACCAGTGTGTATCCTTAATGTCTGTATCGTAATGCACGTCTGATTGTATCAGCAGCCACGTATTTGTGTTGCTCTAAGAGGAAAACTGTGATATATAAGCAGTCGAGCCATAAACAGAGTGGTTGGTTCACTTGAAACTGCTTCATAGTACATAGAGCGTGTGTAGAGCGATATTGCCTATACTAACATCAACGGTCTTCAAAACGCAGATGATTCAAACGCTAGTTGTTACTTCTTAGCCGTGCAAGCCTTTCTAGAAGGAAATCCAACGCCTGGGATTGTGTCCTATAGCGCTGAGCTTGTACTGTGCAATACACATGCAGTAAAGGTATAACCAGTGTGTATTCTTAATGTCTGTATCATAATGCACGTCTGATTGTATCATCAGCCACGTGCTTGTGTTGCTTCTAGAGGGAAACTGTGATATATATGCAGTCGAGCCATAAACAGAGGGGTTGTGTCACTTGAAACTGCTTCATAGTGCATAGAGCGTGTGTAGAGCGTTATTGTCTATACTAACATCAACGGTCTCGCAAACGCATATGATTCAACTGCTAAGTTGTTACTTCTTAGCAGTGCAAGCCTTCTAGAAAGAAGGAAACCCAACGCCTGGGATTGTGTCCTATAGCGCTGAGCTTGTACTGTGCAATACACATGCAGTAAAGGTATAACCAGTGTGTATTCTTAATGTCTGTATCATAATGCACGTCTGATTGTATCATCAGCCACGTGCTTGTGTTGCTTCTAGAGGGAAACTGTGATATATATGCAGTCGAGCCATAAACAGAGTGGTTGGTTCACTTGAAACTGCTTCATAGTACATAGAACGTGTGTAGAGCGTTATTGCCTATACTAACATCAACGGTCTTCAAAACGCAGATGATTCAAACGCTAGTTGTTACTTCTTAGCCGTGCAAGCCTTTCTAGAATAAAACCCAACGCCTGGGATCGTGTCCTATATCGCTGGGCTTGTACTGTGCAATACACATGCAGTAAAGTTATAACCAGTGTGTATCCTTAATGTCTGTATCGTGATGCACGTCTGATTGTATCAGCAGCCACGTGTTTGTGTTGCTTCTAGAGGGAAACTGTGATATATAAGCAGTCGAGCCATAAACAGAGTGGTTGGTTCACTTGAAACTGCTTCATAGTATATAGAGCGTGTGTAGAGCGTTATTATCTATACTAACATCAACGGTCTAATAAACGCAGAGGGTTCAATCGCTAAGTTGTTACTTCTTAGCAGTGCAAGCCTTTCTAGAAGGAAACCCAACGCCTGGGATAGTGTCCTATAGCGCTGGGCTTGTACTGTGCAATACACATGCAGTAAAGTTATAACCAGTGTGTATCCTTAATGTCTGTATCGTGATGCACGTCTGATTGTATCAGCAGCCACGTGTTTGTGTTGCTCCAAGAGGGAAACTGTGATATATATGCAGTCGAGCCATAAACAGAGGGGTTGTTTCACTTGAAAGTACTTCATAGTCCATAGAGCGTGTGTAGGGCGTTATTGCCCATACCAATAACAACCGTCTGGCAAACGCGAATGATTCAACTGCTAAGTTGTTACTTCCTAGCAGTGCAAGCCTTTCTAGAAGGAAACAAAACGCCTGGGATCGTGTCCTATAGCGCTGGGCTTGTACTGTGCAATACACATGCTGTAAAGGTATAGCCAGTGTGTATCCTTAATGTCTGTATCGTGATGCACGTCTGATTGTATCAGCAGCCACGTGTTTGTGTTGCTTCTAGATGGTAACTGTGATATATAAGCAGTCGAGCCATAAACAGAGTGGTTGGTTCACTTGAAACTGCTTCATAGTACATAAAGCGTGTGCAGAGCGTTATTGCCTATACTAACATCAACGGTCTTATAAACGCAGAGGTTTCAAACGCTAAGTTGTTACTTCTTAGCAGTGCAAGCCTTTCTAGAAGGAAACCCAACGCCTGGGATAGGGTCCTATAACGCTGGGCTTGTACTGTGCAATACACATGCAGTAAAGGTATAACCAGTGTGTATCCTTAATGTATGTATCGTGATGCACGTCTGATTGTATCAGCAGCCACGTGTTTGTGTTGCTCCAACAGGGAAACTGTGATATATAAGCAGTCGAGCCATAAACAGAGTGGTTGTCTCACTTGAAACTACTTCATAGTACATAGAGCGTGTGTAGAGCGTTACTGCCTATACTAACATCAACGGCCTTACCAACGCAGATGTTTCAAACGCTAAGTTGTTACTTCTTAGCAGTGCAAGCCTTTCTAGAAGGAAACCGAACGCCTGGGATCGTGTCCTATAGCGCTTTGCTTGTACTGTTCAACATATATGCAGTAAAGGTATAACCAGTGGGTATCCGTCTTGTCTGTATCGTGATGCACGTCTGAATGTATCAGCAGCCACGTGTTTGTGTTGCTTCTAGACGGAAACTGTGATATATAGGCTGTCGAGCCATAAAAAGAGGGGTTGTCTCAAGTAGCGGTAGTATAAGCGTACAAAATAAGGAGCAGGAGTAAATATCTATAAGAGAGGAGCGATTGTTTTACTTGAAACTACTTCATAGTACATTGAGCGCGTGCAGAGCGTTACTGCCTATATCAACATTAACCGTCTTGCAAACGCGAATGTTTCAAACGCCAAGTTGTTACTTCCTAGCTGTGCAAGCTTTTCTAGAAGGAATCCCAACGCCTGGGATCGTATCCTATAGCGCTGTGCTTGTATTGTGCAATACACATGCAGTAAAGGTATAACCAGTGTGTATCCTTAATGTCTGTATCGTGATGCACGTCTGATTGTATCAGCAGCACGTGTTTGTGTTGCTTCTAGAGGGAAACTGTGATATATAAGCAGTCGAGCCATAAACAGAGTGGTTGGTTCACTTGAAACTGCTTCATAGTACATAGAGCGTGTGTAGAGCGTTATTGCCTATACTAACATCAACGGTCTTCAAAACGCAGATGATTCAAACGCTAGTTGTTACTTCTTAGCCGTGCAAGCCTTTCTAGAAGGAAACCCAACGCCTGGGATAGTGTCCTATAGCGCTGAGCTTGTACTGTGCAATACACATGCAGTAAAGGTATAACCAGTGTGTATTCTTAATGTCTGTATCATAATGCACGTCTGATTGTATCATCAGCCACGTGCTTGTGTTGCTTCTAGAGGGAAACTGTGATATATATGCAGTCGAGCCATAAACAGAGGGGTTGTTTCACTTGAAACTGCTTCATAGTGCATAGAGCGTGTGTAGAGCGTTATTGTCTATACTAACATCAACGGTCTCGCAAGCGCATATGATTCAACTGCTAAGTTGTTACTTCTTAGCAGTGCAAGCCTTCTAGAAAGAAGGAAACCCAACGCCTGGGATTGTGTCCTATAGCGCTGAGCTTGTACTGTGCAATACACATGCAGTAAAGGTATAACCAGTGTGTATTCTTAATGTCTGTATCATAATGCACGTCTGATTGTATCATCAGCCACGTGCTTGTGTTGCTTCTAGAGGGAAACTGTGATATATATGCAGTCGAGCCATAAACAGAGTGGTTGGTTCACTTGAAACTGCTTCATAGTACATAGAACGTGTGTAGAGCGTTATTGCCTATACTAACATCAACGGTCTTCAAAACGCAGATGATTCAAACGCTAGTTGTTACTTCTTAGCCGTGCAAGCCTTTCTAGAATAAAACCCAACGCCTGGGATCGTGTCCTATATCGCTGGGCTTGTACTGTGCAATACACATGCAGTAAAGTTATAACCAGTGTGTATCCTTAATGTCTGTATCGTGATGCACGTCTGATTGTATCAGCAGCCACGTGTTTGTGTTGCTTCTAGAGGGAAACTGTGATATATAAGCAGTCGAGCCATAAACAGAGTGGATGGTTCACTTGAAACTGCTTCATAGTATATAGAGCGTGTGTAGAGCGTTATTATCTATACTAACATCAACGGTCTTATAGACGCAGAGGGTTCAATCGCTAAGTTGTTACTTCTTAGCAGTGCAAGCCTTTCTAGAAGGATACCCAACGCCTGGGATAGTGTCCTATAGCGCTGGGCTTGTACTGTGCAATACACATGCAGTAAAGGTATAACCAGTGTGTATCCTTAATGTCTGTATCGTGATGCACGTCTGATTGTATCAGCAGCCACGTGTTTGTGTTGCTCCAAGAGGGAAACTGTGATATATATGCAGTCGAGCCATAAACAGAGTGGTTGTTTCACTTGAAAGTACTTCATAGTCCATAGAGCGTGTGTAGGGCGTTATTGCCCATACCAATAACAACCGTCTGGCAAACGCGAATGATTCAACTGCTAAGTTGTTACTTCCTAGCAGTGCAAGCCTTTCTAGAAGGAAACAAAACGCCTGGGATCGTGTCCTATAGCGCTGGGCTTGTACTGTGCAATACACATGCTGTAAAGGTATAGCCAGTGTGTATCCTTAATGTCTGTATCGTGATGCACGTCTGATTGTATCAGCAGCCACGTGTTTGTGTTGCTTCTAGATGGTAACTGTGATATATAAGCAGTCGAGCCATAAACAGAGTGGTTGGTTCACTTGAAACTGCTTCATAGTACATAAAGCGTGTGCAGAGCGTTATTGCCTATACTAACATCAACGGTCTTATAAACGCAGAGGTTTCAAACGCTAAGTTGTTACTTCTTAGCAGTGCAAGCCTTTCTAGAAGGAAACCCAACGCCTGGGATAGGGTCCTATAGTGCTGGGCTTGTACTGTGCAATACACATGCAGTAAAGGTATAACCAGTGTGTATCCTTAATGTCTGTATCGTGATGCACGTCTGATTGTATCAGCAGCCACGTGTTTGTGTTGCTCCAACAGGGAAACTGTGATATATAAGCAGTCGAGCCATAAACAGAGTGGTTGTCTCACTTGAAACCACTTCATAGTACATAGAGCGTGTGAAGAGCGTTACTGCCTATACTAACATCAACGGCCTTACCAACGCAGATGTTTCAAACGCTAAGTTGTTACTTCTTAGCAGTGCAAGCCTTTCTAGAAGGAAACCGAACGCCTGGGATCGTGTCCTATAGCGCTTTGCTTGTACTGTTCAACATATATGCAGTAAAGGTATAACCAGTGGGTATCCGTCTTGTCTGTATCGTGATGCACGTCTGAATGTATCAGCAGCCACGTGTTTGTGTTGCTTCTAGACGGAAACTGTGATATATAGGCTGTCGAGCCATAAAAAGAGGGGTTGTCTCAAGTAGGGGTAGTATAAGCGTACAAAATAAGGAGCAGGAGTAAATATCTATAAGAGAGGAGCGATTGTTTTACTTGAAACTACTTCATAGTACATTGAGCGCGTGCAGAGCGTTACTGCCTATATCAACATTAACCGTCTTGCAAACGCGAATGTTTCAAACGCCAAGTTGTTACTTCCTAGCTGTGCAAGCTTTTCTAGAAGGAATCCCAACGCCTGGGATCGTATCCTATAGCGCTGTGCTTGTATTGTGCAATACACATGCAGTAAAGGTATAACCAGTGTGTATCCTTAATGTCTGTATCGTGATGCACGTCTGATTGTATCAGCAGCAACGTGTTTGTGTTGCTTCTAGAGGGAAACTGTGATATATATGCAGTCGAGCCATAAACAGAGTGGTTGGTTCACTTGAAACTACTTCATAGTACATAGAGCGTGGTAGAGCGTTATTGCCTATACTAACATCAACGGTCTTATAAACGCAGAAGTTTCAAACGCTAAGTTGTTACTTCTTAGCAGTGCAAGCCTTTCTAGAAGGAAACCCAACGCCTGGGATAGTGTCCTATAGCGCTGGGCTTGTACTGGGCAATACACATGCAGTAAAGGTATAACCAGTGTGTATTCTAAATGTCTGTATCATAATGCACGTCTGATTGTATCATCAGCCACGTGCTCGTGTTGCTTCTAGAGGGAAACTGTGATATATATGCAGTCGAGCCATAAACAGAGTAGTTGTGTCACTTGAAACTGCTTCATAGTACATAGAGCGTTTGTAGAGCGTTATTGTCTATACCAACATCAACGGTCTCGCAAACGCATATGATTCAACTGCTAAGTTGTTACTTCTTAGCAGTGCAAGCCTTTCTAGAAGGAAACCCAACGCCTGGGATAGTGTCCTATAGCGCTGTGCTTATACTGTGCAATACACATGCAGTAAAGGTATAACCAGTGTGTATCCTTAATGCCTGTATCGTTATGCACGTCTGATTGTATCTGCAGCCACGTGTTTGTGTTGCTTATAGTGGGAAACTGTGATATACAAGCAGTCGAGCTATTAACAGAGTGGTTGTCTCACTTGAAACTACTTCATAGTTCATAGAGCGTGTGCATAGCGTTACTGACTATACTAACATCAACGGTCTCGCAAACGCATATGATTCAACTGCTAAGTTGTTACTTCTTAGCAGTGCAACCCATTCTAGAAGGAAACCCAACGCCTGGGATAGAGTTCTATAGCGCTGTGCTTATACTGTGCAATACACATGTAGTAAAGGTATAACCAGTGTGTATCCTTAATGTCTGTATCGTGATGCACGTCTGATTGTATCAGCAGCCACGTGTTTGTGTTGCTCTAAGAGGAAAACTGTGATATATAAGCAGTCGAGCCATAAACAGACTGGTTGGTTCACTTGAAACTGCTTCATAGTACATAGAGCGTGTGTAGAGCGATATTGCCTATACTAACATCAACGGTCTTCAAAACGCAGATGATTCAAACGCTAGTTGTTACTTCTTAGCCGTGCAAGCCTTTCTAGAAGGAAACCCAACGCCTGGGATAGTGTCCTATAGCGCTGGGCTTGTACTGTGCAATACACATGCAGTAAAGGTATAACCAGTGTGTATTCTAAATGTCTGTATCATACTGCACGTCTGATTGTATCATCAGCCACGTGCTCGTGTTGCTTCTAGAGGGAAACTGTGATATATATGCAGTCGAGCCATAAACAGAGGGGTTGTGTCACTTGAAACTGCTTCATAGTACATAGAGCGTTTGTAGAGCGTTATTGTCTATACTAACATCAACGGTCTCGCAAACGCATATGATTCAACTGCTAAGTTGTTACTTCTTAGCAGTGCAAGCCTTTCTAGAAGGAAACCCAACGCCTGGGATAGTGTCCTATAGCGCTGGGCTTGTACTGTGCAATACACATGCAGTAAAGGTATAACCAGTGTGTATCATTAATGTCTGTATCATAATGCACGTCTGATTGTATCATCAGCCACGTGCTTTTGTTGCTTCTAGAGGGAAACTGTGATATATATGCAGTCGAGCCATAAACAGAGGGGTTGTTTCACTTGAAACTACTTTATAGTACCTAGAGCGTGTGTAGAGCGTTATTGTCTATACTAACATCAACGGTCTCGCAAACGCATATGATTCAACTGCTAAGTTGTTACTTCTTAGCAGTGCAAGCCATTCTAGAAGGATACCCAACGCCTGGGATAGAGTTCTATAGCGCTGTGCTTATACTGTGCAATACACATGCAGTAAAGGTATAACCAGTGTGTATCCTTAATGTCTGTATCGTGATGCACGTCTGATTGTATCAGCGGCCACGTGTTTGTGTTGCTCTAAGAGGAAAACTGTGATATATAAGCAGTCGAGCCATAAACAGAGTGGTTGGTTCACTTGAAACTGCTTCATAGTACATAGAGCGTGTGTAGAGCGATATTGCCTATACTAACATCAACGGTCTTCAAAACGCAGATGATTCAACCGCTAGTTGTTACTTCTTAGCCGTGCAAGCCTTTCTAGAAGGAAACCCAACGCCTGGGATAGTGTCCTATAGCGCTGAGCTTGTACTGTGCAATACACATGCAGTAAAGGTATAACCAGTGTGTATTCTTAATGTCTGTATCATAATGCACGTCTGATTGTATCATCAGCCACGTGCTTGTGTTGCTTCTAGAGGGAAACTGTGATATATATGCAGTCGAGCCATAAACAGAGGGGTTGTGTCACTTGAAACTGCTTCATAGTACATAGAGCGTGTGTAGAGCGTTATTGTCTATACTAACATCAACGGTCTCGCAAACGCATATGATTCAACTGCTAAGTTGTTACTTCTTAGCAGTGCAAGCCTTCTAGAAAGAAGGAAACCCAACGCCTGGGAGAGTGTCCTATAGCGCTGTGCTTATACTGTGCAATACACATGCAGTAAAGGTATAACCAGTGTGTATCCTTAATGTCTGTATCGTTATGCACGTCTGATTGTATCTGCAGCCACGTGTTTGTGTTGCTTATAGTGGGAAACTGTGATATATAAGCAGTCGAGCCATTAACAGAGTGGTTGTCTCACTTGAAACTACTTCATAGTACATAGAGCGTGTGCATAGCGTTACTGACTATACTAACATCAACGGTCTTACAAACGCAGATGATTCAAACGCTAAGTTGTTACTTCCTAGCAGTGCAAGCCTTTCTAGAAGGAAACAAAACGCCTGGGATCGTGTCCTATAGCGCTGGGCTTGTACTGTGCAATACACATGCTGTAAAGGTATAGCCAGTGTGTATCCTTAATGTCTGTATCGTGATGCACGTCTGATTGTATCAGCAGCCACGTGTTTGTGTTGCTTCTAGATGGAAACTGTGATATATAAGCAGTCGAGCCATAAACAGAGTGGTTGGTTCACTTGAAACTGCTTCATAGTACATAGAACGTGTGTAGAGCGTTATTGCCTATACTAACATCAACGGTCTTATAAATGCAGAGGTTTCAAACGCTGTTGTTACTTCTTAGCAGTGCAAGCCTTTCTAGAAGGAAACCTAAAGCCTGGGATCGTGTCCTATTGCGCTGTGCTTGTACTGTGCAATACACATGCAGTAAAGGTATAACCAGTGTGTATCCTTAATGTCTGTATCGTTATGCACGTCTGATTGTATCTGCAGCCACGTGTTGGTGTTGCTTCAAGAGGGAAACTGTGATATATATGCAGTCGAGCCATAAACAGAGGGGTTGTGTCACTTGAAACTGCTTCATAGTACATAAAGCGTGTGTAGAGCGTTATTGTCTATACTAACATCAACGGTCTTACAAACGCAGATATTTCAAACGCTAAGTTGTTACTTCCTAGCAGTGCAAGCCTTTCTAGAAGGAAACAAAACGCCTGGGATCGTGTCCTATAGCGCTGGGCATGTAGTGGGCAATACACATGCAGTAAAGGTATAACCAGTGTGTATCCTTAATGTCTGTATCGTTATGCACGTCTGATTGTATCTGCAGCCACGTGTTGGTGTTGCTTCAAGAGGGAAACTGTGATATATATGCAGTCGAGCCATAAACAGAGGGGTTGTGTCACTTGAAACTGCTTCATAGTACATAAAGCGTGTGTAGAGCGTTATTGTCTATACTAACATCAACCGTCTTACAAACGCAGATATTTCAAACGCTAAGTTGTTACTTCTTAGCAGTGCAAGCCTTTCTAGAAGGAAACCCAACGCCTGGGATCGTGTCCTATATCGCTGGGCTTGTACTGTGCAATACACATGCAGTAAAGTTATAACCAGTGTGTATCATTAATGTCTGTATCGTGATGCACGTCTGATTGTATCAGCAGCCACGTGTTTGTGTTGCTTCTAGAGGAAAACTGTGATATATAAGCAGTCGAGCCATAAACAGAGTGGTTGGTTCACTTGAAACTACTTCATAGTACATAAAGCGTGTGTAGAGCGTTATTGCCTATACTAACATCAACGGTCTTATAAATGCAGAGGTTTCAAACGCTGTTGTTACTTCTTAGCAGTGCAAGCCTTTCTAGAAGGAAACCTAAAGCCTGGGATCGTGTCCTATTGCGTTGTGCTTGTACTGTGCAATACACATGCAGTAAAGGTATAAACAGTGTGTATCCTTAATGTCTGTATCGTGATGCACGTCTGATTGTATCAGCAGCCACGTGTTTGTGTTGCTCCAAGAGGGAAACTGTGATATATATGCAGTCGAGCCATAAACAGAGGGGTTGTTTCACTTGAAAGTACTTCATAGTCCATAGAGCGTGTGTAGGGAGTTATTGCCCATACCAACAACAACCGTCTGGCAAACGCGGATGATTCAACTGCTAAGTTGTTACTATTTTGCAGTGCAAGCCTTTCTAGAAGGAAACAAAACGCCTGGGATCGTGTCATATAACGCTGGGCTTGTACTGCGCAATACACATGCCAGTGTGTATCCTTAATGTCTGTATCGTGATGCACGTGTGATTGTATCAGCAGCCACGTGTTTGTGTTGCTTCTAGAGGTAAACTGTGATATATAAGCAGTCGAGCCATAAACAGAGTGGTTGGTTCACTTGAAACTGCTTCATAGTACATAGAGCGTGTGTAGAGCGTTATTGCCTATACTAACATCAACGGTCTTACAAACGCAGATGATCTAAACGCTAGTTGTTACTTCTTAGCCGTGCAAGGCTTTCTAGAAGGAAACCCAACGCCTGGGATCGTGTCCTATAGCGCTGGGCTTGTACTGTGCAATACACATGCCAGTGTGTATCCTTAATGTCTGTATCGTGATGCACGTCTGATTGTATCAGCAGCCACGTGTTTGTGTTGCTTCTAGAGCGAAACTGTGATATATATGCAGTCGAGCCATAAACAGAGTGGTTGTCTCACTTGAAAGTACTTCATAGTCCATAGAGCGTGTGTAGGGCGTTATTGCCCATACCAACAACAACCGTCTGGCAAACGCGGATGATTCAACTGCTAAGTTGTTACATCTTAGCAGTGCAAGCCTTTCTAGAAGGAAACCCAACGCCTGAGATCGTGTCCTATAGCGCTGAGCTTGTACTGTGCAATACACATGCACTAAAGGTATAACAAGCGTGTATCCTTAAGGTATGTATCGTGATGCACGTCTGATTGTATCAGCATCCACGTATTTGTGTTGCTTCTAGAGCGAAACTGTGATATATATGCAGTCGAGCCATAAACAGAGTGGTTGTCTCACTTGAAAGTACTTCATAGTCCATAGAGCGTGTGTAGGGCGTTATTGCCCATACCAACAACAACCGTCTGGCAAACGCAGATGATTCAACTGCTAAGTTGTTACATCTTAGCAGTGCAAGCCTTTCTAGAAGGAAACCCAACGCCTGAAATCGTGTCCTATAGCGCTGTGTTTGTTCTGTGCAATACACATGCAGTAAAGGTATAACCAGTGTGTATCCTTATTGTCTGTATCGTGATACACGTCTGATTGTATCAGCAGCCTCGTGTATGTGTTGCTTCTAGAGGGAAACTGTGATATATAAGCAGTCGAGCCATAAACAGAGTGGTTGGTTCACTTGAAACTGCTTCATAGTACATAGAGCGTGTGTAGAGCGTTATTGCCTATACTAACATCAACGGTCTTCAAAACGAAGATGATTCAAACGCTAGTTGTTACTTCATAGCCGTGCAAGCCTTTCTAGAAGGAAACCCAACGCCTGGGATCGTGTCCTATAGCGCTGGGCATGTAGTGTGCAATACATATGCAGTAAAGGTATAACCAGTGTGTATCCTTATTGTCTGTATCGTGATGCACGTCTGATTGTATCAGCAGCCACGTGTTTGTGTTGCTTCTAGAGCGAAACTGTGATATATATGCAGTCGAGCCATAAACAGAGTGGTTGACTCACTTGAAAGTACTTCATAGTCCATAGAGCGTGTGTAGGGCATTATTGCCCATACCAACAACAACCGTCTGGCAAACGCGGATGATTCAACTGCTAAGTTGTTACATCTTAGCAGTGCAAGCCTTTCTAGAAGGAAACCCAACGCCTGAGATCGTGTCCTATAGCGCTGAGCTTGTACTGTGCAATACACATGCACTAAAGGTATAACAAGCGTGTATCCTTAAGGTATGTATCGTGATGCACGTCTGATTGTATCAGCAGCCACGTGTTTGTATTGCTTCTAGAGGGTAACTGTGATATATAAGCAGTCGAGCCATAAACAGAGTGGTTGGTTCACTTGAAACTGCTTCATAGTACATAAAGCGTGTGCAGAGCGTTATTGCCTATACTAACATCAACGGTCTTCAAAACGCAGATGTTTCAAACGCTAGTTGTTACTTCTTAGCCGTGCAAGCCTTTCTAGAATAAAACCCAACGCCTGGGATCGTGTCCTATATCGCTGGGCTTGTACTGTGCAATACACATGCAGTAAAGTTATAACCAGTGTGTATCCTTAATGTCTGTATCGTGATGCACGTCTGATTGTATCAGCAGCCACGTGTTTGTGTTGCTTCTAGAGGGAAACTGTGATATATAAGCAGTCGAGCCATAAACAGAGTGGTTGGTTCACTTGAAACTGCTTCATAGTACATAAAGCGTGTGCAGAGCGTTATTGCCTATACTAACATCAACGGTCTTCAAAACGCAGATGATTCAAACGCTAGTTGTTACTTCTTAGCCGTACAAGCCTTTCTAGAAGGAAACCCAACGCCTGAGATAGTGTCCTATAGCGCTGGGCTTGTACTGTGCAATACACATGCAGTAAAGGTATAACCAATGTGTATCCTTAATGTCTGTATCATAATGCACGTCGGATTGAATCATCAGCCACGTGCTTGTGTTGCTTCTAGAGGGAAACTGTGATATATAAGCAGTCGAGCCATAAACAGAGTGGTTGGTTCACTTGAAACTACTTCATAGTACATAAAGCATGTGTAGAGCGTTATTGCCTATACTAACATCAACGGTCTTATAAACGCAGAGGTTTCAAACGCTAAGTTGTTACTTCTTAGCAGTGCAAGCCTTTCTAGAAGGAAACCCAACGCCTGGGATAGTGTGGGTTTGTACTGTGCAATACACATGCAGTAAAGGTATAACCAGTGTGTATCCTTAATGTCTGTATCATAATGCACGTCTGATTGTATCATCAGCCACGTGCTTGTGTTGCTTCTAGAGGGAAACTGTGATATATATGCAGTCGAGCCATAAACAGAGGGGTTGTGTCACTTGAAACTGCTTCATAGTACATAGAGGGTGTGTAGAGCGTTACTGACTATACTAACATCAACGGTCTTACAAACGCAGATGATTCAAACGCTAAGTTGTTACTTCTTAGCAGTGCAAGCTTTACTAGAAGGAACCCCAACGCCTGGAATCGTGTCCTATAGCGCTGTCTTTGTACTGTTCAACACACATGCAGTAAAGGTATAAGCAGTGTGTATCCTTAATGTATGTATCGTGATGCACGTCTGATTGTAACAGCAGCTACGTGTTTGTGTTGCTTCTAGTGGGAAACTGTGATATATAAGCAGTCGAGCCATAAACAGAGTGGTTGTCTCACTTGAAACTACTTCATAGTACATAGAGCGTGTGTAGGGCGTTATTGCCCATACCAACAACAACCGTCTGGCAAACGCGGATGATTCAACTGCTAAGTTGTTACATCTTAGCAGTGCAAGCCTTTCTAGAATAAAACCCAACGCCTGGGATCGTGTCCTATATCGCTGGGCTTGTACTGTGCAATACACATGCAGTAAAGTTATAACCAGTGTGTATCCTTAATGTCTGTATCGTGATGCACGTCTGATTGTATCAGCAGCCACGTGTTTGTGTTGCTTCTAGAGGGAAACTGTGATATATAAGCAGTCGAGCCATAAACAGAGGGTTGTTTCACTTGAAACTGCTTTATAGTACATAGAGCGTGTGTAAAGCGTTATTGTCTATACTAACATCAACGGTCTCGCAAACGCATATGATTCAACTGCTAAGTTGTTACTTCCTAGCAGTGCAAGCCTTTCTAGAAGGAAACAAAACGCCTCGGACCATGTCCTATAGCGCTGGGCTTGTACTGTGCAATACACATGCAGTAAAGGTATAGCCAGTGTGTATCCTTAATGTCTGTATCGTGATGCGCGTCTGATTGTATCAGCAGCCACGTGTTTGTGTTGCTTCTAGATGGAAACTGTGATATATAAGCAGTCGAGCCATAAACAGAGTGGTTGGTTCACTTGAAACTACTTCATAGTACATAAAGCATGTGTAGAGCGTTATTGCCTATACTAACATCAACGGTCTTATAAACGCAGAGGTTTCAAACGCTGAGTTGTTACTTCTTAGCAGTGCAAGCCTTTCTAGAAGGAAACCCAACGCCTGGGATAGTGTGGGTTTGTACTGTGCAATACATATGCAGTAAAGGTATAACCAGTGTGTAGCCATAAACAGAGGGGTTGTGTCACTTGAAACTGCTTCATAGTACATAGAGGGTGTGTAGAGCGTTACTGACTATACTAACATCAACGGTCTTACAAACGCAGATGATTCAAACGCTAAGTTGTTACTTCTTAGCAGTGCAAGCTTTACTAGAAGGAACCCCAACGCCTGGAATCGTGTCCTATAGCGCTGTCTTTGTACTGTTCAACACACATGCAGTAAAGGTATAAGCAGTGTGTATCCTTAATGTATGTATCGTGATGCACGTCTGATTGTAACAGCAGCTACGTGTTTGTGTTGCTTCTAGTGGGAAACTGTGATATATAAGCAGTCGAGCCATAAACAGAGTGGTTGTCTCACTTGAAACTACTTCATAGTACATAGAGGGTGTGTAGAGCGTTACTGACTATACTAACATCAACGGTCTTACAAACGCAGATGATTCAAACGCTAAGTTGTTACTTCTTAGCAGTGCAAGCCTTTCTAGAAGGAACCCCAACGCCTGGAATCGTGTCCTATAGCGCTGTCCTTGTACTGTTCAACACACATGCAGTAAAGGTATAAGCAGTGTGTGTACCAGTCGAGCCATAAACAGAGGGGTTGTGTCACTTGAAACTGCTTCATAGTACATAGAGCGTGTGTAGAGCGTTATTGTCTATCCTAACATTAACGGTCTCTCAAACGCAGATAATTCAACTGCTAAGTTGTTACTTCTTAGCAGTGCAAGCCTTTCTAGAAGGAAACCCAACGCCTGAGATCGTGTCCTATAGCGCTGGGCTTGTACTGTTCAACACACATGCTGTAAAGGTACAGCCAGTGTGTATCCTTAATGTCCGTATCGTGATGCACGTCTGATTGTATCAGCAGCCACGTGTTTGTGTTGCTTCTAGGGAAACTGTGATATATAAGCAGTCGAGCAATAAACATAGTGGTTGGTTCACTTGAAACTGCTTCATAGTACATAGAGCGTGTGTAGAGCGTTATTGTCTATACTAACATCAACGGTCTCGCAAACGCATATGATTCAACTGCTAAGTTGTTACTTCTTAGCAGTGCAAGCCATTCTAGAAGGAAACCCAACGCCTGGGATAGTGTCCTATAGCGCTGTGCTTATACTGTGCAATACACATGCAGTAAAGGTATAACCAGTGTGTATTCTTAATGTCTGTATCGTGATGCACAACTGATTGTATCAGCAGCCACGTGTTTGTGTTGCTCCAAGAGGGAAACTGTGATATATATGCAATCGAGCCATAAACAGAGGGGTTGTTTCACTTGAAAGTACTTCATAGACCATAGAGCGTGTGTAGAGCGTTATTGCCTATACTAACATCAACGGTCTTATAAACGCATATGATTCAACTGCTAAGTTGTTACTTCTTAGCAGGGCAAGCCTTTCCAGAAGGAAACCCAACGCCTGGGATAGTGTCTTATAGCGCTGTGCTTATACTGTGCAATACACATGCAGTAAAGGTATAACCAGTGTGTATCCTTAATGTCTGTATCGTTATGCACGTCTGATTGTATCTGCAGCCACGTGTTGGTGTTGCTTCAAGAGGGAAACTGTGATATATATGCAGTCGAGCCATAAACAGAGGGGTTGTTTCACTTGAAAGTACTTCATAGTCCATAGAGCGTGTGTAGGGCGTTATTGCCCATACCAACAACAACCGTCTGGCAAACGCGGATGATTCAACTGCTAAGTTGTTACATCTTAGCAGTGCAAGCCTTTCTAGAAGGAAACCCAACGCCTGAGATCGTGTCCTATAGCGCTGAGCTTGTACTGTGCAATACACATGCACTAAAGGTATAACAAGCGTGTATCCTTAAGGTATGTATCGTGATGCACGTCTGATTGTATCAGCATCCACGTATTTGTGTTGCTTCTAGAGCGAAACTGTGATATATATGCAGTCGAGCCATAAACAGAGTGGTTGTCTTACTTGAAAGTACTTCATAGTCCATAGAGCGTGTGTAGGGCGTTATTGCCCATACCAACAACAACCGTCTGGCAAACGCGGATGATTCAACTGCTAAGTTGTTACATCTTAGCAGTGCAAGCCTTTCTAGAAGGAAACCCAACGCCTGAAATCGTGTCCTATAGCGCTGTGTTTGTTCTGTGCAATACACATGCAGTAAAGGTATAACCAGTGTGTATCCTTAATGTCTGTATCGTGATGCACGTCTGATTGTATCAGCAGCCACGTGTTTGTATTGCTTCTAGAGGGTAACTGTGATATATAAGCAGTCGAGCCATAAACAGAGTGGTTGGTTCACTTGAAACTGCTTCATAGTACATAAAGCGTGTGCAGAGCGTTATTGCCTATACTAACATCAACGGTCTTCAAAACGCAGATGTTTCAAACGCTAGTTGTTACTTCTTAGCCGTGCAAGCCTTTCTAGAATAAAACCCAACGCCTGGGATCGTGTCCTATATCGCTGGGCTTGTACTGTGCAATACACATGCAGTAAAGTTATAACCATTGTGTATCCTTAATGTCTGTATCGTGATGCACGTCTGATTGTATCAGCAGCCACGTGTTTGTGTTGCTTCTAGAGGGAAACTGTGATATATAAGCAGTCGAGCCATAAACAGAGTGGTTGGTTCACTTGAAACTGCTTCATAGTACATAAAGCGTGTGCAGAGCGTTATTGCCTATACTAACATCAACGGTCTTCAAAACGCAGATGATTCAAACGCTAGTTGTTACTTCTTAGCCGTACAAGCCTTTCTAGAAGGAAACCCAACGCCTGGGATAGTGTCCTATAGCGCTGGGCTTGTACTGTGCAATACACATGCAGTAAAGGTATAACCAGTGTGTATCCTTAATGTCTGTATCATAATGCACGTCTGATTGTATCATCAGCCACGTGCTTGTGTTGCTTCTATAGGGAAACTGTGATATATATGCAGTCGAGCCATAAACAGAGGGGTTGTGTCACTTGAAACTGCTTCATAGTACATAGAGCGTGTGTAGAGCGTTATTGTCTATACTAACATCAACGGTCTCGCAAACGCATATGATTCAACTGCTAAGTTGTTACTTCCTAGCAGTGCAAGCCTTTCTAGAAGGAAACAAAACGCCTGGGACCATGTCCTATAGCGCTGGGCTTGTACTGTGCAATACACATGCTGTAAAGGTATAGCCAGTGTGTATCCTTAATGTCTGTATCGTGATGCGCGTCTGATTGTATCAGCAGCCACGTGTTTGTGTTGCTTCTAGATGGAAACTGTGATATATAAGCAGTCGAGCCATAAACAGAGTGGTTGGTTCACTTGAAACTACTTCATAGTACATAAAGCATGTGTAGAGCGTTATTGCCTATACTAACATCAACGGTCTTATAAACGCAGAGGTTTCAAACGCTAAGTTGTTACTTCTTAGCAGTGCAAGCCTTTCTAGAAGGAAACCCAACGCCTGGGATAGTGTGGGTTTGTACTGTGCAATACACATGCAGTAAAGGTATAACCAGTGTGTATCCTTAATGTCTGTATCATAATGCACGTCTGATTGTATCATCAGCCACGTGCTTGTGTTGATTCTAGAGGGAAACTGTGATATATATGCAGTCGAGCCATAAACAGAGGGGTTGTGTCACTTGAAACTGCTTCATAGTACATAGAGGGTGTGTAGAGCGTTACTGACTATACTAACATCAACGGTCTTACAAACGCAGATGATTCAAACGCTAAGTTGTTACTTCTTAGCAGTGCAAGCTTTACTAGAAGGAACCCCAACGCCTGGAATCGTGTCCTATAGCGCTGTCTTTGTACTGTTCAACACACATGCAGTAAAGGTATAAGCAGTGTGTATCCCTAATGTATGTATCGTGATGCACGTCTGATTGTAACAGCAGCTACGTGTTTGTGTTGCTTCTAGTGGGAAACTGTGATATATAAGCAGTCGAGCCATAAATAGAGTGGTTGTCTCACTTGAAACTACTTCATAGTACATAGAGGGTGTGTAGAGCGTTACTGACTATACTAACATCAACGGTCTTACAAACGCAGATGATTCAAACGCTAAGTTGTTACTTCTTAGCAGTGCAAGTCTTTCTAGAAGGAACCCCAACGCCTGGAATCGTGTCCTATAGCGCTGTCCTTGTACTGTTCAACACACATGCAGTAAAGGTATAAGCAGTGTGTGTACCAGTCGAGCCATAAACAGAGGGGTTGTGTCACTTGAAACTGCTTCATAGTACATAGAGCGTGTGTAGAGCGTTATTGTCTATCCTAACATTAACGGTCTCTCAAACGCAGATAATTCAACTGCTAAGTTGTTACTTCTTAGCAGTGCAAGAAGGAAACCCAACGCCTGGGATCATGTCCTATAGCGCTGAGCTTGTACTGTGCAATACACATGCAGTAAAGGTATAACCAGTGTGTATCCTTAATGTCTGTATCGTTATGCACGTCTGATTGTATCTGCAGCCACGTGTTGGTGTTGCTTCAAGAGGGAAACTGTGATATATATGCAGTCGAGCCATAAACAGAGGGGTTGTTTCACTTGAAAGTACTTCATAGTCCATAGAGCCTGTGTAGGGCGTTATTGCCCATACCAATAACAACCGTCTGGTAAACGCGGATGATTCAACTGCTAAGATGTTACTTCCTAGCAGTGCAAGCCTTTCTAGAAGGAAACAAAACGCCTGGAATCGTGTCCTATAGCGCTGGGCTTGTACTGTGCAATACACATGCAGTAAAGGTATAACCAGTGTGTATCCTTAATGTCTGTATCATAATGCACGTCTGATTGGATCATCAGCCACGTGCTTGTGTTGCTTCTAGAGGGAAACTGTGATATATATGCAGTCGAGCCATAAACAGAGAGGTTGTTTCACTTGAAACTGCTGTATAGTACATAGAGCGTGTGTAGAACGTTATTGTCTATACTAACATCAACGGTCTCGCAAACGCATATGATTCAACTGCTAAGTTGTTACTTCTTAGCAGTACAAGCCATTCTAGAAGGAAACCAAACGCCTGGGATAACGCTGTGCTTGTACTGTGAAATACACATGCAGTAAAGTTATAACCAGTGTGTATCCTTAATGTCTGTATCGTGATGCACGTCTGATTGTATCAGCAGCCACGTGTTTGTGTTGCTTCTAGAGGGAAACTGTGATATATAAGCAGTCGAGCCATAAACAGAGTGGTTGGTTCACTTGAAACTGCTTCATAGTACATAGAGCGTGTGTAGAGCGTTATTGCCTATACTAACATCAACGGTCTTATAAACGCAGAGGGTTCAAACGCTAAGTTGTTACTTCTTAGCAGTGCAAGCCTTTCTAGAAGGAAACCCAACGCCTGGGATAGTGTCCTATAGCGCTGGGCTTGTACTGTGCAATACACATGCAGTAAAGGTATAACCAGTGTGTATCCTTAATGTCTGTATCATAATGCACGTCTGATTGTATCATCATCCACGTGCTCGTGTTGCTTCTATAGGGAAACTGTGATATATATGCAGTCGAGCCATAAACAGAGGGGTTGTGTCACTTGATACTGCTTCATAGTACATAGAGCGTGTGTAGAGCGTTATTGTCTATACTAACATCAACGGTCTCGCAAACGCATATGATTCAACTGCTAAGTTGTTACTTCTTAGCAGTGCAAGCCATTCTAGAAGGAAATCCAACGCCTGGGATAGTGTCCTATAGCGCTGTGCTTATACTGTGCAATACACATGCAGTAAAGGTATAACCAGTGTGTATCCTTAATGTCTGTATCGTGATGCACGTCTGATTATATAAGCAGCCACGTGTTTGTGTTGCTTCTAGAGGGAAACTGTGATATATATGCAGTCGAGCCATAAACAGAGTGGTTGGTTCACTTGAAACTGCTTCATAGTACATAGAGCGTGTGTAGAGCGTTATTGCCTATACTAACATCAACGGTCTTCAAAACGCAGATGTTTCAAACGCTAGTTGTTACTTCTTAGCAGTGCAAGCCATTTTAGAAGGAAACAAAACGCCTGGGATCGTGTCCTATAGCGCTGGGCTTGTACTGTGCAATACACATGCTGTAAAGGTATAGCCAGTGTGTATCCTTAATGTCTGTATTGTGATGCTCGTCTGATTGTATCAGCAGCCACGTGTTTGTGTTGCTTCTAGATGGAAACTGTGATATATAAGCAGTCGAGCCATAAACAGAGTGGTTGGTTCACTTGAAACTGCTTCATAGTACATAAAGCGTGTGCAGAGCGTTATTGCCTATACTAACATCAACGGTCTTATAAACGCAGAGGTTTCAAACGCTAAGTTGTTACTTCTTAGCAGTGCAAGCCTTTCTAGAAGGAAACCCAACGCCTGGGATAGTGTCCTATAGCGCTGGGCTTATACTGTGCAATACACATGCACTAAAGGTATAACAAGCGTGTATCCTTAAGGTATGTATCGTGATGCACGTCTGATTGTATCAGCAGCCACGTGTTTGTATTGCTTCTAGAGGGTAACTGTGATATATAAGCAGTCGAGCCATAAACAGAGTGGTTGGTTCACTTGAAACTGCTTCATAGTACATAAAGCGTGTGCAGAGCGTTATTGCCTATACTAACATCAACGGTCTTCAAAACGCAGATGTTTCAAACGCTAGTTGTTACTTCTTAGCCGTGCAAGCCTTTCTAGAATAAAACCCAACGCCTGGGATCGTGTCCTATATCGCTGGGCTTGTACTGTGCAATACACATGCAGTAAAGTTATAACCAGTGTGTATCCTTAATGTCTGTATCGTGATGCACGTCTGATTGTATCAGCAGCCACGTGTTTGTGTTGCTTCTAGAGGGAAACTGTGATATATAAGCAGTCGAGCCATAAACAGAGTGGTTGGTTCACTTGAAACTGCTTCATAGTACATAAAGCGTGTGCAGAGCGTTATTGCCTATACTAACATCAACGGTCTTCAAAACGCAGATGATTCAAACGCTAGTTGTTACTTCTTAGCCGTACAAGCCTTTCTAGAAGGAAACCCAACGCCTGAGATAGTGTCCTATAGCGCTGGGCTTGTACTGTGCAATACACATGCAGTAAAGGTATAACCAATGTGTATCCTTAATGTCTGTATCATAATGCACGTCGGATTGAATCATCAGCCACGTGCTTGTGTTGCTTCTAGAGGGAAACTGTGATATATAAGCAGTCGAGCCATAAACAGAGTGGTTGGTTCACTTGAAACTACTTCATAGTACATAAAGCATGTGTAGAGCGTTATTGCCTATACTAACATCAACGGTCTTATAAACGCAGAGGTTTCAAACGCTAAGTTGTTACTTCTTAGCAGTGCAAGCCTTTCTAGAAGGAAACCCAACGCCTGGGATAGTGTGGGTTTGTACTGTGCAATACACATGCAGTAAAGGTATAACCAGTGTGTATCCTTAATGTCTGTATCATAATGCACGTCTGATTGTATCATCAGCCACGTGCTTGTGTTGCTTCTAGAGAAACTGTGATATATATGCAGTCGAGCCATAAACAGAGGGGTTGTGTCACTTGAAACTGCTTCATAGTACATAGAGGGTGTGTAGAGCGTTACTGACTATACTAACATCAACGGTCTTACAAACGCAGATGATTCAAACGCTATGTTGTTACTTCTTAGCAGTGCAAGCTTTACTAGAAGGAACCCCAACGCCTGGAATCGTGTCCTATAGCGCTGTCTTTGTACTGTTCAACACACATGCAGTAAAGGTATAAGCAGTGTGTATCCTTAATGTATGTATCGTGATGCACGTCTGATTGTAACAGCAGCTACGTGTTTGTGTTGCTTCTAGTGGGAAACTGTGATATATAAGCAGTCGAGCCATAAACAGAGTGGTTGTCTCACTTGAAACTACTTCATAGTACATAGAGAGTGTGTAGGGCGTTATTGCCCATACCAACAACAACCGTCTGGCAAACGCGAATGATTCAACTGCTAAGTTGTTACATCTTAGCAGTGCAAGCCTTTCTAGAATAAAACCCAACGCCTGGGATCGTGTCCTATATCGCTGGGCTTGTACTGTGCAATACACATGCAGTAAAGTTATAACCAGTGTGTATCCTTAATGTCTGTATCGTGATGCACGTCTGATTGTATCAGCAGCCACGTGTTTGTGTTGCTTCTAGAGGGAAACTGTGATATATAAGCAGTCGAGCCATAAACAGAGGGGTTGTTTCACTTGAAACTGCTTTATAGTACATAGAGCGTGTGTAAAGCGTTATTGTCTATACTAACATCAACGGTCTCGCAAACGCATATGATTCAACTGCTAAGTTGTTACTTCCTAGCAGTGCAAGCCTTTCTAGAAGGAAACAAAACGCCTGGGACCATGTCCTATAGCGCTGGGCTTGTACTGTGCAATACACATGCAGTAAAGGTATAGCCAGTGTGTATCCTTAATGTCTGTATCGTGATGCGCGTCTGATTGTATCAGCAGCCACGTGTTTGTGTTGCTTCTAGATGGAAACTGTGATATATAAGCAGTCGAGCCATAAACAGAGTGGTTGGTTCACTTGAAACTACTTCATAGTACATAAAGCATGTGTAGAGCGTTATTGCCTATACTAACATCAACGGTCTTATAAACGCAGAGGTTTCAAACGCTGAGTTGTTACTTCTTAGCAGTGCAAGCCTTTCTAGAAGGAAACCCAACGCCTGGGATAGTGTGGGTTTGTACTGTGCAATACATATGCAGTAAAGGTATAACCAGTGTGTATCCTTAATGTCTGTATCATAATGCACGTCTGATTGTATCATCAGCCACGTGCTTGTGTTGCTTCTAGAGGGAAACTGTGATATATATGCAGTCGAGCCATAAACAGAGTGGTTGGTTCACTTGAAACTGCTTCATAGTACATAGAGGGTGTGTAGAGCGTTACTGACTATACTAACATCAACGGTCTTACAAACGCAGATGATTCAAACGCTAAGTTGTTACTTCTTAGCAGTGCAAGCTTTACTAGAAGGAACCCCAACGCCTGGAATCGTGTCCTATAGCGCTGTCTTTGTACTGTTCAACACACATGCAGTAAAGGTATAAGCAGTGTGTATCCTTAATGTATGTATCGTGATGCACGTCTGATTGTAACAGCAGCTACGTGTTTGTGTTGCTTCTAGTGGGAAACTGTGATATATAAGCAGTCGAGCCATAAACAGAGTGGTTGTCTCACTTGAAACTACTTCATAGTACATAGAGGGTGTGTAGAGCGTTACTGACTATACTAACATCAACGGTCTTACAAACGCAGATGATTCAAACGCTAAGTTGTTACTTCTTAGCAGTGCAAGCCTTTCTAGAAGGAACCCCAACGCCTGGAATCGTGTCCTATAGCGCTGTCCTTGTACTGTTCAACACACATGCAGTAAAGGTATAAGCAGTGTGTGTACCAGTCGAGCCATAAACAGAGGGGTTGTGTCACTTGAAACTGCTTCATAGTACATAGAGCGTGTGTAGAGCGTTATTGTCTATCCTAACATTAACGGTCTCTCAAACGCAGATAATTCAACTGCTAAGTTGTTACTTCTTAGCAGTGCAAGAAGGAAACCCAACGCCTGGGATCATGTCCTATAGCGCTGAGCTTGTACTGTGCAATACACATGCAGTAAAGGTATAACCAGTGTGTATCCTTAAGGTATGTATCGTGATGCACGTCTGATTGTATCAGCAGCCACGTGTTTGTGTTGCTTCTAGAGCGAAACTGTGATATATATGCAGTCGAGCCATAAACAGAGGGGTTGTTTCACTTGAAAGTACTTCATAGTCCACAGAGCGTGTGTAGGGCGTTATTGCCCATACCAACAACAACCGTCTGGCAAACGCGGATGATTCAACTGCTAAGTTGTTACATCTTAGCAGTGCAAGCCTTTCTAGAAGGAAACCCAACGCCTGAGATCGTGTCCTATAGCGCTGGGCTTGTACTGTTCAACACACATGCTGTAAAGGTACAGCCAGTGTGTATCCTTAATGTCCGTATCGTGATGCACGTCTGATTGTATCAGCAGCCACGTGTTTGTGTTGCTTCTAGAGGGAAACTGTGCTATATAAGCAGTCGAGCAATAAACATAGTGGTTGGTTCACTTGAAACTGCTTCATAGTACATAGAGCGTGTGTAGAGCGTTATTGTCTATACTAACATCAACGGTCTCGCAAACGCATATGATTCAACTGCTAAGTTGTTACTTCTTAGCAGTGCAAGCCATTCTAGAAGGAAACCCAACGCCTGGGATAGTGTCCTATAGCGCTGTGCTTATACTGTGCAATACACATGCAGTAAAGGTATAACCAGTGTGTATCCTTAATGTCTGTATCGTGATGCACAACTGATTGTATCAGCAGCCACGTGTTTGTGTTGCTCCAAGAGGGAAACTGTGATATATATGCAATCGAGCCATAAACAGAGGGGTTGTTTCACTTGAAAGTACTTCATAGACCATAGAGCGTGTGTAGAGCGTTATTGCCTATACTAACATCAACGGTCTTATAAACGCATATGATTCAACTGCTAAGTTGTTACTTCTTAGCAGGGCAAGCCTTTCTAGAAGGAAACCCAACGCCTGGGATAGTGTCTTATAGCGCTGTGCTTATACTGTGCAATACACATGCAGTAAAGGTATAACCAGTGTGTATCCTTAATGTCTGTATCGTTATGCACGTCTGATTGTATCTGCAGCCACGTGTTGGTGTTGCTTCAAGAGGGAAACTGTGATATATATGCAGTCGAGCCATAAACAGAAGGGTTGTTTCACTTGAAAGTACTTCATAGTCCATAGAGCCTGTGTAGGGCGTTATTGCCCATACCAATAACAACCGTCTGGTAAACGCGGATGATTCAACTGCTAAGATGTTACTTCCTAGCAGTGCAAGCCTTTCTAGAAGGAAACAAAACACCTGGAATCGTGTCCTATAGCGCTGGGCTTGTACTGTGCAATACACATGCAGTAAAGGTATAACCAGTGTGTATCCTTAATGTCTGTATCATAATGCACGTCTGATTGGATCATCAGCCACGTGCTTGTGTTGCTTCTAGAGGGAAACTGTGATATATATGCAGTCGAGCCATAAACAGAGAGGTTGTTTCACTTGAAACTGCTTTATAGTACATAGAGCGTGTGTAGAACGTTATTGTCTATACTAACATCAACGGTCTCGCAAACGCATATGATTCAACTGCTAAGTTGTTACTTCTTAGCAGTGCAAGCCATTCTAGAAGGAAACCAAACGCCTGGGATAACGCTGTGCTTGTACTGTGAAATACACATGCAGTAAAGTTATAACCAGTGTGTATCCTTAATGTCTGTATCGTGATGCACGTCTGATTGTATCAGCAGCCACGTGTTTGTGTTGCTTCTAGAGGGAAACTGTGATATATAAGCAGTCGAGCCATAAACAGAGTGGTTGGTTCACTTGAAACTGCTTCATAGTACATAGAGCGTGTGTAGAGCGTTATTGCCTATACTAACATCAACGGTCTTATAAACGCAGAGGGTTCAAACGCTAAGTTGTTACTTCTTAGCAGTGCAAGCCTTTCTAGAAGGAAACCCAACGCCTGGGATAGTGTCCTATAGCGCTGGGCTTGTACTGTGCAATACACATGCAGTAAAGGTATAACCAATGTGTATCCTTAATGTCTGTATCATAATGCACGTCGGATTGTATCATCAGCCACGTGCTTGTGTTGCTTCTAGAGGGAAACTGTGATATATATGCAGTCGAGCCATAAACAGAGGGGTTGTTTCACTTGAAACTGCTTTATAGTACATAGAGCGTGTGTAGAGCGTTATTGTCTATACTAACATCAACGGTCTCGCAAACGCATATGATTCAACTGCTAAGTTGTTACTTCTTAGCCGTACATGCCATTCTAGAAGGAAACCCAACGCCTGGGATAGTGTCCTATAGCGCTGGGGTTGTACTGTGCAATACACATGCAGTAAAGGTATAACCAGTGTGTATCCTTAATGTCTGTATCGTGATGCACGTCTGATTGTATCAGCAGCCACGTGTTTGTGTTGCTTCTAGAGGAAAACTGTGATATATAAGCAGTCGAGCCATAAACAGAGTGGTTGGTTCACTTGAAACTGCTTCATAGTACATAGAGCGTGTGTAGAGCGTTATTGTCTATACTAACATCAACGGTCTCGCAAACGCATATGATTCAACTGCTAAGTTGGTACTTCTTAGCAGTGCAAGCCATTCTAGAAGGAAACCCAACGCCTGGGATAGTGTCCTATAGCGATGTGCTTATACTGTGCAATACACATGTAGTAAAGGTATAACCAGTGTGTATCCTTAATGTCTGTATCGTGATGCACAACTGATTGTATCAGCAGCCACGTGTTTGTGTTGCTCCAAGAGGGAAACTGTGACATATATGCAATCGAGCCATAAACAGAGGGGTTGTTTCACTTGAAAGTACTTCATAGACCATAGAGCGTGTGTAGAGCGTTATTGCCTATACTAACATCAACCGTCTTACAAACGCAGATATTTCAAACGCTAAGTTGTTACTTCCTAGCAGTGCAAGCCTTTCTAGAAGGAAACAAAACGCCTGGGATCGTGTCCTATAGCGCTGGGCATGTAGTGGGCAATACACATGCAGTAAAGGTATAACCAGTGTGTATCCTTAATGTCTGTATCGTTATGCACGTCTGATTGTATCTGCAGCCACGTGTTGGTGTTGCTTCAAGAGGGAAACTGTGATATATATGCAGTCGAGCCATAAACAGAGGGGTTGTGTCACTTGAAACTGCTTCATAGTACATAAAGCGTGTGTAGAGCGTTATTGTCTATACTAACATCAACCGTCTTACAAACGCAGATATTTCAAACGCTAAGTTGTTACTTCTTAGCAGTGCAAGCCTTTCTAGAAGGAAACCCAACGCCTGGGATCGTGTCCTATATCGCTGGGCTTGTACTGTGCAATACACATGCAGTAAAGTTATAACCAGTGTGTATCATTAATGTCTGTATCGTGATGCACGTCTGATTGTATCAGCAGCCACGTGTTTGTGTTGCTTCTAGAGGAAAACTGTGATATATAAGCAGTTGAGCCATAAACAGAGTCGTTTGTTCACTTGAAACTACTTCATAGTACATAAAGCGTGTGTAGAGCGTTATTGCCTATACTAACATCAACGGTCTTATAAATGCAGAGGTTTC
>CM046727.1:32759506-32762006 GCA_025584915.1 Monochamus saltuarius
ATGATGATGATGATGATGATGATGATGATGATGATGATGATGATGATGATGATGATGATGATGATGATGATGATGATGATGATGATGATGATGATGATGATGATGATGATGATGATGATGATGATGATGATGATGATGATGATGATGATGATGATGATGATGATGATGATGATGATGATGATGATGATGATGATGATGATGATGATGATGATGATGATGATGATGATGATGATGATGATGATGATGATGATGATGATGATGATGATGATGATGATGATGATGATGATGATGATGATGATGATGATGATGATGATGATGATGATGATGATGATGATGATGATGATGATGATGATGATGATGATGATGATGATGATGATGATGATGATGATGATGATGATGATGATGATGATGATGATGATGATGATGATGATGATGATGATGATGATGATGATGATGATGATGATGATGATGATGATGATGATGATGATGATGATGATGATGATGATGATGATGATGATGATGATGATGATGATGATGATGATGATGATGATGATGATGATGATGATGATGATGATGATGATGATGATGATGATGATGATGATGATGATGATGATGATGATGATGATGATGATGATGATGATGATGATGATGATGATGATGATGATGATGATGATGATGATGATGATGATGATGATGATGATGATGATGATGATGATGATGATGATGATGATGATGATGATGATGATGATGATGATGATGATGATGATGATGATGATGATGATGATGATGATGATGATGATGATGATGATGATGATGATGATGATGATGATGATGATGATGATGATGATGATGATGATGATGATGATGATGATGATGATGATGATGATGATGATGATGATGATGATGATGATGATGATGATGATGATGATGATGATGATGATGATGATGATGATGATGATGATGATGATGATGATGATGATGATGATGATGATGATGATGATGATGATGATGATGATGATGATGATGATGATGATGATGATGATGATGATGATGATGATGATGATGATGATGATGATGATGATGATGATGATGATGATGATGATGATGATGATGATGATGATGATGATGATGATGATGATGATGATGATGATGATGATGATGATGATGATGATGATGATGATGATGATGATGATGATGATGATGATGATGATGATGATGATGATGATGATGATGATGATGATGATGATGATGATGATGATGATGATGATGATGATGATGATGATGATGATGATGATGATGATGATGATGATGATGATGATGATGATGATGATGATGATGATGATGATGATGATGATGATGATGATGATGATGATGATGATGATGATGATGATGATGATGATGATGATGATGATGATGATGATGATGATGATGATGATGATGATGATGATGATGATGATGATGATGATGATGATGATGATGATGATGATGATGATGATGATGATGATGATGATGATGATGATGATGATGATGATGATGATGATGATGATGATGATGATGATGATGATGATGATGATGATGATGATGATGATGATGATGATGATGATGATGATGATGATGATGATGATGATGATGATGATGATGATGATGATGATGATGATGATGATGATGATGATGATGATGATGATGATGATGATGATGATGATGATGATGATGATGATGATGATGATGATGATGATGATGATGATGATGATGATGATGATGATGATGATGATGATGATGATGATGATGATGATGATGATGATGATGATGATGATGATGATGATGATGATGATGATGATGATGATGATGATGATGATGATGATGATGATGATGATGATGATGATGATGATGATGATGATGATGATGATGATGATGATGATGATGATGATGATGATGATGATGATGATGATGATGATGATGATGATGATGATGATGATGATGATGATGATGATGATGATGATGATGATGATGATGATGATGATGATGATGATGATGATGATGATGATGATGATGATGATGATGATGATGATGATGATGATGATGATGATGATGATGATGATGATGATGATGATGATGATGATGATGATGATGATGATGATGATGATGATGATGATGATGATGATGATGATGATGATGATGATGATGATGATGATGATGATGATGATGATGATGATGATGATGATGATGATGATGATGATGATGATGATGATGATGATGATGATGATGATGATGATGATGATGATGATGATGATGATGATGATGATGATGATGATGATGATGATGATGATGATGATGATGATGATGATGATGATGATGATGATGATGATGATGATGATGATGATGATGATGATGATGATGATGATGATGATGATGATGATGATGATGATGATGATGATGATGATGATGATGATGATGATGATGATGATGATGATGATGATGATGATGATGATGATGATGATGA